>BMAW01100788.1:630946-844581 GCA_019974015.1 Nephila pilipes | reverse complement strand
AAGTCACAAATTAAAAAAAAAAAAAAAAAAAACACTCAGTCGTTTTCTTGAATAACTGATGTTTAATTCAACATTGTAGCCAAATGGCGCTACAAAGGCAATGTATAGCCTGCACAAAAGGCGGTTTCGGTATATGTACTTTAAAGAGAACGCTACGGGTTTACATGGCCAGCTGTTCAATGGTAACGTAATCACTGAATAGAGCACTATATCAGAATTTTGTAATATATTAATCATAATATTCCTTTCATTTATTATATCATATCAAAGGACCAAGCTTAATAAAAATTAAAATTTATTTTCGAATGAATATGGATTTTCTTCTCAAATCACTGGTATATTCGTAACGATTTATTGATTGTTTTCACTCAACGTCACACTTAGAAGCAACACGAAGGCTATCGGAGACGAACCTTGTAATTTTGAGCCCGGTTAATTGCCGAGGGTAAGACCTGAGCCTGGCACCTCCTTTTCTAAATTTCCATTCTGCTCAAAACGACTTGGAGCCTCTGACAAATTTAATGTATGCTGGGGGGTCTTTAGTATGTGCTGAGGACTCACAGCTAGGTGAAAACAACATTGGTCACAGAGCTCGTGGTCTTGAATGATAAATTTTAATAACGCCACCCGAGGACTAATATTGGCAATGAACCCGTTCAAGTGACGGCGGCACAGCGGCGCCTTTTAAGGCGCGCGGCGGCTTTGTGCCCAGCGCGTACGGCCGCGCCAAAATTTACGCTTTTGCCACGATTTCGTGCCGGCGGCTTGCTGGCGCTACGCGCGGCGCGCGGCATATTTTGCGTGCAACGGCGGCAAAAGTGTAGCCGTAAGTAGCGCAGCAAATGTGGCGTTGCCTTTTCTTGCTTTGCCAGCCTTTTGCCAGTAAAGTTTGGCAGCGGCGGCTGTACGCAGCGTTTTGCCAGCAGGTAAAAGCGGCCGCTTTTGTGTTTACAGCAAATACAAGGCAAAAAAAAAAAAAAAAAAAAAATCTATGCATTTAAAGAAATTTCTCCGGTTTGTTTTCACTCAAATTTACTATGTCTGTTGTTCACCCACCATGTGCAGTAAAATAATAGTAACGGAAAATCTTCTATGATCAGACTTCTTGTACTTCAGTCTTTACAATCATACAGTTTTAACTTCGCTAATAGCATTTATAATTATCCTGAGAGGGGAAATGGAAGATGCATTTTATACAAAAATATTTGAATGTTCAGTGGAAATAAAGGATCTTTTCTTAATAAATTTCTCTATCAAGATTATTTCATCCTTCATTTCACATTATGAAGTGGAAGATTACTTGTTCAAAAAAGAAGGAAAGTCTCCTTTGATCTCTATTTCATGGAGAAAAAAAGTTAGAGAGAGAACAGCCGGGAAAAAAAAAAAAAAACTGGATTAGAAATTGCAAATGTTCTTGTTGAACGAAGTACAAGGTGTTTAATTCAACATTTTTTTTAAGAAGTGAAACAAACTTTTGCAAATGAGGCCATTTAAAATACACCGCGACAGAAGTTAGAACTGGCACTGGCAAAAGCATGGTCTGGTAGAAAGTAGACTTACGGACCTTAAAAGATATTTTGCGCAACAAAATAATTTGTTGTATATTTTGCTATTCATTACATTTAGCAAATTAGTTTTATAAGAACTGCATGAAAATTATATATAATTATTTTTAAAAATTAACATTTCACACATTATTTAACATAACACAAAAAAATTAACACATTTTAAAAAAACTAATTGTTTCAGAAATTTATAAAATACAATTTGGCTTACTAAAACACGATTACAGTATGGGATTTTTGTATATTTTTTTCCATGTTTTACAGAAAATTTGTGCATAATGTCATAATAATTCGAATTCGGTTTTAAAAAGGCTGAGGTAGTAAACCGTTATTGACTAATGCTATATTTCAAGTATTTCTTAAAATTTTCAAATTCGATAAGGACCTTTCTGCTAATATGGCAAGGTTAACGTAATCATCAGAATAGGATATCTATATCAGAATTTTGTAATATATTAATCATAATATTCCTTTCATTTATTATATCATATCAAAGGACCAAGCTTAATAAAAATTAAAATTTATTTTCGAATGTGATTATGGATTTTCTTCTCAAATCACTGGTATATTCGTAACGATTTATTGATTGTTTTCTCTAACGTCACACTTAGAAGCAACACGAAGGTTATCGGAGACGAACCTTGTAATTTTGAGCCTCGGTTAATTGCCGAGGGTAAGACCTGAGCTCTGGCACCTCCTTTTCTAAATTTCCATTCTGCTCAAACGGACTTGGAGCCTCGACAAATTTAACGTATACATGGGGTCTTTAGTGGCGCGAGGACTCACAGCTAGGTGAAAACAACATTGGTCACGAGCTCGTGGTCTTGATTGATAAATTTTAATAACGCCACCCGAGGACTATTGGCAATGAACCTCGTTCAAGTGACGAGGACGACATCTGAGCTGGCACTCCCCCTTCCTAATTTCTTTGACATGCTTACGGGAGGATTTTCTCTTAGTCCTGAATACAGGCACTAATTCAGGTTATACTCACTACTTAAAATTTTCTTAACACTTGCTTCCCTCTGACACGTATTTTTGAACCTCAGTCAGATGACGAGATTGATAATTAACTTGCCACATTTGCTCTGCCTCTACATCATCCCTAAGTAAGAACTTTGATGACATAATGCAAAGCTGGGAATGGCATAAAGACTAAGAAAAATGAATCCATAGGATATTTGAACTTTTCCTTCTCATCATTTGTTCATTACTTCATTTATCAGATTTTGAAAACGCTATCAATAACTTTTTTAAGCCCATTTCAATATCTAAAAAGAATTAAAATTTATTTCATTCATTTTCTGTGTCTTTATTTTAAACAAAATCATCAACATATAAGGAAGTAAATGTATGCAAATGCATAAAAAAATCTATGCATTTAGAGAAATTTCTCCGGTTGTTTTCAATTCTCAAAATTTCTATGTCTGTTGTTCACCTACCATGTGCAGTAAAATAATAGTAACGTAAAATCTTCTATGATCAGACTTTTTGTTCTTCAGTCTTTTACAATCACACAGTTTTAACTTCTCTAATAGCATTTATACAATCCCAAGAGGGGAAATGGAAGATGCATTTTTTAAGTACAAAAATATTTGAATGTTCAGTGGAAATAAAGGATCTTTTCTTAATAAATTTCTCTACTCAAAGATTATTTCATCCTTCATTTCACATTATGAAGTGGAAGATTACTTGTTCAAAAAGAAGGAAAGTCTCCTTGATCTCATTTCATGGAGGAAAAAAAGCGAGAGAGAACAGCCGGAAAAAAAAAAAAAAAAACTGGATTATAGAGAAATTGCAAATTACTCTGTTGAATCTACTTGCGCTGTCCTTGAACTTCGGAAGTATGACTGCTGAGAGGGGCCATTCCAAAATTGTATTGTAGTCAAATAAAATTAAATAATTCTAAGGTGCTCTTCTGAAAAAATGATTAAGAACATCATTAACATGTTATTTCAAAATAATCATATTATACTGCAATTTTTTTAAATAACAATTCGAATTCTATGATATATTTTAAATAAAATTAAATATGTTCGTTGCGCAAGCAGTAGCGAACTAGGAGGATGAAGACCTTGCATTTTACAATGTCCACATCAGCGCACACGTATAGCTCACAAAATAGTTTTTTTAATCTTAAATTTCTGGACTAAAAAGAATTAAATGAATATGAGTAAAAAAATCATTCAAGGCTTTTTAAGGCGAAGTATAAATGGCGTTAGTATTTTTTTTATATCATATATAAGTAAATGATTTTAGAGTATTTAATTTATTGGTAATTACCTAGGCATCTTAGTTAAGCGCCTCCAAGCTCTTAAAACTCATACATTATCTTACTTTTAAAAATTATTTTTGTACCGATTAATCCATCTTTAAATAAATCTAAATTAATTTTCCCCCCTTGTTCTTATTATTGATTAGAAAAATTGAAATTATTCAGGTTTTCTTTCGTTTTTTACGGAATCTTATCGAGAATATTTTTGTGACTAACAATTTAGGAAATTTTCTTAGGGAACAGCTACTTCTCAATCTGTACAGCAACTACTGTACACTAGGTATTATTAGCGATTTTTAAAACTGCAACAATATCAAGCCAGGTATTTCCCGATTTTTTCAAATGTCTGATGAAATAATTGTACTTAAATATTTTTGAGACAGAGTTTCCCCGAAACAACCAATAATCAACATATAAAAGTAAAAATTCAACAAATTTGAAATTGTACTTTTAGTTAGATTCCGAAGGTTTGTTACCATTCTAAATAACGTATTGATAACTTTTCTAAATCCATCACTTTGGTTCAACGATTGCGGCTGCAGTAGCCAAGTGGTCACGGCCGCAAGCTTGTGGCTGGGGTTGTTTTTATCGAGCCCTGTTGCCTCTAAGATCCGTCCTGTAGCTGGGCTGTTGTTTGTTAAATTAGTCAGGACTCAAAGTCTTCACAGTGGTGGGAAGAGCAAGATTGGAGAGAAGGCCAGTTCAGATGCCTCTCGTCATTTGACCATGGTTCAAATTTACGGTGTCCGTCCACAATAGCCTCCACGTTGCTTATAAATGTGACATTAAATTATCAATCAATTGTTTCAACGAGTGGCTTAAAAACACATTAACAAGATTAGACGAAATGCTCAAGTATATAAATCCTTTAAGGTTTAGTATTAATGTTCTTTTTAATTTTATTTTTGTTTAATATGTATAATTAGAAAACATCAAAACAAAAAAAGTAATTAGTTTAGTATAATAGAAAGGAGTTCAGGGTTAAATTCGTCAAATTTTTAATAAGCTATTGTTTACAGTTCATTTTAAAATAGTTATTGTTCAAAACAGTTGCTATTTTAAAAGAGATTATAATAAAAAAAAAAAAAAGCGAGGCTGCAAAATTCGAAGAGAATGTTTTCTTCGTCATAGCTGATTTGAGCTTGATTGTTAATGGACATAAATTAAAAATTCGGGGTCCATAATGTGAGTAGGAAATTGTGTTAAAAATAGTAGGGTTAGAGATAATATAAGCAACATATTATAGAGAGAGCTTCCATAAATATTATGTCTCGCAACAATTTTGTAATAGAATGGAAAAAATAAAATTGTTGGAAATAAAGGAATGCTAAGTAATGTTATCTGAAGGTATATCAAAAGCTGTTCCGTCTGCTTTTTTTCTTAAGCAGACCAAAATGATTATCAGTTTAAAAAAGACATGGTTTGAAAACTACTAGACAAAAATGATAGTCTCATAGTTGTTGAAAAAATACAAGCCATTTGACTCTATTTTTTGTCAATTTTTTAGAACATTTAATAAAGCGCTAGGTAGATTTGAATGAACATGCAGTGAATGTTGACTCGAAAGTGAATGAAAACATCAATACACGCTTAGGTGCTTATAAAGAACAACAATAATCTAAAATTCAAGAAGAGATGGAGAATGGTGCCTGTCTACCACATTTATTAAAAGCTCTAGGCGCCAATTTACGTATACAACTATTTACATTATTTACAAAGATATAAGAGCCTCCAAAGAGCCCATAAATTCATTATTCCGCTTTAGCAGTAAGGAGAACAAATTATATCTAAACATTAAAAAACCCGCCTTACTACGCGATCAAAAAATGTAATCTGAAATCTTTCCCATGATCCCATACGCTCTCAATTAGACGAGACAAGTCGCCTCCTAGCGGTATTCAAATAAATTATTTCCAACAGGTGCAGCAATTTCCATTAGATTGCATGAGCTCAAGTTTCGTTCAGATTTCAAACGTATTCGCTTTTGCTCTCAACAACAATGTTTAAAACTTAAACTTAGACAATATATTAATCGTTATGTTAAAAATTATTTAATTTTTTTTCCCGTAAGCTATAATCAATTCTTCAAAAAGTGTCAAACTTTATTATAAACGAATTTTTTACTCACTAAATCGTAATATTCTAGACAGTAGTCACGCAGAAAATAATTAAATCTCTCTCTCTCTCTCTCTCTCTCTCTCTCTCTCACACACACACACACACACACACACACATACACACACACCACACACACTCATATGCATATATATATTATGCCTCCTAAAATATGGCATCTCATACAAGTATTTTTTAAAAGGATTTTTTTATTGTTTTTTTTATAACATTGGAAGTTTATAAGCTGTTTAATTGATTGATTATTAACTTATTTGAAATTTGAATCGACTTTTCAACAGAGACGGTTCTTGTTCGAGTCTTGAAATTGGTCATCTTAACTTAAACTTTTTCTCCACTTCATATATTTTTATATAATCGCAGACAAGACATATGAACCCTTTTTTTTTTTACACCAAAGAAAAATAAATTATTTGAGTTTCAATTTGAAATAACTTGATGGAAATGAGAAATGCACCAAATTTTACTTTAAAAAAAAGTAATCATCAATGGATTTTTAAAAATATTTTTTCTGATGCACGAAACTTTACAATTTACACTGAAAAATAAGTTTCTTCAATTTCTGACAGTTTCTGTAACAGTAATTGTGAAGAATGATGACTATTTTCAGTGCTGGAAAACTAGTTGCTGATTTGTTTGTGGTTTCTATTAAATGCAATTTTTGAAACATATATTTATTCTTAGTAATGTTTTTGTATCAAGGATATCATTAATGGAGAACTTAACTATACTAGTGTCCCTTTTAAGAGCTTCTTGGTACTCCCTTCAAATGCGTACAATTTTAGAGTTATACGCATAATATATCTCAAGATAAACGACGTTTTTATGTGTCATTAAATTTAACGGAATTTTTAAATCGCTTCCTCCCTCCCTCTCTTATTTGGAACAAAAAAAAAATTAAGCTCCGAAATAAATATGAATGAATTACTGAATTCCTCGATGCTCAAATTTTCGTTACTTAAATTACCATAAACAAAACATCAGGGAATCCGTTGTACATGTCAAAACATGGTCATTAATATGCCCTGTATAATTTCGAAATGAAGAATGAAATTTATTTTTTTTTAAAGTAGTGAATTTTGTTTCAATAAAACGTAACATACGTGTGTGCGACATGCATTATTTTTAGCTAAATAAGCAATGAAAAAAAATTGAATGCAATTAAAATTTCAAATGTAATTATCACAAATTGAAAAAATTATTTATGGATCAGAAATGTTAAATACTAAAAAAAAAAATTTAATGTTTAGATATTAAGAGGAAATTATTGTGTCGTTTTCTGATAAATTGTAAGATTTGTTATTAACGTTATCGCTGATTTATTTTGTTTTTATATGTAAGCAAATAGATTTATATGCAATTAAAATTATTTTTAACTTCATATAAAATTGCTTATGTCTTTTTCAGTGATTAATTTGATCACTTAAGATAATTTGATATAGTGCACAAGGTTTTATTACATTAAATTTTAAAATTCATTTATTGTTGCGTATCTTCTTGTTTCACACAAGACGGCATTAATTTATTAATTCCTATTAATTTAAGAATTTTTTTTGATGGAACACATTGAAATATTGATTTCAGAATGCTTTCGTTTGTTTCCGTGATTTTTATTACTTCGTGTGGCAAAAAAAAAAAAAAAAAAAAAAAAAAATCATTAACATAGCTGTTTTTAGCACAGACTTTTTTCTCTATCAGCCCACTCTATTTTAAGAAATATGACGATGTGTGTACACACAATATTCCAAATTATTTCGACTCAATTCTTATTTAAAAGTTCGTTAGCATTATTTCTTCTGTTATTTTCTTTAGATTTAGATATTGGATAAGATAAACCAAAAGGTTGAAAACGTGACGAATTAAAGAATAACTCGTTTACCAGGATAACACACTAAAATACAAAAATTTCTTACAATGTTCAAAACAAAGTGATTAATTATATATTTACTTATTAGTTAATAAAAAATATAAATTAAAATAGTTACATGCGATGTGCATTACATCAGTGGGATTAAAAAAAAATTTTGAATACTAATTGGTTGATTAGAGTTGGAAAGCGATTTGACTGATTTAATAACATTTAAATTTAAATTAAGTAAAAAATATATTTAATCCAGCTTTATCGTAAGTATTAAAATGCATAATTCAAAAATTTTTGAGAAAGAATTTTGTTATACTAGCAAAAATTAAAACAGAGTGATAGTTTAAATTTATTTAACTTGCAAAGAAATGTAGTTTCTTTAGTAGTAGAAACTTTAAAAAGTTTCTGCGCGATGGCTCCTATTACTACGAATATTCCTCATTATCCTTCTGCACTATCTCCTTATTAACATCGTTATTTGTTAATATGTTATCAATATATTTTATCTATCCATTTTATCTCTTTTTTGGCCCTAAAAACTAATGTGATATTTTGAACAAATGTTTGCACAGTTTAGCCAGATAGGCTCTTGCGCGCTATAAATTCACTTTTACTACATTCGATGAATACGTTTTGTACTATTGAAAGAGTCCCTGAAGCGAATCGAAGTTTCACGGTTCTTTGCCCCAAAGCCGCGAGGCGTGTTGCCACGTCCACGTGATCAAAACAAGCTTTCATATAAAATGTTCTTTGCGTCTATCGTCTGATCCATATGCCATTTAAAACAATACTCACCATTGAACCTTATTTTTTGTTTGTTATGTCCTATTATCTGTCAAAACTCTTGAAAAATATCAAATCTCCCAAGAAATGGCTGATTTCTATAGTAATGTATTTTTATCGTTGGTTTACTGGATATTGGACGGACCAGTTTTTCGGCTTCATAAATGCATTCGGCCGAAAATCGTCTGCGTTACCGCCAGTTCAGAATCCACTACTTCTTGATTCAGCTTTGAGTTTGGCAGCAAAAATTAGAAAGAAACAGGTATGTAATATTTAAAATTTATTTATTCTTTAATAAATTAATGGGGAATATAGATGTATACAATGCGTGAAGATGTTCTCCCAAAAAAGCAGTTTTCTACGATATTTTTTAATGAGTTATCAAGATTTAAAAAATTCGTATGTTTTTCGTATTGAATATTTTCAATTATATTTTATTTTTATTAGTTACTGAAATATTGATTTGGTTGTATAATATATTAATTGAGTAAAAAAAATACGTGGCTAGTTCATTTTCAATAAGAAACCCTCTTATCAAAGAATATGATTGTGTGTGTGTGCATTTAAAAACTTTTGTCAAATATGTTATGCTGTTAGACAGTAACTTTCTTGAGTTTTCGTAAATATTTTTAAAAAAAACTCAGCGATGAAAATAAGTAAAAAATAAATAAATAAATAAATGTTTCATCCACCAATGATCTATAAATATCTAAAACTACTTAAGTTTTGAAAATAACATTGTCATTGAAACGAAATTTAATTCAAGGAAAGCTATTTCATTTTTAATGAATGAAGAATATGGCTTAACTGTACTTTTATATTAATTCGTTACTCTGTTTCACTATCAAATTCATCAGCGAAAGAACATTTGCTATCTTTTCAAACCAATTGCTCACATTTCTAATGTTAAACGTTCTAAAATTA
Source organism: Nephila pilipes (assembly GCA_019974015.1). Taxonomy (NCBI): domain Eukaryota; kingdom Metazoa; phylum Arthropoda; class Arachnida; order Araneae; family Nephilidae; genus Nephila; species Nephila pilipes. The sequence continues at coordinate 835,040 of BMAW01100788.1, read as the reverse complement.
AAAATTATTTTTGAAAAGTCAATAAATAACTCAGCTGAATAAATTTGTGACCTTCCTCTCCTTCTATTATGAAAAATCTCTTCTAAGTAATCCTAACATATGTTCGAAGTCATTTCATGGATTCATTTCTATTACATAATCAAAGGCATGACAAACTTTACTTATGAAAAATGTTATAGTATTATACGAAGAAAAATGCTCTTATATAGTTATAGTTCATTATTTTAATTTGAAATGTACAGTTATGGTAAAGTTTTTAGAATCTAGATTACTTTAAAAAGTAATTTAAGTCACGAAGAATAAATTTAACATTAGAAATGTTAAATATTATGTCCTTGTCAATTAACTAAAATGAACAAAGTTACATCATTTCGTGATTGCGTGGAAGGTAATAATAATTATTAAATCTAAGTATTTTGCTGACATAGATTGAAATTAATTAAAAATATTTAACTGCCTACAAATGATATTAAAAAAAATTATTTTGCATTACATCTATTTTTAGCTATGCATTTATGTCACTATTAAACTTTCCAATTTCATTATCGTAAACATTATCAAAATAGAAATGTTTCGATTTTTTAACAAGCTATTAATATGGATGAAGATTTAAAGTTTCAAAAATTAAAATTAGCATCATATATTAAGGTAGTATAGCTACAAAAAGAGTATTCAATATACGTGTACTTTAAATAACAAAAGTCTCGTCCATTGGAACCAACCAGCATTTTAAAATGAGATAGGTTTAAAATATTATAACATTTGTTACCCTTAGGTCAAAATATTATTCTTTTCTTACTTCTTAAATAAGTTTTAGTCTCTTTTTAAAAATAATAGCTTTGGATTGTTCCCAGATCTTTTAAATGAAACTTTGTGTCGTGATTCAAGCATGCATGATAATAAAATTGCATATTTCAATTGTGCTACTTTTACGAGGTTTTTACAAACAAACAATACTACATATACCTAAAGGACAGATTGTGTTGGCAATTGTTATACAACTTTTTAAAAAAGAATGTGTTATGAAGGAGAAATATTTAGTTCGATATTTTGCTTTCGTGTGAAATGAAAACATTTATTTCTTTTTTCGAGTTGTATCGCTTGTATTCATTCTGATCAAAATCACCTCTGGAAATATTTATAAATGCTTGAGTAGAAAAGTGTTTTAAGAATAAGTTACAACAATAGAAGAAAAATATTAAGATATACGGCGTTTTCAGATCAATACATAAATATACACAGTATGACCCTCGTCAACCGTGTACCCCTGGGCTGATGCACGTTAAATCTGTCGGGGCCCGAAGTCCTCCCAGTGGCGTGGTGTGGAAGTTAGGAGAAGGGGTGCCAGCTCAGGTGTCGTCCTCGTCGCTTGACTGAGGTTCAAAATTACGAGGTCCATCGCCAATAGTTCTCGTGTTGCTTCAAGTGCGACGTTAATAAAAACTAAACTAAACTAAACTAAACTGACCCTCGTCAACACGCGGTAATCGGGGTCCAGATTACTAGACCGTGGGTTAAAGAGAACCGCGAGTGACAGTATTAATATAGATTGAGCGAAACATTAAAAAAAAAAAAAAAAAAAAAAACCAAAACAGACGTTTGATAGGATTAGTATTTTACGCTTTCCTATCTCGTTTTCCGGTCATTCCTTTATCATTATTATCCTTATCAACAAACTGTCGAAATTTATCCTCGTTCATTAATGATCCACTTAGTGTAGACATAGGTATGGATTAAATTCTCTGGCAATTTCTGCTTATCTTGTCACTTTTCGAATTTCAATAACACTTATGTTTTTCCTCGTTTGTAAAAACCTTTTGTTTACATTTATTGCACTTCTACATTTACTGTATTCTTTACTGTATTAGTACGGAAATTTATTATGAAGAAAAAAATCTTTTATACACCTAAAATTTGATTAATACAAAATGATTGAACGTACAACTTGTTATATATTAGCCCTCAACTTCTTCAAAATAATAATAATAATTCAAACTAAAACATTTCACTTTCCGAAAAATTATATATATATATATATACACGCGCGAGCGCGCACACACACATATACCCAACTTTTCTGACACGATTTTGAAATAACACGGTTCACCAATGTACTTTTTTACACGATTTTTTTGTTCTAGCACGAATCCCAAAACATTTTTTTTTTAAATTCTAATTTTGACAGGGTAATCAGAAGGCGGTCGGCTTATGCCTCTCATGAGTAAGTGATTTAGTCTATTTCACGGCTTGTTTACTTTGTATTCTGGAGTTACGGGGACTACCCTAATTTTATAATTTTTTCCTTTATTTCTTTGCACTTCAACATGAACACAGCATTTCGTTCTTCAGCCTTAAATGCTTGTTGGAAAAAATTTGGCCCCCTGGATGAGGACGATTTGATTGAATTTATGACAGTTTATGATAATAAATAATTCGATAATGACGAAGTCGTACGTGAAGTTCAGCTATAAACAGCTCGTTTAATTCGCGAGAACTTGAAATTTGCTTCAAATATGGAACAACGTATTCTTACTCAAGATCCTGACATAGAGTGTGCATTAAAATTTCAACGTAATCTTAAGTTTTGTGTAGCAGGATATCAAGAATTATATAAGAAACTTGTGAAGCCAAAGAAACAGGCGCTATTAACAGACTTTGTAACATAAAAAACAACAACAACCAGCCGTTAATAACGAATGAAATTCTTCGTTTGAATCATAGCCGACAGTTGTGCTAGACATATTTGACACATCTACTAATTGACAGTATTTTTGATCCATTTCGTAATAAATATGCACGCTTGTTATCCAAGAACAATGAATAGTTGTTCGTAGTTTTATTCCTAATTTCAATTTGAATTTTCATGCTTTGTATGTACCTACGGACTGAATTTTCATTGTTCACAAATAAAAAAAAATTTGTAATAAAAATGAATAGTTTTTATTTTATAAATATGTAATATGGATTTCATTATTATTTTTTTTTGCACGGTATTTTAGGAAAATATTTAGAGCTTTTTCAACTTGCATGATTTTTTAAAATTGTGGAACATATCCCCAAATTTACCGTATGTTGTATATATTTTTACACGATTTTTTTTGCTCGGTTTTTTCTAAGCAACGTATCTACTGTGTAAAAATGAGTTGGATATATATATATATATATATATATATATATACAAACACACTCATTGCCATAAAAATTAGAAGAAATAAGAGTGGGATTGTTATGAAACTTGGTATAAAGGTAAGTGTCAGACAGATATGTAAATGATTAGTAATGCAGCGTAATTGCGCTTTGCGTAATACCACCAGAGGGAATTGAACTCCGTTAACCTTGGATTATAAATCAGGTAAGCAGAGCTTGTTTACGTGTATTTAATCTGTTGCAGAGGGATGCTTTTTAACTATAGATGCCTTTACGCCGCCATAGGAGACAGTATGAGCAGTTGTCAGAAATCGAGAGGGGAAGTATCACAGAGATGTTGGAAACCGGGTGTTCAACTCGGTGAGTATCTCACCACCTAGACCGTTCTGACTTAACTATGAGTTAGTGTTAGGACCAGTGGACAAGAGAGAGGCTTATTACACGGCGACCAGGCTTAAGACGCCCTCGAGAGACCAATAGTTGAGAAGACCATCGCATCATACAACACACACGCATAGCGTCAACTGTCTCATCGTCCATCTACCATCCATACACGGACAGCACCTTCACTACGGACCTCTGTGTCAGTTCATACCATCGCAAGGCGGCTGGCTGAAGAACAGTTGTTATCGTGACACCCATTACGTGTACTATCAATAACGTCCACTCACCATCGCCTCCGTTTGGAGTAGTGTCGTTCTGGAAGGGTTGGACTACAACCGAATGGAATCAGGTCGTCTTTAGTCGTCGTCGATTCAATTTGGGCAATGATGACAATCGTGTACGTGTATGGAGGCCCTGTGGTCAACGTTTCAATCCTGTCTTCGCTGTTCACCACTCCCACAACTGATATGATGGTATGGGCTGCCGTCGCATACGACACTCTGTCACCCCTGATATTGATTCATGGCCCCAGGACAGCCCAGAGGTAAGTTCGTGACATTCTTCAGCCACATGTGTTGCCACTCATGGCAGGGCTCTCGAGAACCATTTTTCAGCCGGACAATGTTCTCCCACACACAGCAAACATTTCACAGGACTACCTCCATTACATTTCCACCCCTCCCTGGCCTACTCTATCCCCAGATTTGTCACCGATTGAGCATATCTGGGATCATTTAGGACGGCAAGTTGGACAGCCTACGAAATTGGTTGAATTAAAGGCGCGTTTATAGCAACTGTGGAACGAGATGTCGCAAGACGTCATATAGGACTTGTATGCCTCAATGCCCGACTGTATCATATCATGCATTCATGCTAGAGGTGGCCTAAAAGGGTATTAAAGCCTCCGTTTATCTGCAATTTTCCCTACAATAAATGATCCTTTTGCTTTGATTTTGTAATAACTTACTTACATCAACGTTGTACTTAAGCATACAAAATTTCATTTTATTCTGTCAGTTCTTTCTTGGTGCGCAAAATTTTATGGCAGTGAGTGCATATATATATCAAACTTCTTAAAATCGTTATTTGTATCAAGCTTTTTAATGCTATAGAAATTTTCAACGAAAGTTCTTATGAAATACAGTAAAAGAAAGAATATGGTTATGGTTATTAGGCCTGGTTTTGAGGCAGCAGTAATCTGGTTGTCATGGCCGAAGGATTGCGGCCAGGGTTTCGTCGAGTCGAGCCAGTTTCGATGCAAATTAACTCTATCGAAACTCAAGTCCTCCCATTTGCGTCGTGTAGAAGTTAGGAGAAGGAGGTTCCAGCTCGAGTGTCGTCCTTGTCACTTGACCAAGGTTCAAAATGATAAGATCCGTCCCCAGTAGACCTCGTGTTGCTTCTAGTTCGACATTACTAAAACCAATCAATCAAGCGTAGAGGACAATACCTAAACTGACACCTCACTATCCTAACTTTCAAGCAATCCCAATATGAGGACTTTGAATCGATAGATTTAAGGAACAACTAGTGGACCACACGATAGGTCTCTATTCGATTCAAAATTTGAAATCACGACTAGGTTTGAAACAATGGCTGGCCATGAGCTCGGATTTCATGTGATTTTTTTTTTAAAAAAAACATTTCTGAATCTACTTATCTTAATAAAAATATTCTGAATGCCAGTATATAAAAACGTATTTAAAGCTATATTACTTTTATGATAGGTAAGTTCTGTAAGCGTGGTAAAAGCTTACATTCACAGAATTGAACAAGTCAATCCGATCCTCAATGCTGTTGTTGATCAGAGAAATGCAGAAGCCCTTGAAGAAGCCAGCTACATCGATGAACTTATAGCTTCTGGAGAAAAAACGGAAAAAGAACTAGAAAAGCAGATGCCATTACTTGGAGTCCCTCTAACAGTAAAAGAAGCCATTTGTGTATCAGGTAAATTATTCTTAAACTAAGATTATTTTCTTAAAGAATGACTACCGTGTCAGAGTGTCATATTTTAATGTTCATCTTTCTAACTTAAGAAGAATAAGATAAGATTTTTTTTAATAGATTTCAGTGAAATAAACTAATTTTAAGCGCTTCTTTGTCTTATACATTTTTTCAAACTTAAATTTAAGATCTTGTTTCAAAAAATCTAATCATTCAGCAAAAAAAAAAAAAAATGAAGAATTAATTTTAAGTGCTGAAATGAATATCGAATTTTATCGTTTAAAATTCAGTTGCTTAGTAACTTATTTTCATAAATTAGATTACTTTCGAATAAAACATTTGCCTGTCTGGTGTAAAAGGAAAAGACTATGAAATAATGTCTTGGAAAAATATGTTTCATGATTTCGTATAAAGTTATGATTGGAAAATTATTGTTATATATAAAAAATTTTAAGATTTTTCTTAATGAAAATTACATTTTCATCCAAGATAATTTCATGTTAATTCCAATTTTAAAACCGGATTCAAACCCAGAGATTCCTCAAAATTACCGTAGCAGTTTGGGTGAAGTATATGAATTCGTACTTTGCCGCCTGAATCTCTCTCTTCTTCTCAAAACTGAACAGCAAATAATATTATCCCCTTTCAATGCGAATTAGTTTCAAAAAGTTCAAGAGTGCATCAGCTACTGAGATTCATTGATATTCTGATTGCGGATAACACCATGCCCCGAGCACACCAGTACTTTTTCTAGATATAGCCAAAGCCTTTGGTGATAGTTGGTAACAATGTTGTGTTATGGCACAATATACAAGCTCGCAAAATTTATATTTTCGGTTCCTTTAATTAAAATTATTGTTACCTGTCGTAACGATCCTTTAAAAATATAGCTGAAAGCGTTGTCATCGTTCACAGTCCAATCAGGAGCAGGGTATTACTAGGTTTCTTGTTAGTTCCCACCCTCTTCAATCTTTACATCAGAGATATTCCTCATACTCAATACATAGTTATCCATGTACGCTGACGACATCACTGCGATGGTGCAAGATAAGAGATTCTCCTTTGTAATTTCATACCTTTAATTTTATGTCTCGCTCCATGAGCTCTGGCTGGCTGGCTGAAAAATCGAAGTCAACATATCCAAACGTATTGGCCTCACGTTCGCAAGAAAGTCAGGATTTAACTTTTTAATTATTTTCCCATAAATTTAAGAACAAATCTTAATTTTCGACCAACCCATCCACTGTCTTAACAATAAAAATATGTAGGATTAATTTTGGAAGCAAAAATAATCATTGGCCATTTCAGTACACGAGTAAAAAGGTCATAGACACTCATTTCTTGCTTTATAAGCATGCCTATAAAACGAGTTAAGAGGAGTACTATGAGTTAAGATACTTTTGATTTGGGTGACCGTCTCAGTGGCACACCCAAAAATTAATTTTGAGAGGTGCATATCGTCATGGCTATGAAAGGAGCAATTTCTTTTATTCAGAATTACTACTAGGTAAAAATTATAGTACATGTTACGTCGTTCTTATTTCTTCTGTTTAAAATTGTACAAGGATTGATATACTTTTTATGAAGTTACAAAATTAAATATCGTTCAAGAAAAGTGATACAGGTATCACGAGAACAAAAATTCTTACTAAACACAATCGGTGGAATGCAAAATGATTGAGAAACTATTAAAAATCATTCATATTTGAAAAAACAATCACAATTCAAAAAATAGTTTTATAAGTGTAAGTATAATGAAATGAAAACATTTTTCCGTATTAGGTTTTTCAAAGTTATATTTATTCTCCGTTTTTGTTTTTGCAAAATATATAAGATTTCTTCTTCACAAAAATGCATTTTTATTTATGTATAACAAACACTGTTTCATAGGTACAGTTTCTTATGTAATTTCTTAAATATTTAAAAACTAAAAACTATTTTTCAGCAGTGGTATTGTAACAGGCAGAAGAAACAAAAAAAAAAATTTTTACTGCTTATTGATATTATGGAAAATACGTTGTACTCTTGGGGGAGGATATCTTCGATAGGGAAACACGCTCCTCTCATCGTGTTTAAACACTGACCCAGAATAACATTTCGGTGACAGCAAAAAATTTTCTATTCCTTTCTCAGAAATTGTCTCATATGCAATCATTTTTTTTCTTCATATTGATAGAAAAATTTAAGCACGAGGAGAAAAATAAGTTAATTCTTTTTAAAGTTTAACACATCTATAATAGTATAATAAAAGGTACACCCTGAAATGTTTCAATTTCCAGAAAATATCTTGGGAGTGCATATGTCCCTTTGCACCTCTTATCCCCCGGGGTACACTGGATTACGCATGGATTATCTAATGTAATTAATAATACATGCGTACTATCTAATCCAATGTAATTAATAATTCCCCCCGGGGTACGCATGGATAATCTAATGTAATTAAAGTGGAGAATTTTGTGAACACAAAATCTTCCTCTTTAATTCTATTATGAGACAATTGTTTAAGCTTCTTCTTTCCGAGAGGAGGGGAGGGCTACAGCAATGTCTGTGGCTATTTCTACCTTACCATTAAAATATTCTTGAGACATATAATAAACGCCTCCTGATTCGTATGAAATGAAATAATTTATAAAGACTTTTTAAAAAAGTTAAACCGACATTGAAATTCATTTAAAGGCAATAAATTAAATTCTTCAGTAACTTTTTCCTAATTCTCAATGATTTACCCAAAACACATCTAATCTACAACCCCAGTAAATCTTTACACAGCTAAAAGACTTCGAGCTATCTTAGATCCTACATTTGAAAATTCTCCTCGAGCAAAAAGCTTTTTTGTCTTTGTAACCCCTGGGGAATTTTTCTTAAACTTTATTTTAAATTAACCCTTTAACTTATTTTCTTAAAGAGTAAACTCTCAATCATAAACCATTTTCCTAGCATCCAAAGCATAATAAACAAACCGGAGGGAGGGGCTCATCTCGAATGATGCTATTATATGCCAAAGATGTATTAATTAAAACATGTCTTCTTGGGCTAAATTTATTTTTTAGGACTACCCCTCCCGCGAATCGTTCTTCACAACAGCTACATTTGCTCGCATCCTAGTACTTTACAGCAATGGAACCCAACCTTTTACACTATGAGGAACCATTTGAAATTACCGTTTTTTGAAGGAACCCTTTGATCCAAAAGCAGAAAAAGTAGGATATTAAAACTTTATCCTACTCAAATTTACAAAGCTATTATTGCATCTTTATTCTATCACAATCCAAACATTTAAATAAGATAATGAATGGAAAGGTAGCTAATGGCGTTTTTGGTTTTCTAAAATACATTCTATGAATAATAAACAAAAGTAACAATAATTTATATAAATTATAACAAACTAATAAAAAGAATATTTTTAATGAATCGACTGTGATTTTTTTTTTATTTCAAAATACTTTTAAGTCTTGAATAATTGTAGAAATCTGCAACCTTATGTCCTCTTCAGCATCCAATCAGTTTCTGTATTTTTTTTTTTTTTTTTTTGTCACAGCGAACAAAGAGAAAGATTTTTCGCATACATAGGATGAAATAAATGACATTAGATGTTTCATAGCTCTTTTGGCAATTTCGGGATATTCTTTTCTAATGTCAATCCAAAAATGCATAACATCAACTTTGCTGAATTTTAGTTTCAACTGAGTGTCGGTTGATGCATCAATTATCGACTGAGCCAAAGAACAGATACTAGTATGTAACCGAATGTATCTCGATTAATCTGTTTGAAACACGTGGATCTTACGAAATTTCAGCTTTTATTTTATCCATAGATTATTTTTCTATATTTATTTTTACAAGGAAATTGCCTTCAAGAATGTTATCAATCTTTTATAAAAATTAAAATTTTACTAAAATTTGAGCACTTTGATGAAGAAGCAGTGATCACTTGCGGAACCCTTGTCAAAGTTCCAAGGAACCCAGATTAAAGACTTCTACCTCACAGGAACCTGCAAGAGATTATTAATGCATACCTAAAACAACAATTAAAATGTTTTTATGTCCTTCGAACCGAGCGATATTCACTTATATTTCTACATAGTTATTTCCGCATGTACTGAGTTTTTTCTTCTAAATTCTGTAAAGGCAACTTGACCAATTCCTCTTATTTCACCATCCATTTCACACCTATCCCACAAGCCCTCAGGCTAGCTTGTGCCGTCGTGGAGAAAGGTGAATTTTCACCTTCCCTGTGCTGGTTACGGTCTGAGCGCTTGCGCTCTGGAGGAGTGGTGAGTGAGAAACCGATCTGCTTTCCTCAGAGCATTTACGCTCTGGCAATAACTGCTAATAAATATTTTTAGTTAATTAGTTAAACAACTTCCCAGTAGCATTAAATTAATATTTATGATGAGGAGGTACTTCCTAACTGTTCCTCTGATAAGGTAGGCCCTCCATAAGCTAAATTCCTTCGATCTAAAGTCATTTCTTTTTTACTTAGTATATAAAGTTCTCGGTTGGAAAACAAACATGACTTACATGATCTATGAATATGTATATATATATATATAGTGTACCAAATTTTAAATATAACTTTTAATGAATTTATATATATCTCTCCTCTCTTCTTCTCTCTACCTGCTGTATATATATATATATATATTGGAGTTCAAAATTAAGAGAATTTTCCTATTTGGTCGATTATCTGTAAAACTACTGGACAGATTGACAGATTTTAATGAAATTTGGTGTGTACTTAGGGTTCATATAATACAAAGAAATAACCACTCAGCAGTTATAATGCACACGCATGATTGTGCGTAACACTAATCGGAGTCGAAAGGTATAAAATAACAGTTGCCGAATAGAACAAAAAAAAATGAGTTAATGGGGGTATGGTCCCCTCTTACAGATATATAGGCGCCTCGCATCGTGATATTATGCTAGAAATAAGAGAGTTTATGAGTTCCTGTGACAGTTGGTCCCACTCATTCAGCAACGCTGTTTTTAGGTCTTGGATGGCTCTCGGAAGAGGCTTGAGAATTGCAATTGCCCTCCATTGAATTCTGAACATCTGGCTGGCCAATACACCCGGGGAATATCCTCAATTTTTCAGAAATTCGTCGACCATCTGAGCTTTATGTGGCCTCGCGTTGTTATCCATTAAGGAGAAATCAAGACTAACATCGACCGTGAAAAAGCGAACATAGGGCTCTAAAACCTCTTCAATTTGCCTCTCGAGAATCGTAGTGCCTCTTTCAAAGACATGGAGGTGCTTGCAGCCATCCCAAATTATGCCTGTCCATACCATCAAGCCTCCACTGCCGTACTGGTTAATTTCTTGGACATTGGAGGGCAGGTAGCGGGTCCCTTGCCCTCTCCATATGAAAGTACGGCGAAAATCACTGGTTAGGTTGAACCGGGACTCATCAATGAAGAAAGCGGTCATCCATTGATTCGTACTCCAATCTGTATGATATCTTCCCCATTTTAAGTGGATCTCCTGTTCGCAGAACTGAGCGGTACACAAACAACAGGTCTGCTTGCAAACAGCTCTCTCTCTCATGAAGTCTTCTAGAAACAGTTGCCCATGAAACTCGGGCTATTGTGGTTGCATACAACTCATGAAAAACATGAGAAGTTCTAGCATCCCTGTTACGCTTCGCTGTAATGAACAAATGGTGATCTTCTCTGGTCGTCAAGGCTCTTGGGTTTTGGGCGACCTTTCCCAGGCTTTCTCTTGACGGATCCGATATCTTTAAAATGTTTCCTTATTTTGGATACGTCGCTGAGTGTTAAATTGAATTCTCTGCAAATCTGGATTTGAGAATGGCCTGCTTCTAGCCTACCCACAATTCGCCACCTCATTCCATCATCTAAACGCTGGTCGATACTATTGTTTGAATTTTAATTTAAGCGAACTTATTTTTTCCCCCTCATACACGTATACGCTTACGTATTCGACATACAAGTTTTGCATGTTTGTTTCGAAGCAGTATTTTTACATTCCGTTCAATTCTTTTCATGAAATTCTACAAAATATGCAAATTTTCTTAATTTTGAACTCCAGTGTATAAAAATATGAAGTGAGGCTATTTAGTTTATAAGTCTTAAACATGTGTTAACTCTATAATTTATGAACATTATCTTAAATTTCGCGATAAGAAATAAAGTGGTAGAATTCTTTTCAAAATTGCTTGTTTGTTTCCGCATCTATATTAGGAGACTAAAACCAGGATTTTTACGTGTCTCATTTGCTTTGGTTGTATAAATTATAGGAAAGTCATTTAAGGAGGATTGATTTTGATACATTCGCCACAATTTTATAAGGATGCGGAAACTCAAAGGGCCTTGTTTGGAGATACAGCGTCTGATCCTCAAATATACTGATCTTTTGCAAAGTTTTCAAAAACTCCAAGACCAAATTTTCAAAGTTTCTGCTCACTCCAATCAACAGCGTCCTCGGCGGGAGTCATGTCGTATCAGCTTGAAAAGTATCCGGTTCAAAACACATATTAGGCTATAGTTCTTGCGAACTGATCTATCGAAGCTAACAAGATGTTTTTTTATAAATGCTTTTCATAATATTAATTATTGTACTAACAGCTGTGTTGTCACGACGAGAAAAGAAACGAAAATTTTCCTCATAACTCTCTGACACCTTAATTTTCTACCGCACAGGTGTTTCCTTCTTTCCTCCCCAAAAGCTTCAATGGGTTCAGAAATTGTAGCCATTTTTGCTCCACTTAAAATTGTAAAACTAGAATTTTCTGCACATGCATAGCCAGGGTTTTCAACCCCCGGGGACAGCTAAAGATTTCGCACCGCCTTTAGTGCATATAATAATAGAAAGCATCTCATTCTAAAATTTCGTAACATCAAATTTTGCTCCGTCTGGACGCTACGCCCATAGACATATACCCCATCCTTGCCACTGATTTACTGTTAAAAGGCTTCAACCATTTGAGTAAAAGATATTTCACTTAATAAAACGTTTTAATATGGTGCGCACTCAAAATACATTGCTGTTTCATTTGCATATAGTGTATATATTATCCTTAAATTGACCGGGCTAAGGTACAGTACTCCAGGAATATGTTTTTTTAATGTGAATGAGAATCTACCAATCACGAAGGCCTATACTTCTTTCTGTGACACTGGGCTATTCTCGGTTTTCTCTTCACTAACCTTGGGGACTTTAATTAAGATTGATTGCAGGAATTTTGGTTGGGAATTTCTTCCAAACCAAAATGAAATGGGATGAGGCAAATTAGAGGCAGGCAGAAATAAAGTGAAGTGGTTTAGATAGGAACGTATATAAGCGAAATAAAATTGAGACAATGAAGGTCGAGTGTCACTAGCGTTGAGTATATGCCTTACAGTTGGTAGACGAGATCAAGAGTAGTTACGGGTGATAGTGATCGTAGCGAAGTCAAGAATCAAGTCAACCTCAACTGTGAAAGTTTCGATATGACACTCTTAATTCGGTATTAGTTGAACTGGTGTATCTATCTAGGGTGTTATCTTGGAGGGCAAGTATTCCTCAAACATTATATTACAAAGTTGATAAATAAACAGTTGTGGGAGACTTGATTTGTGTATCCTTACGTAGGTTATTAACTTTTAGAGTTATTTGTATTTGACTGAATTATGGCACAAGAGTCGAATAAGAATATTTATTCTCCTCACTTCTACTCTCCTACTTACTCCTCCAGAATATCGAAACCCTCATGATTAGGTTCTCTAAAAAAAATTTCACCAGGAAGTTGATTTATCTTTCCTGTGTCTTCCATTTGGGATACTCTGTACTCCACCCCTCCAAACATGTCACGTAACGGAATTGTTAACTCGGACTGTTAACGGAATTGTATTTATGGGAACTCGAGCCTTGTCGTATCAGGTACTTCTTTATCCAGCACCAGTCATGTATTGTCTAAAGAAATATATGTATGCTCTATTGTTGATTCTCAAACTTTCTATAGCTTGAAATTAGAATTATACTGTAGCCCTCAACTTCCTGCATCATATATATGTAAGAAATTGAGCAATTTACTCTTTAGCAATGTATCTAGGTAATTTATTTTTATTTAATTTTACCTTTATGGGTACCTTAAAAAGAATAAAAGAAATTCCTGTTTAATTCCAGGTAACAAAAACAAAAGAAGTCGAACTTTCAGTTTTTCCTTTTCAAAAAAATATCATGGTTTCATACACAACAAAAAATGAAAATAAATATGCCCTAATTAGCATTACGTATGATGATGACAAAATTAATACAGAGGCCAAAAAGTTAGAAATAATTATAAATTATAATTTTAAAGAAAGGGTAGATACGAAGACCCAGCTTAGCGATATCTACGCCGTCGCCGAAAGAACAAACAAATGGACGATGGCACCTTTTTTTTCAGAATTAAAACATAGCATGTATAAATGCACAAATCCTTTTGAATTTCGCTGAACCCAGTGTATCTTTCACATTCAGCAAAATGCTCTTGGAAAACTTAGCGACATCCCTTACATAGGCGTATCTTCCTGAACATGTAAAATTTCTAAGTCTGCCTGTATAATCAAGAGCTATTATTAGTAGATTGCTTCCTTTAGTGATAATGAATGATGAACAGGAATTGCCACCATCGCCGGAAAAAGAACAAAAGAGATGCTACACTTCATGCAGCAGAGTTAAGAACAATTATACTACGATTAGCTGCACACTATGTTCAAATTTTACGTGCGAATGTCATTGGGCGAAAATGATCCATTTCTGTGGGGCACGTACAAATGAAAATGGTGGCGAAGAACATTGAAAAAGACATTTTTCGAGCGCAATACCTATTTTAGTTCTTGACATATTTCTGTTAAATTTTTAAACTTGAGTTTAATTTTTTTATGCTGTTGTATTGTTTGACTTTTAAATCAGAATGTTTCCTATTTGACAGTTCTATTTTGACATGACGGTGCATGTGGAGTGCACCAGAGTATATTTTGACTCTCTCACCACATTTTCACTAAAGTTTTTGTTCCTAGTAATTTTCTACTGAAAATGGCCAAGTGCTTAGTGAAAATGTTGTTGAACATGTCAAAAAATATACTGGCGTACCCAGTACGTGGCTCAGTTAAGTGATACAGTCTCTCCCCCCCCCCAACTTGGCAATAGTGGGTTAGTAAAAAGAAGAGTTTATGAGGGGGAAATACTTTTTAACTCTAAGATATCATGGCCCAAACGCACGGAATTTAGTGCTCTGAAACGATTGTTATAATGAATTAAAGTAATTCCTTTTTCAATTTAAGATTGTATTATATACGTTTTTATTGATCACAATAAATAATTACTTATTTATGACAGTATTTATTTTGAAAATTCACCCAAGTGCAGCTAATTCATAAATAAAACAATAGTGTGGCTTTTGTTCTAATCAATATAAGCATATGCCGAAGTTGCAAACTAGTCTGTTGTGAGCTGGTCTCGCAGCCTTTAGAGCATTTTTTATTTTAATGTTATAAATGATTCAGTGTTGTGATTTATTAAAAAAAAAATGGTTTTAAAATATAAATTTCAAGTTTTCAAACGACTTGAATAGCATAGTTAATATGTTTCTGAATTTTAAATGCTCTACTTGAATAACACACAATTTACCATTCTGAATCCTAAATAAAAACTGCTTTATTCCATTCAATTTTTATAAAGAAAATCGTTGTAGCTAGCATGTAAGTAATTCATTACGTGTTTGATAAAATAATTTATTTTGATTTACAGGTTTCAATTGATTCAAATAATTTTATTCAATTGAAAATAAGAAGTTGTTTCACAGTTAGGACGCGTTTCTCCAACAAACAGAAAAGAATTTCTCTCACACGTAGGAAATAACCATTTAAAATCCAACACACAAGTGATATAATGATATTGAATTAACAAGGGAAAGAAAAATGACACATTGATTTCTTTTGTTTCAAACATTCATCGTCCATGTATTTTAAGAATTTTTTTAAAGTATATTTACATTTCACAGGTTTATTATTTACTACTGGTGTCGTAAGACGTCGTGGAATAAGGGCTACAGAAGATGCGGACGTTATCCAACTGCTAAGAAAGGCCGGAGCTATTCCGATTGCTGTCACTAACACCAGTGAACAATGTTTCTGGATGGAAACGTACAACAACCTATATGGAAGAACTAACAATCCTTACAACTTGAAAAGGACAGCTGGAGGAAGCAGTGGTAAAATTATTGCTTAAAATAACATTAAAAGTGTGACGTATCTCTTAATATATTATACCTAACGTATTAAATTGAACAAAGACAACGGTTTTTTTTTCTTCTTTTTATTCAATTATTTTAAGCCATTATTGCGATAAAATATATTTTGATTTCGATAGTGATGAATAGCCACGGTAACCAAAATTGTCATGGTAAAGAACTTGTGATCGGCATTGTTTCCATTGAGTCATGGATCGAACCCTGATGCTACTAAAGACCTGTTCTGTAATGGGACTGTACACGTTAAATATTTCGAAACATTAAATCCTCCAATGGGGTGGTGTGGAAATTTGGAGAGGATGATGCCAGCTCAGATATCGGTCATTACTGGACCGAGGCTCAAAATTAAAAGATCCATTGCCAATATCCCTCCTGTTGCTTTTAAAAGCGACGTTAACAATCAATAAATCAAATCAAAAGAGGAAACCTCTATGTTAGTAGTCTGAAAAGTAGGATCTGCTTAAACTAAGAGAACCGTACAATTTATCTCAGAGATATCCAGATTATTTATGGATTGATCCAATTACAAGTATGCTTAATATTCAAGGGATTTAGAGACAAAAAATAGTTTTTAATAAATTCTAGAAAAGACCGTCGGTCCTGTTAATTTTTCTGTGTATCGCTAAATCAAAATTGGATTTGATTGCTGATTAAAAGAATAATTCCACTGCGCAATTATATATATATATATATACGAGTATATCTGAATTTAATGTCCTGATAGAAATTCAATAAGATTAGAAAAATGTTTAAAATCGTCTACCTGAATTGTGTTTGAAGAGCCAAATTGGTAATTGTTCTGCGTTTAAATTTATCATTGATTAAATTTATGTGAGAGTATTTCACAATTAATTTTACATATTTAATATAGTAATTTTTATGTATTCTTCTGTGTATTGTATTTTGTGTGGTTAGAGCAAAATTGCCTTTATACATATTCTTTTACTTTTATCGCAAAGGCTTCTAGCAAATTATTTTTACAGAAAGAGGAATAGTGTACGAGTACATATATATATGTAGTGCATGAGTATATCTGAACATTATCTTAAATGTTAGTTATTAATAGCATATTTTTTTTTATCTGTTCATCATGAGCCAGAACTCTGGCTAGATAACGAAATACCAATTAATTCGAATGGTGTGAATAAAATCACTTCACAAGATGAGGAGCAAAAAAAAATGTTATGAAACTCTTTGGTATTCTTTTTAGAGACTGTGAGTCTTATGAAGAATTCTTAACCAATAGAACGAATGAATCATGTTTTTATATTTAATAAAAAATAAAGGAATTTATAATAAAATAGCTTGCTAGATGTCTCGTGATTGAAAAATACTTTTCCCTTTATTTGATTTTCAACCGAATATGGTTATTGACACAAAAAAAAAAAAAGGATAGAAAATTCGGTAATTCTTTCTACTAGGCACTAGGAAACCACAATTTCTGCTGAGAAGTGGGGGGGGGGAGTTTAGAATTTTATATCATGATGTATTAAAGCTATAATAGATACTACTGATAAATTAGAGCTTTCACGTATGCTCGTATATGCATAGGGTAAACTATGAGATGTGGTCTGTATGTTTTTTTTCCTGCAATATAACTGATCTGGCTACAGTTAATGCGTTCATTATTTATATGCATATATATACACTAGTGTTCAAAATTAAGAGAATTTGCATATTTTGTCGAATTTCATGAAAAGAATTGAACGAAATGTAAGAAAATTGCTTCGAAACAAAGATGCAAATCTTATACGTCGAATATTACGTAAGAGTACACGTGTGTGGGGGCGGAACTAGTCGAAAAGCAGAATTTATAAGCGCACCTACCAAAATCAGCTTTTCGTTCGCTAGCACATTTCGCCGAATTTCTTAGTGTTTTTTTTTTTTTTTTTTTTTTTTTTGCAGCAACCATTTAAATTAAAATTCAAACATTAAAAGTGAGTAACCACCACCACCATTTAGATGATGGAATGAAGTGGCAAATTGTGGGTAGGCTAGAAGCAGGCCAGTTTCAAATCCAGATTTGCAGATAATTCGATTTAACGGACAGCATCATGTCCAACTTATGCAAACAGTTTCAGGATACGGGATCAGTCGAGAGAAAACGTGGGAAAGGTCGCCCAAGAGCCTTGGCGGTAAAGAAGATCGCCATTTGCCCATTATATCGAGGCGTAACAAGGATGCTACAGCTTCTCAGGTCTCTCATGAGTTGTATGCTGATACAGGAACTCGAGTTTCAAGGATGGCTCTTTCCAGAAGATTTCATGAGAGAGGGCTGTTTGCAAGAAGACCTGTTGTTTGAGTCCCACTCAGTTCAGCGAACAGGAGAGTCCACTTAAAATGGGGCAGAGATCATAGAGATTGAAGCACGAATCAATGGGTGACCGTTCTCTTCACTAATTAGTCCCAGTTCAGCCTAACCAGTGATTTTCGCCTTACTTTTATATGGAGAGAGCCAGGGACCCGCTACCTGCCCTCCAATGTCGGATAAATCGACCATTACGGCGGCGGAGGCTTGATGGTCTGGGTAGGCATCATGTTGGATGGCCGCACAATTCTCCGTGTTTTTGAAAAGGCACTGTGACTACTGACAGGTATAGAGAAGACGCCTTGAAGTCCTATGTTCACCTTTACAGGGTGGCAGTGGGTCCTGATTTCCTTTGAATTGATGACAACACGAGGCTTTATAGAGCTCATCTGGTCTAACCGAATTTCTGGAAAGTGAGGATATTCACCGGGTGTATTGGCCAGCCAAATCTCCAGACTGGAATTCTATAGATCATGCCTGGGAGGCTCTGGCGAGGGCAATTCGCAACCCCTTTCCAAAAGCCATCCAGTTGCAGAAAGAGTGGGATCAATTGCCACAGGAATTATAAACTCCCATATTTCCAGCATAAAATAATGGTGCGAGGCCTTTGTGTCTGTAAGAGGGGACCATACCCTCCATTAACCCATTTATTTTGTTCTATTCAGCAACTGCTGTTTCATACCTTGCGATTCCGATGGATATTACGCATGATTATGCTTGTGTAATATAACTGTTAAATTGTTATTTTATTTTATTTATTTATTCTTTTTCCTTTATCAATCCTATGTACAATTCAAATTTCATTAAAATCTATCTTGTAGTTTTAGAGATAATCGACCAAATCGGAAGATTCTCTTAATTTTGAACACCTGTGTACTTCTAACAATGGAAAGAAACTATTTGAAAGAGACCTTTTTCTAAAGAAATTTGGAAAACTATTGACTAAATCTCACATAAACATTAAGGTGGAATAAAATATTCCAGTAACTAAAAAGAAGAAATTGTCTATTTCAGCCCGTGAATAACCAGAAAATATGAGGAAGCATCTAAAAAAAGACGGTACAAAGAATGCGATCCAAAGAAAGATCGACAAATGCTACTGAGCCATGCTTTATTCTTGCAGTGAACATTTACATGCTTTTAGCATGTAAATGTTTTCTGTAAATTCTGTTTGTTATTGTAAAAAAACGTATTAAGAGGTAAAACGTATTGAACGTAAAGGAAAATAAATTTGTAATTTAAAAAATTGCTATTACTCCTTTAGCTTTTAAAATATTTAACATCGTTTATACAAACAAGACACTAGACGGGGAATATGAGGAGGGAAGCAAAAAAAAAAAAAATGGTGTGAGACGCAACTACAGAATATATAAAATGTGTTGTTATAAACAGAAAAATATCTATACTAATAATCACAAAAAATAACTGAGTTAAAGCTGTATAAAATATTTGTTATGACCTAACATAAATATTAGCCATATTGGGTTTAAAAGACTCCTATAGAAAAAAAGAAACATTTTTCAACAATGTAGGAAAATTAAACGAAGTGAATCACACGTGCTGTTTATCTATTTATCTAGCTTTCTAATGAATTTTAGTTCCAATGTTATTACTTGTGCATCGCATTTTTGTTTTTCACTCTTTAAAGAATTTTTTCCACACTCTAAATAACGTTGCCGGTAAAAAGTCTTGTGCAAGATCTTCTTCGCACAAGATGAAAAACACTAGCACTGTAGTACGTCTACTGTCTCAGTTGAAATGAGCAGTGGTTTTCATCTCTGTGCATCTCTGTCATGACTTTTAATACAGCTTATTTCTTTATTATAACTTAAAATACAGGTTTTTATACAGGGTTTTTTCGGAATTTTTGAGAAAAATTTATCTTCTGTTAAGATTTTTCCGTGGTAGTAGCTGTGTAAAAATGTTTGGAATGCGGCATGTCTTTTAACCACAATAAAACCGATATATGAGAGTTGATTATCAAAATTTCCTTTTCATAACTGGAGAAAGACGAATCCTTTAAACGATCCCCATAAAATAACATCCAATCTTTTAAAATAACGACATTAATTACATTTAAAATTATAAAGTACCAATTTCTCTGATTTTTTTGGAACAATTACTCACAAGGCACAACTATCATTTATTTTAATTTGTAGGAAAGTTATTTGATGAGATTTCATTCTAAATCAATAAAGGTATTATGATATCAGTGGTACGTTGAGACTAATTTTACTCTGGTAAAATAACTGCATTCTCTATTAATTTCAAAATAACTATGCCACAACTGATATCCACATAACGTGAGTTAATGGGACGCTCGTTGCAGAAAAGCTGAATAATATTCCATTTATAATTCTCATACAAAACAATCTTGGTATATACGTCTATAGTTTGTAGAAACGCCAGACAAAAGTTTTCGAGATTATCCTTTAGGAATTATTATACGGCGGAAGTATTTTTTCGAAACTGGTTGATAAAAATCAATTTCTTATACTTTCCTGAGAGGACATGTATTTCAATTTAAGAACTTTAAATTAATCTTCAAAATTTGTTCTTTTGTCAAGTTTGGTTGAAGAAGTGCGTCTGTTAAATGGGTTGATTATTTGACTGTTTTTGTTAACAACGTACTTAAAAACAACACGAGGACTATTGGCAAAAGACCTCTCAATTTTTAGCCTCGGTCAAGTCAGGTTGACTAGGATAACGCTAGATGTACTCATACATCAGTTATTTTAACGTCAGTTATGTAAGGTTTAACTTTGTGTTTGTGGCCTGTCAATGAATGGTTACGATTTGGCTCATTTTTATGCATTTTGATTATGTACTATTTGATCAAATTAGTCTATATTGCAGATAAATAAAATTTGAAAAATTGTGATGTCTAGACATTTTATGTATCTTCATTAGGTGGAGAAGGTGCTCTTTTAGCATCTGCAGGATCTGTAATAGGCGTCGGTAATGATATTGGTGGAAGCATTCGTATGCCATCATTTTTCAATGGTGTTTTCGGTCATAAACCATCCAGAGGTGAGTTTCGTTATAGCTATTTAAAGTTTCTTAAGTAAGTTTTGTTGTTGTTATTATTACTCATTCCTTTTAAAATTCTGACTTTGTTACTATAAGTTATTTATGCAAAAATAAACTTTGCTCTTTCTTAGAATTTTAAATTTAATTTGATATATTTACTATCAGATGATTTGATGAAAACGACAAGAAATAAATGTATTACTAAATAGCATAGCAAGTTAGTGCTTAGTTCCATCAAGGTGGAAAATTGAGTCCTTCTATTTCATATTCTTATATTAAATACATTTTTTCAAGCATGCATCTGTTATCCGACTTTTGATGACAATTTCGATTGAAAGCATCTAATAATGTGTTTACTAATAACTTTCTAAAATATAATTTTTTTAAAAATTTAGTATTATCGTAATTTCTGGAAGAAAGTCCACGATGTTTCCGTGTTTAAAACTTAAACTTCCTATGGATGCGGCGTTACTACCGATATTGCACTTCAGTAAATTTAAAAATATTCATTAAGATTTCATTGTAAATAGCTTGGATTAACTTGACGCTGCCTTCATACAGGAGAACACTCAGTTACTTTCTGCGAACTTTATTGAATTTATATTCTTTCCCTTGAAAGAACCTACATGCCTTATTCACCATAAACGAGATCTCGGAACAATTATATTATTTCCATGTTTGCAACAGCATTCACATCAATCTAAATAACCTCTGTTTTCTGTCCTTTGATGAATCTTCCAAGACCTATCATCTCCTCTCCCCTACCCATTCTATAGTAAATTTACTGTAGTTCTTTCCAAACGTGAACGCGACTCCTCCTGCTTTGCAATAATGCGAACTCCAACATATTTGTTGCTTTTTCTTCCTTTAGCGCAAATCGATTCTTCTTAGCATTCTACCAGTTACATATCCCCCCCCTCCCAATTTTGGTATAAGAACTTGTTGACTAGTTTTTAAGAAAGAAAGAAGCAGAAAAATTATGAAATTAGCTCCTAAACGACATAGAAACTATATTGCTAGTTTTAAGTTTAATGTAATTTTCCGTGATGAACAAATTAGAAAAGGAGCAGCAGTTGGAAATTTGAAGTGGACGAGCGATGCTTTCATGTTGGAGAACTGAAATAAAAGAATTTTCCATTATCCCACAACAGAAACGCTTCCAAAGAAGTGATATTATAAATGACTAAATCTAAAGGGCGACTTTGCAAAGCGTATAAAGGAGCAATGAAGAAAGGTAGTGGTTATGTCGACTATTAAAATTCACTTATAAGCAAAATTTATAACGTTACAAAGAAACATAAATGACTTCAAAGGAGGGCTTTGCTAGTGTGTCAGATTTATGAAAAGAAAAAAAGTTCTGTACATACCAGAATAACAGACTCGCAACAATTACCAACGGACTGACCGGATAAAAATTCTTCTATCACACACAATAAATATGGATGAAACACCATTAGCTTTGGCTCTCCTACAAACAGAACTGTTGATGAAATTGATGCAAAAAATGTATCCGTGCTTATGACGGACTTGAAAGAACTTCATTTACATAGTAGCTTGTGCCGTAAACGGTGACAAGTTAAAGCCGATAATATTTTTAAAAGGAAAACTATTCCGAAAGGGATATTTTCATAATAACGTAATTCAAAGGAGATACATGAATGTGCGAATCAACCATGCAAGAATAGCTACAAAAAGTTTGGCAGCACAGTAAGGGATCTTTTTTTCCAACCGAAAGGGTTGTTGATAATAGATTCCATGTGTTTCATTTACTTGATACAATTAAAACTAGATGTTACAATTTTTCTACGACCTTGGCAATAATTTTTAAGGACTAGACAAAAATCTTTCAATCCTTAGATTTATCAGTTGATAAATCCATTGAAGCTGAAGTCCGATAGTGGTGGGAGTGTTGGATGAGTGATGGATTACACACTTATATCAAAGGGACAAAATGCGTAGAGTATCTTATAAAGAAGTTACAAAATGGGTAGGGAGTGCATGGAAATCGGTGAAAATATCATTAATATTATCAGGATTCAAAGAAGCTGAAATTATAACGCCAAATAAAGACAGTGTAGAGCTAAAGGATGAATGCGGCGATCTGGTAGATTTGGATTATTTATATCAGGATTTTCTGAATCTCCTTAATCTCGTTAATTCCATTAACGAGTTGTTCGTTAGTATTTAATTCATATACTCATTTTTTCGCTAGTACTCAATTATATTCTCATTTTTTATTTGTTTCACTCGCAACCACTGATGATTGTGTACAAATTAGAATTGCTCATATGTGCTCTTCTTAAAATTACACACTCCGCTTGCCCGAACAATAGCGAAAAATCAGAATTTGATGACTTCACACACGAACCTTAAATGAGCAGTTTGCTGTAATTACTTTTGGTAGCAAAAGTAAAATTTGAAAATTTTCTTCTGTCATTCAATTTGATATCTCGTTATTACGATATTTTTTGTAACATAATATGAGTATTATGTATATGGACTTCTGTAGTGGGTAAATAAAGAACATTCAAGAGCGTAAATTTACTTTCAACATTTCCCACCCATAATTTATTTTTGACTTATGATTTCATTTCGTGCATTTTCGTAACTGATATGCCATATATCACGACATAGATCAAGAATTTGAAACTGTGACATACACGGCGATGCTGCGCGCAATTTAACTTAGAGCGGCGTTTCTAAGCAACTTTTTTGCGCCATTTTCATCGAGTGTGGTATATACACTGATGCTGCTTTTCTCCTAGAAATTACAGTAATTTTGATAAATTATTGAACGGAATCAAATTCATTTTAATGTTTTAGTTACAAAATATTAACATTACTCAAAAACCTTTCTGTGCTTGAGCTCTAAGTTTGTACAGATCTTTTAGACTTTGAAATAAAAATTTAAAAAGTTCTTAACTTTTTAATTTCTTTACTTAGGAATTGTTCCCAATAGAGGCCATTTTCCTCCAACAGAACAAGTTTTACAGCAATATATTGGGACAGGTCCAATGTGCAGGTATGCAACGGATCTGAAAGCAATGCTTAAAGTAATGTCGGGTCCCAATGTTAATCTCTTACAGCTGGACAAAAAGGTATTTTATACACTTTATACTTACTGACTTATTAAAATGTCAAAGAGCTTTAAAGGAAGGCTAAACTTTTATTAAATCCATGTAATCGGCAAACTGTTCCAAATATTTCGAAACAATTAATTTTGATAAATACGTAGTAGTAGTAGTGGCATTAAATTTCTTTTAGTGCTTAATAATATTATCTTTATGGTAGGTTGATGTAACAGTTGTAAAAACACTCAAAATTTGAAGAAAAAGATTAATTTCTAGAACTTTAATTTTATAACTCAAAATTCGAAGCACTGAATATTGCATTTTGTCATTCACAAAAGGAAATATTTAAGCTCATAATTGATAATATTATCGAAACTACAGAACCTTATAACAATGGTCTCAAATAGGGTTGTCATTGAAGACATCCATGGAAGCGTTTTTGGTCCGAGGCTATTTTAGGGGGCGTTAAGGATTAAATACCCCCTCCCCCATTCTCCTTGGGCAATACTCGCAAGAACGCATTGAAAAGCTCGATTAATACCAATAATTATTGAATACATGTTTCAGCAGGTAGTTCTAAATGTCTTTTAAGCACGATCAATCCATGCTAAATGTATGTTTAGGTACCTTATAGCTTCATAACCAATACCTTTTTTACTAGCAATGACCGAATCGTAGCATGCGCTATACAGCAACGGAGTACCACTATGTGTGCATATGTTCCGGTTCGATTCATAAAGCCTAAATTTAAAAGTTTAGACAGACCCTAACAAAATTATGGCTCCCGCCGACTCGCCACTCCGAATTTCTAATGTTAAATCTATGACTTTTCCTTCTTTTCTTCTCGTTGCCAGAGTATTGCTTTTAATTTCGTGGAATAAAATACACTGAAAAAGTGGGGGGGAAAGGAATATTCATGAGTCATTACTTTTTTTCTGACTTTCGGATACATTTTTAAATATTTTTATATGCTCACAACTACATTATTGATTTCAAGAACGGGAACCAATGTATACTTTTTCTGAGAAAGAGGAGGTAAGTCAAAAAGGGTTCGGAGCACATGGACTTAAAGATTAATTTCACTGATACAACAAATTACTAGTAGGAGATAGTAGCTATTAGTAGATTTTAGCTACAAAAATACCTACATTTTCATTGTAAACCTCAAGGACAGCAGAAGAGGAAAAGAGCAGTTAGTTCGAAGGAAAATTGGATGTTGAGAATTTTACAAAAATTACGACAAGTTACACAATTGCACATTAATCAAATATTTCTCTCTTTAAAAGTACTTTCACGGAATCCTTAAATCATGGAAAGTATAGAATCCGAAATGTTAACAAAATTAAGTACAGAATGATTTAAGTACCTTAATATGTTCCAATTATATTCGAATCCTTCATTAGTTATAGAGATACTCCAAGAAAAGCGTTTGGAGGCCTTAAATTAATAAGTATATTTTCACCGAAATGATACGTATTCCTTTTCATTCGTACTTTCCCAGCTTTTGACAATACGTGATAAAAAGATCAAAATTAATTCATATATATAAATCAGTATATTTAATGTTAGTAATTTAATATTTATATAACGGTTTTATGATATGAAGAATCAAATATATGGAAATTTCAATATATTGCTATTTATTTTTCTTTCGGAATTGCATTTAACAATTCATTTTTTTTCATAATCATAATAATTTCTTTCAATTTTTTTTTCATATTATTAATTATCACTTTTTTCGATTTTTCTTATGATGGGATTTGCAGAAGTTAATTGAGGAAATTATTTTTTAATATTTCTTCAATTAACTTCTGCAAGTAGTAGTAGACGTCTAAAGATGTAATTTTTGTGAAGGAAAATAATTTCTCGATCTTTTAATTCAATTAAAAATAATACAGGACATAACAAGGTCCATTGTTCAACAGAGAAAAGCTAGGAACTTTAAACGCTTAGAAATCGTTCCGGTAGTCAAATTAGTTGTTTAAAGTGGCAGCCGAGAATTTTGTTGCATAAATGGTATTGATGTAAGATGAAATGACGTAATTTCAAAAATACAATAAATAAATTATATCTGTTCTCTTGGAATAGGCTGTACCAATTCAGTACTTGCCGAAGTAAATGTGCAACATCTTTGGACTCTATTTGAGCAATTACTTTTAATTTTTTTTTCTTTTTTTTAACTATCAACCTTAATCTGCATATAATTTTCCTGAATGGATAAATGTGTTGTGACCAAGGTTTCAATAGTATAAGTTGCATATATAGAAATTATTGTAATGTGTGTCCTACTTTGATATTCTGTACACCTCCCTTAGAATCGAACTTTACCCTTCCATTTTCTGTCTTTGTTAAAAAAAACAGTTATACAAGAACAGTTTATAATATATCCTTATTATTAAAGGGAAATGGGGTATTAAGAATAGGTTAACTGATTGTAGTATTTTCCAATGACACCGTTCTTCTTTTTTTCAAGAAGTCCAGAAACATGATGCCCTTAGCATCCCGAAAAATCGTCGCCCATAACTTTTCTGATCGATGAGATCTGCAACAGATACAAAAAAATTGACTGGGGGTGGGGGCACAAAACCAAGTTTTTTTGTGTGTAACTTGATCATCACGCCATTTCTATGCTGATTATCAAATTACCTGTAAACCGCGGAATTTAATATTTTAAGCGAAAAAGATTTTCTCTTCGAAAAAATTTTAGCATAAAAATTAAACTTACACAGCAGATATATCGACTCGATGCTGACAATTTGATTGGAATTTTCTGTTCATTTATTTTGTCTGTGCTTCACGGTCCTCGAGCCCAACCCCTGGATAAGACCACATTCGTCTTCTTTGCAGCACATTTATAGGAAGCAACTCATTTCTTTGGTTATTGCTTAGTTTCCGGTGTATAATAATGTATCTAGGTCTCATTGACAGTGACAACTCGAAGCAAAATGATGATGATTCGACACGACAGTGATACAATTCTGATTTCGTGGCAAATGTCTGTCCAATCAAAACTAACCAATGAATCAGTGTAAAATTTGTTTTGACATCATTTCAGAGATGGCTCCAAACAATGGTAATACCTATTTGCATTAACAACGCTATCTATCTTCAAAAACAAAAGCTTTTTGAGTCACTCTTGTGAAAAGAGTATTCTCTTTCCTTTGCTATACTCTGTAAATTGTGTTTTTTATCAATGTTCTGTTAGGTTAATGTTGTCTTACCTAAATACGATAAGAAATGCATGTGAATAAATATTATTGCAAATGTAAATGTTGGTTTCTTTTTTTAAAAAAAAACAGGTATCAATCAATAATCTGAAAATATTTTACATGGAAGATGACGGTGATGGAAATTTTACTTTACCAGTAGCTCCAGGTGTTAAGAATGCTATGAGAAAAGTAAGAAGTTCAGTTCTTCTATAATGAAGATTTTTGTATTATATTTTAATAATTTAAATTACTAAACATTATAGGACCAATATATGCTAAAACTAAAAACTTTGACGAAAATTAATGCTTCATCTTACCTGAAGATTGTCTTATCTGCTTGAAATATATGGTATTCTGTTTCGTTATTACGTATGATCGGTTAAAGTAGAGCCTCCAATTCGTGTCTTGATTTCACTAAAGATCCATCGTGGGGAATACTGAATGCAACACAATAAATGGAACTTGTCTACAAAGTCTTTATGTGGGGTGAGATATTAAAAATTGGAGTTAAAACATCTTAGATGTCCTCGTTACTTGGCCTTGATTCAAAGCTAAGAGGTTCGTCGCTAAAAGTCCTCGTGTTCCTCGAGTATGACTTCATAAAACCAAATTAAATCTAGGTATTACTGATGACAGTTCCTTAGTATATTCAACTAATACTATACAGCTAGAAAATTTTCTTTTAATCTTTATTTTAAATATGTTTATGAGAAGTAAATATTTTTTCAGAGCTCTCATACTTTATAGGTTTAAGTGGCTCTTTTTCACTATTTTGTTTCCTTTTTTCAGATATTCAATTGCAGTTTATATAATAGATTTATTAAATGTGAAATAAATTATGAATAGAAAATTTAATGACTTTTTTTAGTTTAAAAATATTTGCCATTTAAAATATTTAAATTCCTCTGAAATTTATAGGCTTCACTTGAGCAATTTTCAAATTGTTTCCAGGTATATTTATTATTATTGTTATTATCATTATTTTGCTATTATCATTAATATTTTCCTCATAAAAACAAAAGAAATCGACAGCTTTGATTACAGCACTTTAAATAATCCTACCTTCCTTTAAAATTTGTTTTTACTGGACGAAGAGAAACTATTTAGATTTCTTTAGCATTATAGGAATAGTTACACCTCTTCTCTTCTTCTTTTGACATCCCCTCACAACCAAAAAAGGCAGTCTCCCAATGTAATAAATCCGAAGGCCATTTCCCTTTCTAATTTTACAAGTGTGAAACTCCACGGTTCTAATCATTACCCCGTTTCCCATTTGGATATCTCATTGACAGAAATGCTACAGAGGTATTTTTATTATCTGTCTTGAAATTCTCCCATCAAAATAATTCGTCAGGAACCTTGCAATAGTCAGCGTCATCTATGAGTGTTAACCTGTTTTTAAAACTCCACAGTGAATGGGTTTAAGCAGCTGCTGTCAAATGTCACTGAGGCTACTATTATGACTAGACAAGGTGCAGGAGAAAATATTTTCATCCTGAAGATTCTAATAATTCCTTCATATGATCTATGTGGTAGTACTAATTATTTAATTCCTTCAAAAATCAAGAGATAGTCTGGTTTGAGATCAACTCAAATAACCAAATTTCTCTTAATTTAAAGGGTTATCAAAAATATAACTCATGATTCAAGGGTCCAAGTCCACCAAAGACAAGTGTGTAGTTCTTCTGGTCGAGTCAATTATTTTTTTTGTTTTTTTTATTTTATATTTAGTAGAGCTTTATTCTCCGTATCCATCTAACATTTTTTCCTTCACTGTTATTTTGTATTTAGAAATAGCATTGCCAGACAAGTGTCCTACACGAACATTGTTTTATACACCATCATTACCTTCCTATGTTTTACGCGCACACGCTGTCTAGAAATCCCTCATCATCAGTTCAGTTCTTCCTGTGGTGCCTATTTCCCCTTAGCGGATTCATCCCCATCCGGCGGATTGGGAAATAGGTGATAAAAGGGCAATAGAGTACATTCGGTTGTCCAAACAGGCAAATGAAGACTCTTTCCAAGGCTTAAAACTTCTTCAGGATAGAAATATATATATTGAAACACCTGATTAAACCTCAATGATAAGACTCATTCAAAATTTTATTTAAATAATCAATATTGCCAAATTTTTTTTGAAAAAAATTTATTTGTTATTGTGAATGGTACCTGTTATTACTATTGTCGTGCTGTTTACCTATAAATTTTTTCCAAAAGTTTTAAAGACATCTTTTACAGTTTCGTCGTGTTCTTTTTTTTAAATATAGATGTTCACTTTTGTTCTAAATATATATTTTTCAATAATTCCTCTCTCTGTTAAACATCATATTTATTCCCTATTTTAAATTTTTTTATTTCTCACTGCTTCCTGCACTCTAACAGCTGCTGTTTGAGTTTTTGTAGGACTATTTGCCGACGATTGTTTTCTTCCTCATGACGAGCTTGTTACCATTGCTGTCTGTCTTTCACAAAGTTAGCTCCCGCCAACATTATATATCAATTCATACAATGCCAAAAACTGGTATTTTCTGAACCACCATCGTATTATTATGTTCATTTGTAGTTTCTTTTTTGATGCCCAATTTTTTTTTTTTATTATTATTCGAATGATTCAGGAAGTTCGTCAGAAGTTAACAATGACGAGAGCTATTCTTGAGATAGACAGACAGTAGATGGTACGTGACCCGGCTAGCTCATTGGAGAATACTTTTATTGGTCTCCAATAGGTGCTAAAAGGGGGAAAAATTCCATCTGCACATTCTAAATAGCAGAAGTCCTACCTCTGTTGCCTTTTATATGTTACTATCTGTGTACTACTTTTTTCATATTAATTTGTTTATTATTTACAAATGCATCACACACATATTTAAAATTTACTCTATTCTTCATTAGTTTGTCTAGCTGTATTATATTACATTCCATTTCTAGACAACGTTGAATTAGCATTGTGTATTTTCATTTTATTTGACTAATTGTTTCTTTCCGTTGGTAAATTTTATCTTACCGATATATTATATTTCATAATTAGTTACAGCTTTTTTAAAAATTATCAGGAATTATTATTTTATAAACTAAAACTTTTCCGATAAGTTTATCAAAGCTTTAAAAGTATTTCTTCTGTTATTGTAATATAACCTTCGTCCCCATTGCATTTCAGTTTATATCTATGATTTTGTAATTTTATTTACTAAGTAATTCGTTCCTTGAAAAGGCTAATTTTGCAGTTCATTTAAAATTATTCAAAATCTTATTTAAATTTGGTCCTCATTAAAAAAATTTTAAACTTCTCACTAGGTGTTTTTTTAACGTTTTTACAAATAACCCGTGCGAAGAACGGGTATAAATCTATTTTAAAATAATGGTTAAGCAAGGTTACTTAAAATCACGTGTTTGGTCTCAAGTTGGAGAGTCCAACAGAGGAACAAAGTAAAAAAAGTGGATTTATAAATTATCCAGCTTTATAAATGTAGGAGTAGAAAAATATTTTTTTCTCCCTTTCATTTCTAAAATTTTCTGCTATTTTTATTTTTTTCAGGTGATATCTCATTTTAGAAAAATATGCGACGTTCCTCCACAGCGTGTCCAAATAAAAGGTTTGAAGCATGGTTTCAAAGTATGGGCCCATGTTGTATCTGCTAAAGTCTCCAATGTCGCCACTGTCGAATCTCGAGTTTTTGGCGATGACTGCAATGTTAGTATCTGGAAAGAATTCCTCTTTAGTTTCTTCGGATGGTCTGATTACACTTTTCCAGTTGTTGCAACAGTACTTGTTGAAAAATATCTAGCTCCAAAAGACAAATCTGCCGCCGAACCTTTTATTCGTATTCAGAGACAACTGGAAAAGGACTTCCAGAACCTACTTCAGGACGATTGCATCTTCATCATGCCAACAATGCCAGAACCTGCTGCGTACCACTATGCCAACTATTTAAGGGCTCAGAATTGTGGCTATGTAGCAATTTTCAATGTTCTTGGATTACCAGCTACGAATTGTCCTGTGGGATTGGATGATAATGGCTTACCTGTTGGTGTACAAGTTATTGGAGGACTAAGAAATGACCATCTGAACTTGGCTGTAGCAAGAGAGATTGAGAGAGAATTTGGTGGTTGGATTTGTCCTGGACCAATTGTTGGTTGAATGTTGATGCAATCGCGTCTAGAAATGTAATATTTAGATGTTTCACTTTACAGCAGATAAAGTAATGTTTGGCATTCTTCTCATTAATCTTAAGTATTATTTCCGTATATTTTTGTTCCTTTTAGAGATGTACAATATGTTAAGAATTGCTAGAATAATTTTCAAATTAGAAATAGCGTAGAGGAATATCTATAATTACACAATTATTTGCATTTGAATTCAAATGCTTCAACTAACCTTTTGGAAGAAAACGAATATGCATTTCTACGGTAGTAAAAAGCATTAATAATTCATGTATAAGAACAAAAAGTTAAAAACTATCTTTAAAATATCTCTTGCAGTATTTTTAGGTTTTACATTATTCGGAATAATTTTTTCTGTATAAATCTGTATTAAGATTGAGATATTTTCTCACGTTCAAGAGTTTTCTTGACAAGAAATCTCTAAGAAATATATTTAATAATTTACCACCTGTTTTTAGATGTTTGCAAACAATTGTTTACGAATGAAAATTTTATTTAAATATCCTAAATAATTGTGATGATGTAGAAACCATCCCTTTAAATATACAGAAGCATTTTTAAACGCCTTGTTAACAAACAGCTTAAGTCAAAAATGTAGTAAAGTGGTTGTGACTATCTAAATAGGCTTTGACTTTTATAGTTAATGCTAAATTGTACTTATTGTTTTTTTTTATATTCATTTCTATTTCTTACAAATGTATTTATCAAACATTCTCATAAAAATCTTAAAAGAATAAAAAATAAAAAGAATAGGGGAATATACGAAATATATATCGAATACTATCATTTAAACTAAGATTTCATAAAAGAATTGGAGTACTAATTTTTAAATTTAAAAAAAATAAAGCATATAATTTGTGTTGATGACCACTTGAAGTGGTTCAACTGAGTATCATAAGTACATACATATATAATGAGCTAACATTTCAGAAATTGGTGTTTTCGTACATTTGTTATTAAATTTTTGATAGATGATCATTTGTATTCAATTTTATAAATATTTATAATTTCAGTTTTAAATTTTATGTGTTGTTGCCAGCAAACTGTAAAAATAAAACAGTTTTTTTTTCTATTGTTTGAATTACATGCACATAAATACACACACTCTTATATATTATATATATGGTGTTAGCTTGTGGTTCGAAGATGTAGTGAAATGAATCACGACATTTATAATATAATAAAACTTCATCATTTTGAGATAAAAGGATCGTGTGTGTAGCACTCCCAGACCGGCCTACTTTTACTGCTTCCATGCCACAAAAACCTTCAACTACCTCGTAATAAAATCTCTTTTTCTCTCCTCGCGGATGCTACTGCGAACATCGCATAGCGGAGGTTTTTGAATCATTGTCTTATGGTAGTGGGAACCCTACAACTCTCTACCAAGCTCTGATGTTACGTTTGTTTACAAAGCTAACTCAGAGGTTGAAGCTCTTAAAATTAACATTCAAAGTATTCACTCAAAGCAAATTAGTTTATAATCATTGACACTAAATGCACAATAATAATTATAATAAAAAGAAGTAATACTTAAACGCGAACACTATTATTCATTAGAAATACTCATATACACATTATAAAACATGGACTAATAGGAACTTTTATGATTTCAAAATGATTCATTTTAATAAGATATTCTAAAAGCAAAAAAAATAGAACACAAGAAACAGCACAAATATACAGATAAAGAAATCCAAAGAATATCTATAAGTTCAATAATAATGGATAATGTTCACATTAAGCGTATTAACGCGTCTGCATGTGACATTTTTGATACCACTCTATATTTCAGAGTTATATTAAATCTTTGCAAAAAGAATGTCAATCTTTGTAGTTTAGACGATGATGGTGCACTTTTCATTAAAATTGGGAGCCGATTATGGTCTATGTAGAATTCAGTTTCGGTGCCGAACACCCACGATTCAAACTTTTTCAAGCTCTATACAATCACGAATGCCTCCCGCTCAATTGTTGACCAAGCTTGTAGGGATTTGGTCAATTTCTGACTAGCATAAGATATTGGGTAAATCTTTTCATCCAACTTTTGGGATAAACACGCAACAACGCCTACTGATGAAACGTCAGAATGAAGGATGTACGATCGGCTCATCACAAAAGTATAAAAGGAAGGAACATCAGCAAGCGCAATTTGGGCTCCCGCTCTCTTACCAAGACTAACTCGAAAGCTACGATTCCCAATCAGCACTTTTCTGTACTAGTGTGCAAAGTTTTTTTAACCCTTTTTTCCACCTGATGACCCACCCGATTTCGGCCATGTATATAATATACGAAAACCACCAGGAAATGGAATATAGCTCCAACTCCAGGTCAACAACATCCACTCCGTCTGACGACACCCACCTCAACTATCGCCGACGCCAAGAAATCGAAAATAGTTTTTTTCAACGCTCAACTAAAAGAGGGATACAGAGCCCAACTTTCCATCATGAAACTTGGCCCGGATTACGACACTGAACACGCGGAATTCATCGAGATGTGGAATCTCTTCACCACCAAAGAAGAATGTTTTAAACAACTAGAGGGTAAGTACACTTCTCTAGCGTTATGCGCCACTGCTGGCTGACCTTACCACCATACCCATCCACACTCCCTAATCAAAAATGCAAAGATGTAGACAACGATGGATTTATTACCCCACCTAAAAACAAAACTAGCAAGAAAATCAACCTAATCACCCCATCCCAATTGCAAATACAAACACGTAACAAATTTGAAAAATTAAATTTAAATGAAAATACAATGAACGCTAAGGAAAATGAAAATCTTTCTCAAACGGGTGCTAAACCAAAAACTGTCACAGCTAAGAATCTCACACCACCAATTATACTCAAAATAAATAAAAATTACAGAATTCAACTCGAGTACCTTTCAACTGAATTACCAAACTTAGGAACACGACTTTCTGGTGAATACATCAAACTCTATACCGACACAAATGACGAATACCGTGAACTTGTTAATGTTCTATCTGTCAGACCATTCGAATACTACGCTGTGGCGACATAATATTCCTGTTCGCCTTTTGTGCCATACCTAAGCTAAATATACTGACACTAAAAGGTCAATAACCTAAGCAAAAAAAGTTAGCCAGATCTCACACAAAATTTTTATTCTACAGATTTATATTATAACGACAAATGAACACCGACTCTCCAAAGTATCACCCTAAATATATTTGCCTGTCTCACTAATATCAAATTAAAGTTAGCTTACCACAATCTTCTCGGATGAAGTTGACTTGATTCTTGGTTTTACCACGATCGCTCTCAACCGTAGCTACTCTTGATCTCGTCTACCACTTATAAGGCATATACAGAACGCTAGTGACATTCAACCTCTAACGTGTGACTCTTGCTTTGCTTATATACTTTCCTATCTACCACACTTCACTTTATTTCTACCTGCCTCTAATTTAATTAATCACGTTTCATTTTGGTTGGGAAGAAATTGTTATTTATAGCAATCAATCTCAATTAAAAGTCCCCAAGGTTAGTGAAGAGAAAACCACGAACAGCCCAACGTCACAACGTTATGCAACAGAAAGATCTGAGGCCAATTAAAATTGTGATAAAAGGTTTACCGAGAGATATAGAAATATCAGACATACAAGAAGAATTGGTAGAATTAGCATTTACCCCAATCAGAGACAGTTAATTAACCAATAGAAGAACAAAGCTCCCTCTTCCCATTTTCTTGGTAACCCTTCCTCGCAACGAAACAAACCAAAAAATGTATGACTTAAATACACTCTATTACATCTCAAAAGCAAAAGATAGCTATCACAGCAACCAAGTCCTGCAGTGTATCAACTGCAATTACTTCCATTGCAGCTCCCAAAACTGCCATATGGCACTAAGATATTTGAAATGTGCAGGAACATACCCAATGCGAGACTGCCCCATATTTGGTAAAATTGATGATATTACTTGCATTAATTGTGACACCAAGGGACATTCCACCTCCTATGGAGGACGCGAATCCTTCCCTAACCCCCCCCCAAAAAAAAAACAACATAAACCCTATTAATAGCAGTAAAACCAGAGAAAATGTATCATGCGCAAAAACCGCCACTTCATCTCAAAAGATGGCACCACGTATCGATGAAATCCCCTCTGCCGCATTTCCATCCAATAAAAACACAGAACACACAGAAACGACGATAGCTATATTAACGACTTTTTTCAAGCTATTGATCACCTCAAAGGTCTGGTAGAAATTTTTTCCCTCCTACCAGGTCTATTAGCAAGCCTACCCAAAATTCGCGCCGCTAAGGGTTAAGTCAATAAGAAATTCGCATTAATGGAAGCAATCAGGGATCAAAACAACTACGACGATGATTAATAGCCCAACCTAAATTTAAACCTTATGGGACTTACGATTTTTGCTCCTGGAACGCTAATGGAATCCTTTCAAAAATTGTTGAGCTCCGGGAATTCATAAATAAACATTCACTAAATATTTTACTTATCCAAGAAACACACATGAAACCCAAAAACAGCATTTTCATTCCAAACTACACAATATACAGAAATAACAGAATCACTAACGAAACTGCTTCAGGTGGAATCATGATTTTAATTAAATGCTCACTGAAACACCATAGCCTGCCAATCTCACCACTCCTATAAGTGGAAGCAACAATCATCATCTTAACACCTCCTAACCAAACCCCCATCTCTTTTGTCTCTATTTACATTCCTCCGAATACTGATCCCTATCTTTTCACGCTTGATATTGAAACTCTTATTCAAACCAATTGTAACTGCATTATTTTACAACGTTTTTCTGAATTTCACTTGGTGTGTGTGAGAGAGAGAGAGAGAGAGAGAGTGAGAGTGTGTGTGTGTGTGTCATCAAATTTTCGATCGTTAATTTAACCAACTTCCCATCAAGCTAGAGCTCTGAAATTTTGGGAACCATTCTTAACACATGGATCAATAACTCCCGAGACTAACTCAGAGATGGCGCTCGTAGTAAACCAGTAACCAGGTCTTTCTAGAGTACTAACCTTTGTGCTTGAAACGTGTCAAAATTTTAAGTCGATCGGACCAGAAACAGCTGAGTTATCGAGGTTGGAGTAAAGTCGTTTTGTAGTTTGTTTAAAAAATGGAAAAAACGGAGTTTCGTGTTCTGATAAAACATTGTTTTTTAATGGGTAAAAACACCATGCAAGCGAAACAATGGATTGAAAAATGTAACCCGGACTCTTGTCCATCAAAAGCAACGATTTGTCGGTGGTTTGCCGAGTTTAAACGTGGTCGTACCGACACAAATGACGCGGAACGCTCGGGTAGACCTGTGGAAGCCGTTACACCGGAAAATGTGAGTGAAGTGACAAAAATTATAATGAAAGATCGTAAAGTGAAGCTCCGTGAGATTGCTGAGATGACACAGATATCATATGGAAGTGTATTTACTGAAAAAGGTTTTTTTGAAGTGAAGTGAAAAAGGTTTTTTCCAAGTGGGTGCCGCGATTGCTTTCGATGGAACAAAAACAGCAACGAGTCGATGATTCAGAAAGCTGTTTATCGCTATTTACTCGCAACAAAAAAGATTTCTTGCGAAAAAAAAAAAAAAAGAAAAGAAAAGAAAAATTTGGGGGGAAAAAAAAGATTTGGGAAAGCGTTGGAACGATTGTATCACCCTAAAAGGTGATTAACAAAAGGTGTTATGTTGATGAATAAAAAAAAATTTTGCAAAAAAAATGTTGTTTTCAATGTTAGTCTCGGAACGTATTGATCCATGTGTTATTTGCCTAACAATGCAATATTTAGATATTTGCGACCAGTTTTAACTAATATTTTAATAATTTTTTTAATAAACTTTGCCACCATATAAAAACGTTGGTCCTTATTTCGAATTATTGTGACTTCAATACTCACTACACAAATTGTAACTGTGCAAGTAATTGCACAAGGAGTAATCAACTCAAACGTTTTTCTAACCAACTATATCTAAGAATTATCTTCCTACCCTCCCCACCAGAATTGGTCTTAACTCTTCATCCACAATAGACATTGCACTTATTCGGGAATTTAACCATCCATACAAAATTTCATCTGTCCCAAAACTAAGTTCTGATCATAATCCAGTCCTTCTCGATTTTTCATATGATATTCCATATAAAATCAATTCTAGATCCACCTACACTTGCTGGTCAAAGTTTACACAAAAATTCTCCGATACCAATAATTTTATTAAACTTTCTGAAATTAATAACACCCAACAACTCGAAAGAATTATACAGGCCCTTACTGAAACCATCATCATTGCTTATAACCTTTTTTTCCAAACCAATCAAAAACTGAAACAAAATCTACACCCCTTCCAATATTAAAAATTTGATAAAATTAAAAAATAATTTGAGGAAACAATTTCAACGCACTCTCAACCAGGCCGATAAAACTGAACGTAGTAGGACACAAAATTTAATAATACAAGAAATCCATAAATTTATTCAAAATTCTATGAATCAAAAACTTTCGGCACTAAATACCCAAGATAACTCTCTTTGGAACACAACAATTTTTTTTATAAATAAAAGATGCGTTATATCCCACCTTAATTATCAACATGGCACTACAATCATCGACGAACAAAAAGCAAAAATTTTAGCTGATCAACTCGGAAATAATTTTCAAAATAACCCTAGTACCAACAAAAATTTAGACGAAACTGTTACGCAAACAATTATAAATTTTTTCACAACTAACACACCTCCAGACAATATTGAGCCCACCACACCTCAAGACATTTTATAATACATCAAAAAACTCAAAAACAACAAAGCCCCTGGAAATAATAACATCACAAATAAAATGCTCCAAAACTTCCCCATCAAAATTATTTTTCTTTTCACTATAATAATTAATAAAATTTTACACTTCAAGCACATTCCATAAACATGAAAAACTGCAATCATTTTCCTAATCCTGAAACCAGGAAAAAATGTATATTTACCCGACAGTTACAGACCAATTTCCCTTCTTCCCACTCTTGATAAATCAACTTGGTATCATCAGTAAAAGGTCAAACAACTTCATTCAGAACAATAACCACATTAATCCAATGGATAATGAGGTTATCCATATTAACTCCTCAATAATAGGTTTACAAATAATCTCTTTACGCTCCCTCCTAAAATTAACTAAAACAATAACACCTGGTTTTCAACACAAACACTCCACTGGAGCAGTTTTTCATGACATCTCTAAGGCCTTCTACTTCTGGCTTGAATGACTTACATACAAGATTATGACCAACCACTTCTCCTCTCACTCATCCACCTCCTACATTCTTATTGTGATAACAGATTTTTGCAAGTTAGAGTACAAGATACACTCTCTACTCCCAGATGTATTAGAGCTGGAGTAGCTCAGGGCAGTTTAGTTGGTTCTTTTTTATTCAACTATTATGTAAATGACATCCCTAACTACTCTTTAACTAACTTAAATATGTATGCTGATAATACAGCCATCGTAGCGAAATTTAGAAATCCCAAAACGGTCACATATGCACTTAATAAACATCTCCTCATTCTTGAACAATATTACAATAAATGGAGAATTAAAATTAATGTCTAAAAATCTGATCACCAAGAAAAAACCAAGAAAAAAGGCCACGTGGGGGATAATTGCCTTTTTTCGCCTAGAAAAAAGGCAATTATCCCCCACTAATTTTTATAACACTACAATGCCATGGTCAAATTCCGCTAATTACCTAGGTCTCACTTTCGATAAACACCTGACTTGGAAAAATCACATTCTAAATACAAGGGAAAATTTCCGTCGTCTTTCACGTAAATTTTATCCACTGATAAACCTTAAGTCAAAAATGAACCTTAATAACAAACTTCTCATCTACACATTCATTATGCGACCCATGATAAGCTATGCTTGTCCGGTATGAGCCCATTGAGCCAAAACTAACCTTCAAATTTTTGAAAACTCCCAGCGCTCAATAATTAGAATGATTTCAAAAGGTACGCAATATATGAGAAACTCTGAAATCCTCAAAGCCTTACGAATCCTAATTTTTATTGTTGAAAATCTTTCCCAAAAAGAATTTCTTCAATTCTCTCGAAAACATTGACAATATCAATATTAAAAACTTAGAAAATCACAACATTACTTCCTCAATAAAAAGATCCATGCTAATACTCTGATTCACATACCCCACCCCCTTAATTCTGATTTTTCTTTTTTCACTGATTTCAATATCTACTTCCATTAATTTTGATCTGGTGCTTCCCTTGACACTTTTACCAGGGAAGTTACTCCTCCCACTCAATATATACATATTTTCCTTTCATCTTAGGCAGACAATCGCATATAGATAGAGATTCACCTCTAGCAACCAATCAAATCTCCCTCTCTCTCAACACTCTCATCTAGTTCAAATCTACTGACCAAGTTCAATTTTCGACCAGAAGATCTTCAATCAATCAGAACGCAGCATTTCTCCATCCCTTCAGAACTGACCAATAGCAATTTTTCTTATCAAGTACTCACCCCAGAGAAAAAGAAATCCAACTTCCCATTTCCTTCTGAAAGGATATGTCAATACACAGAATTGCCGAATATGGTCAACAGACAATCCACTCGCAACTCAACCAGTACCACTTTATCTTGCAAAGGTCATTGTGTGGTGCGGGCTTACGGCATCATTTATCATAGGGACATATTTTTTCGAGGAGACGTGCGCTTTCGGTCCTGTTACCGTTACCGTCACTGATCAGCGCTATGAGTGCCTTTTGCGCAATCACGTCATTCCAGATCTTCAACAGAGTGGATGTGTGGATGGGATCTTTTTTATGCAAGATGGCACTCCTCCGCACATTGCAAATCCAGTGAAGCAGCTGCTGCAATCGCATTTCGGAAATGCTAGAATTATCAGCCGTCATTTCCCTACAGCCTAACCACCCCTATCACCTGATCTTAATCCGTGTGACTTCTGGCTGTAGGGCTATCTGAAAGATGTAGTGTTCAGTGCTCCGATTACACACTTAGCTGAACTGAAGGCATGCATTGCGCAACACATTCTGAACGTGACCCCGAAGACACTTCGATCAGTTGTTGAACATGCTCTTTCTCGATTTCATGTTGTTGCACTCAACGGTGGATAGCATATTGAACATGTTTTGCGCCGGTCTCGCGAAACTTAAAAAACGATTTGATAGATGCTTTTTTATGTGGTTTTTGGCCTCAGGACAATTAAAAACCGATTTTTCCGATTTAGAGATAGCATTTTTGCAACAATTAGAGCAGTTAAAAACTATTATACTTCACGTTGAAAAAATTGTATTGTGTCGTTTGCTTCAATGGTATTTTAACTAAATTCATATGCTTTTTCAGGTCTTTGAAATATAGTATTCATGTTCTATACAAGGTTCTATACAAGGAAGCGAATCTTTCTTTTAAATATAATATTACTTTTGAAAGCCAATTTCCAAATTTGTATTAATTTTCGTGTGTGTTTTGTACACTATGTTTGCAGTTTCATGTAAGTGACGAATTGTGTATGCAAAAATTTTTAATCTCTTTGGTTTATCTTTTGATTTTTTATAACATTTTGTTTTAGTTGTTTTAGCTTTTGTTTTTAAAGACTTATTTAGGCATGTATTATAATTTATTCTTATCTTTTTTAATGCTTTAGAATCAGTATTTAGAAACTCTTCAATTTGTATTTTTGGTTTAAAACCATTTTTATTAATATTTTTTGTTGATAGGGATAGTTTGGCCAATAAATCTAGAATAACCTATCTTAACGATCAAAATCCTGCTCAACTTTAAATATATTATCTTTCAATTTTCCGCTTTTTCGTCAAAATATTTAGTTTTTAAAATATTATATGTAGGATTTTCCAGCTAATTTTCAAAGTATTAATGGTATTTTTAAATGTACTGTAAACTCCATTCCTCACTTACTCGATACATGGCACCACGAATCAGCGTCATGTGATAGCTCGTGCAGTGCCCCCTATTCCTGAACAAAACTGGTCTACATTTCGTTCTCGATCTATTTCCCCCTCTTCTCCACATTACCCTCGTTAAAAGTGAACTAAGAACACTAGCGCGCGTTCCAATGCCCATCCCCAATATGGGATAAATGGAGGCCTCCATCAATCTTTCTTAGAACTGGTTAAAAAGAAATATGTCTACTTGATTTTGTATATATTTTTCCTCCGTCTATCCTAATAAACGAAGTAAAACAACTTCAAGCCTCATCATTGAACTGCTATGAAGTCATCATAGAATCCGGTAATAGAATTACTTCTCTAGACAAACCAGCCCTTTGTGTAAGAGCAAACCAGTGTTGATTCGGGATGTACAAGCTCATCACCACCGTTCTACAAAATTTATGGGCTTTCGACCCGAGATGCTTACAAAATTTATGAGCGTTCGACTCGTCATGCCTACAAAATTAATGGGAGATGATTACAAGAAGAAAAGAAATTTAGATGTTCGTCCTGATATCAACTAAATTCCCCAGATGTTAATGCCGACGTATGTCTCTATAGCAAAAATAGCCAGTTTCTAGCGACGACAGATCCGCTATAGAGAAAATCTGTGCCTCATCGACAATCACTACTTCAGTTTTTCTGCGGCGACGAAATCATGAAGTGCTTCCTCGTGTTTGGGATTCTCATGCGTTTATCCTCTGAACCATTCCGAGTGTACCAACAGTATGCTTCTTCGTGTTTGCGATAAGCTAAATTGTGTTTAATTTACGCTCTCTAACAGGACGTCGACTCCTGAAAGAGCATTAAGTGAGAAAAAAAAATCAGCGTGTATTAGTGTGAACGTTTCCCCAAAAGATTCCATGAACATGTTTATTTTTTTGGACAATCCGTCAAATATAACTAAAGTGCTATGATTTCATGTTTTTTTTAACAATAAAAAGAAATATGAGAAGCAAAAGTAAATTAAACGTATTATTTTCTTAGTGCATATTTATATACATACACACACACACACATATATATATATATAACACATCAATCAATAACTCCCGAGACTAACCCAGAGATGGCCCTCGTAGTAAACCAGTAACCAGATCTTTCTAGAGTACTAACCTTTGCTTGAAACGTGTCAAAATGTTAAGTCGATCGGACCAGAAACAGCTGAGTTATCGAGGTTGGAGTAAAGTCGTTTTGTAGTTTGTTTAAAAAATGGAAAAAACCGAGTTTCGTGTTCTGATAAGACTTTGCTTTTTAATGGGTAAAAACACCGTGCAAGCAAAACAATGGATTGAAAAATGTTACCCGGACTCTTGTCCATCAAAAGCAACGATTTGTCGGTGGTTTGCCGAGTTTAAACGTGGTCGTACCGACACAAATGACGCGGAACGCTCGGGTAGACCTGTGGAAGCCGTTACACCGGAAAATGTGAGTGAAGTGACAAAAATTATAATGAAAGATCGTAAAGTGAAGCTCCGTGAGATTGCTGAGATGACACAGATATCATATGGAAGTGTATTTACTATCCTTCATGAAAAAGGTTTTTTCCAAGTGGGTGCCGCGATTGCTTTCGATGGAACAAAAACAGCAACGAGTCGATGATTCAGAAAGCTGTTTATCGCTATTTACTCGCAACAAAAAAGATTTCTTGCGTCGTTACGTGACCATGGACGAAACATGGATACATCACTACATTCCAGAGTCGAAGCGGCAGTCATCTGAGTGGCGCACAGCTGGCGAAAGCCGTCCGAAAACGCAGCAGTCAGCTGGCAAAGTCATGGCGTCAGTTTTTTGGGATACGCATGGCGTGATTTTCATTGACTACCTCGAAAAAGGTAAATCGATCAACAGTGATTATTATATTGACTTGCTGGTGCGTTTGAAGGAGGAAATCGCAAAAAAACCGACCAGTCTCGGGACTTATTGATCCATGTGTTATATATATCAGATTCTCATACTCGAATTCAAAATCTAGCAGTGTAATTTTTTTTATTATTGTGTGTGTGTATGAATTGATATCCGATATATCTCAAATCAGCTTGCGTTCTCATACGAGAAATGAATAAATGCAAAAGAATTTAGACTTCCTCTGCAAGAAAACGTAAACATTCTGACTTTCAAATGAATTGACTTCAGCGTTCGCCTAAACAATGTCTGCTGTTTTGGTTTCACTGAGTCTCAATGAATGTTCACTTATTAATTTGTAGAAAGAAAAAAAAATTGAGTTTGGTAGACTAGAGAATTCTAAATTAAGCAATTTGAAAATGTATCCTCAAAGTAGATGATTTTATTATTTTTGATTCTCTGATTATTTCATTATATATCTTAATTTTTTTTCCCGTTATTATCTGTTCTAAAGGAATTACTTTATATTCTTATACTGTGTTTAGTTCTGTGGAAAATTTTAACAAAGGGATTTCAGGATGAAATGATAAATAATTCTTTTAAAAAAAGTACTTTAACAACTCATATTTGGATAGTCTGAAAGAAATTTCATATATTTATAACATTCTCACAATTTATTTCAAATATCCATGCAATTACATGATTGTGTCTGTGTATATTTTCGATACATATAAAGCAAATTAATTAAACGAAATTCACCCTAATAAGTGCGTTTCATTTTAAAACCACTTATAATTGTTATTACGCAAAAACGATTAGAGCATAAATTTTCAAATTAATTGATTCTATTCAACTATTCACATATTAATTTCAAAATATTATACTTCACTAAAGGACGTCGGGAAGATATGTTTATCCTAGTGGAAGAATTAGATCTAAAGCCTGATTCTTCAAGAACAGTTAAGGAACTTAAATACTTAATCATTAAAGATACTGAATGATTAGGATACTATAAGATGAGGAATTCACAAAGCATTTGCTTACGAGTATAATAGAACTGCGAAAAACGTAAGAAGAAATGAAAGAAAAGTTGCATCTGGAACCCTTGCTATAGAAGAGAAACGACATCAAGATCAACACGAAATAGAGCTAGAGAGATTTTTGTATGCATATTTTTCTAAAGTTTTCAAAAAGATCGGTTAACAATAAGACATTTGTTTTTACACATAGATCACAGTATTCACCGAGAGTATTTAAATGAAATTGATTAATCACTTTACATGCGTGATTATAATCATCTACACTTATATCTCCTTCATTTAATTCATTATAAAATTTACTAATAGGTGGTAAACAAGAATCTTTACATTTTTCATAACTATCAAAATAATCATACGGAAAAATTCCTTTTCTTAAAAGTAAACCTATTTTTTCTGAATCAAAATAATGTTTCGTATAATTAAATTCATTTTTTTTTTGAGTGTGTTCTAATCAAGTTTTCCAAACTCGAAGACATGAATTTGAAAGAACCTAAAAATCTTAGCTGAAAATCATTTGAAATATTTTTCATTATATCCAGTAGTGTATAGAGGTGTCAGTACCTCTA
Organism: Nephila pilipes; assembly: GCA_019974015.1. Taxonomy (NCBI): domain Eukaryota; kingdom Metazoa; phylum Arthropoda; class Arachnida; order Araneae; family Nephilidae; genus Nephila; species Nephila pilipes. Next base: position 790,112 of record BMAW01100788.1, on the reverse strand, counting down.
TACACTACTGGATCCTTATAATGTCCACCTTGAAAACAGATAAAATAACAAAAACCTATTGGGACATGTTTTTGATAAATATTAGTAAATGGAAATCTTGGATCATGACAACAAGTATCCTTTTTCCTAGTTATAGTTACACTCGAAATCAGCATATACAACGAAAGATATTATTAAAGAATGCTGAAATTTTTTAAATTTTAAGAATTTACTCGTTTCCGACGGCATTACTACCTTAGCAAGACTTTTATTCGCACAAATCTCTTTGTGCTTAAGAAGTTTGTCTTCTTTTTGGAAAGAGCTTAAGCATCATCTACATGTGTAGGTCATATGTTGATGTTTCTAGAGTTGTTTTGAAACAAGTCGAGATAAACTTTTAATAAAACAATAATGTCTTTATTTTTTATGTAGAGCAGATCGATATGTGGCTCACACACTATGTCACTAATGGGAAGAGGAAATATTTTTAAGTCTTCTCCAAATGAATAAATGTTTATTCCGATATTGTTCATTTTCGAAAATTTTTTCACCTCGTTAAGAGGTGTTGGAAAGGATATCCCATCAAAGTTCAACTTATTTAGGTGGGTGGCATAACTTGATGTCTTGTTGACATTGTTGGTGGTGGGGTAGAGAGCTGAGAAAACAGACCACTTCAAACATTGAGAGTCATTTTTATTGAGGACATTGATGATTGCCTTTGTTTCAGCAATCTGTTTTGGCAGCTCGATGAATGATGATGAACCTCTGAATAGATAATAACGGTTAGAGAGGATTTTGAGTCTTAAGATTTCGTCCAGTGTCCATCCCGAGTCTTTATCCTCGAAGTCCTCACAATCCTTCACAATTTTCTCTGACATGATATTAAAAAGGCTGGCGAGGCTCGTTTCTAGAAATACTTCATTATTTGGGGTTTTAAATTCAGCTTTTTTTTATTTTTATTTTTTTTCCTGTGTCAGTCTCTTTCGAGTTAATGCAATGAAGCCCTTTACCCACTTCCAAGGATTCGTAAGTTTCGAGTTCATTGCGAAAAATAATTATTGTCTCTTCTTTTTTTAAGAGTAGAATTTTTTTTTCCCCAATGTACTATCGTCATTAGGAAAATCAAAAGTCTTATACGTTTTTTGAAAAGTACTCTTGCTCTCTTTTTGAGATAGATTTCTTTTTCAGTATAATTTTCAGTAGGTATGGAAAGCTGCGACTTTTTCTTTCTACTTGAAGTAGTCACATCCACTCTCTTTCTCTTTCTCACTTCTTTCTCCGACTTTCTTTCGCAGTTTCCTCTGATTAAATGGTGCAATAAATTGTCTTTATAGGTGAACGAGGTATCGCAAGACTCGCATACAATTTTCTCTGTTGAATGCACAGAGTCTCTGTGTCTTTTTAAATCACTTTGCTGAACGAATTTTTTACTACAGTATGAGCATTGATGGGAAAGCTTTTTTTTCACGACCTTGTAAAATATGGCGTTTAAAATTAGAGTTTGTATTGAAGCATTTTCCAAACATATTACAAGTAGATTGCAATTTTGTATTAATTCGTATTGCTAAGATAATTTTTTTAAGGAAAAAAAACTGAAAATAAGTTTAGAGAAAAAAAAAAAAGGTTCGGGAAAAATTTTAATTACATCGCAGTTTCTGAAGCACTTTCAAAAACTTCAGTTTGTTGGTAGAAACAGTTGTATATGTGAAACACTTTCTGAAGCATTGAAAAATATAAAAAAGTTGCAAGTAAGTTATATTTATGAGACAAAAAACAATCTTTAAATTAATATAAGTGTTCAATTGTAATTGTGCTTTGCTTTAATTATCTACTTTTTAAGTATATGACTTTTGAAAAATCAGTCTCCTGCTGTATATAAATTGTACATATACGAGTATGCTCTTTCCCATTCAATAGTAAACTGAGTTTTGGTATAATGTATTATTTTTTTGTGAATAATTTAAACAGCTGTGATTTTCATGGCTGTTATCTGTCTCTTTCCGAGTGTCAACCACATGAGGAGTGGGGATATTTTTGCATTTGAAAAATGTGTATAACCTAATTGATAGTCTTTGTCTTAACTATTTTAATTTTAAAGAATTTAATATTCCTTAATTTTATCAATATCATTTCGAATTTTAAAAAAGGCTTTAATTGGAAAAATGATGAAGTTCTGAATTTATCCTGGGGGTATAAGAAGATATTTTCTTATAAATAAAATAATGTATCACTATGTGTGAGCGTTATTTTTAAAATTATTCCAACTTCAAAATTTATCTTATTCTTGCAAGCAAGCAAGTACAGAAAAAGTAGATAAAATGCACCAATAAAAAAAATATATAATTTAGCAAAACGTTTGGTCAAATCTTTTATATTTGGCGTAACATTTTTTAAAACCGTTTTTCGCAATTCTGTGAGGTGATAATTGCTAAAATATAAACCATATTTAGGCTTCACGAACTTTTTGTGGATCTCAGATTGACAGCAGTATGTTGTACCCAAAATTGAAATTAGATAGTTATCGATTGATTAATTGTTTTATTAACTTCACTCTAATGAGCAACAAAAGAGTTATTAGCAACGGTTCTCGTATTTTTGAAATTTGATCAAGTGACAAAATCGACAGTTGGACTCGGTTCCTCTCACCAAAATTCGACACCACGCCATTTTGAGGACACTGATTATCAATAGATAACTATAACGTGCATTGGACCAAAATCTGCTGAGGACACTAGAAGCTAAATTTTAGCCGAATGGGTAACGCGATTCTGTGATTTAAATTTGAATTAACAAGGACACTGCAATAAATGTGTTTCATTTATTTAATGAAATAGATAGATTAGAAAAAATTTGGTTGAAAAAAGTATGAAATAATAATTTTGATACGTTTAATAATTATTTTGATTTCATTAATTCGCAGCAAGATTTTAACTTATCAAAATTAAATATAATCATTGATCTCGACACTTATGATCTTAAAATAATAGATTCGAATGATAGTTTCCATCTGGAAAAAAAAACACGTGTGAAAGGAATACACTTCTTAAAAACCCTTTTCAGAACATATGGCAATAGTAAATTAAATTTATGTAATACAGAATAATGGTCTCTCTTTCAGATTAGTTTAGATATTACGTTAAAAAGTTGATAAATTTTGGAAATTAAAATTAACATTAAATATACCACATTTCTTTTCGATAAAACATTGAAAATTCTCTCCTTCAGAACAACATATTTATGGGAAATTGGAATTTCGTATATAACATTAATAAAAAATAAATTTAGAAATTGACTATCGGTTATTTCACCGCTCCGACATAGCATGAATAATTTAGAACCCACAATTCAAAAGTTAATTGATGTTAATTAATGAATCTTATGCTTATCATTAAATGCCAAATAAACAAATGTTATAGATATTTAATTTTATATTAATCAGAGGACCAATTTTTTTGTATTGCAATGATTTTGTGATTTTTTTCTATTAATTTCTGTTTTTTTTTTTTCATAGGTTTATTTACTTATATATAATAATGATAATATTTATTTACTTTAACATTTGAATACATGCAATAAATGATAATAAAAGTAAAGGACATGTAATGTAAGTAAATGATGATATAAAAATGTTACAATTAACTTATGTAATAGGTTATGATACCCCTAAAGTTTCCTTAATACCCATAAAGTTTTTTTGCTAAAAAAAATTGTTTCACAAATTATTTTACCGGTTCGTGGGCGGAAAAATATTAAGAAATGCTGGCCTGTGAGTATATTGACTTTCTGCACTCTTCTGTGAACAGCTGCTAGAAGACAACTGGGCAGTTTTGCCTTAGGACAGTTTTAAACTATACGAGTGATTCTCAACTTATTCAAACCCCGGTACCCTTTATGAACTAAGATTTCGAACGACAAATTATCGCTTGTAAGACCTGGGCTAATCCTAAGAAAGCGATAAAAATATGTGGATTTCCAGGCACTCCTATGAAGACGTCGAGGCACCCTGCTGTGCTGTGGCGCACGCTTTGGGAACTACTGAGCAAGACAATGAGAAAAATGCAAAAAGTCTTAAGTTCCCAAATTAGGATTCACTGACTCAAGAACTGTGACAAATGTAAAATCTCAGTCAATTTTTTTAGGAAATCTGGACGCTTTGATCTCTCCCTCCCTTTTTGGTTTTTAAAAATATTATACGATTTAGAAATAAATTAGGAATGTCTTCATTGAATCTATATCTGTGTGTTTCATTACCTGGATTTTCATTTAGGTGATAAACTAATCTATTTCAAACACATTAAATATTTATAAAAGAGATTTGGGCGTAAAATTCATCTCTTAGCTTATTGCTAATTGGTCGATTTTCTCCATTATCATTAAATAATAGTCCTGTTTTATAAACTAGTTCTACGCCCAATAATAGCGTACGCTATCTTCGTTCGGGGGACAGAAGTTCTTTCTCACATAAAAAAAAAGTACAAGATGTTCAAAATAAGTTCTCATGACAAAATATAAATAAATAAAAAGGAGAGAGCAAGGTATTAATTCATAAAGATCTTAAAATAGCAACAATTAATACTTTTATAACAAAACTAACTAGAAATATTTTTACGACAATAGAAAAACACGAAAATCCAATTATATTGCACAAACAATGTTCTCAAATCCATATTATAAATTTAGATTGCCTGTTTTGCTACGAACGAAAATATCGTATACTCTAAAACCACTTTAATATCTTATGTTTTTATATGTCTCAGGGCACTCAGTTGAAGTAAATAGACTTGCACTTCCGCATAACTCTTTCACATTTTTTTTTCTCTTATTTGCTTCTTCCCTTACCAATTTTATCCTTATGGGTACATATTTCTCATTATTTTTCTTTGATATTTACGAGTATTAAGAGATTTTGAGAATAATCAATAACTCGCTGACGCTCATTTATGATCTAATTTTAACAGTATTGATTGGTTAATTGTTTTATTAACGCTGCACCAAGAATTGACTATGGTAATAGATCTCCTTAATTCAAACATAGGTCAAGTTACGAGAACAACATTTGAACTGGAATTCATTCACCAAACTTCCACACCACGCCTTGGAACACCCACCTTGAAATATGGAGTCTCGTCAGATTTCAAGTGAAGTTGTCCCACTTAACAGTAGATCTTTTGAGAAATCTTGACAAGATTCAAGGCATTTTTAAATCTGCAAAATGCCTAGCAATACGTGTATTAGTAAAAAAACATTCATTATGAAAATATGTAATTATATTCTTTAGTATGAAAAAAATAAAATAAAAATCATAAAAAAAAAATCACCACTTAAAGTTATAACACTTTTTTGAATAAACTTTAAAAATAAAATTTTTATGTAACATATATTTCTTAGTAATATTTATATATATTATTATTTGAATAATAAAGTAAAGTGGAACACATATTAGAAATTAAAAATTTATTTTCAAATAGTTAAATATTGTTTAAGTTCAACATATTAATCCAATAATTTCATTACAGCGGCCATATCACATTATTTACTATAAAAGGTAAAATTGTCGCTTTATGGTTTATTTGTGGGTCAAGATTTCCAGATTATTTTATTTTGTTCTTCGGAGACAACCTCATCTTCAACCTCTGGACTCAAATTTAAAGATTGATCTAAATCATCTTCCTCATTTTCTAACTCACAATCAGAATCAGAATCATCAAAAATTTCGTCTTATAAATCAGCTAAAATGTTCTGAATCTCTTCCGTGGTAAGTCCTCTTTTACGTTTAGGCATTTTTTTAAGTCAAATTAATTTAAAATGAAATGATTAAGTAATCGAGATGACAAAATCACTTACAAAAATAACTATGCACTCACCGCTAGTGAGAATTTGAGTATAAAGGAAAAAAGAGGGATTTTTAGGTAAGGTTGAAAGAAGAAACTCTATCCCCCTCCCTTCTGAATACAAAAGAAACCGGTCAAGCAGATGAAGTTCCGGGGCTATAATAGGCCTCATGCTGATTCGAAAGCTATTTAGAGGGGAAAGCACTGCTTGGCCGCTACATCGGTCAGCGCCGTCTTTTAAGGGTATGTTCCTTTGGCCTATAGATCGGCCAGCCGTCCTCAAAAGGTAAAGCCAACTCAATTTGGAATTTACGTATATGTTTAATTAGGAAACAGTTGGTCGCATAACTATTTTACAAAAATAATATAATCTTTAATAAATAGATTTAACATATCGAAATTGATAAATATTCAGATTCTTAAAAAAAAATTAAAAAATCTCTCTCTATATATATTATATTGCAATAATTTTAAAGAATTGACAAATTGATACTTTCTTTCTAATAAATAAGCGAAGTACACTATGCAAAGTTATTAATCTAAATGATTATCATTTAAATAATTGAAAACAGATTCAAGTGTATAATGTATACAGTCTACCACTTTAAAATCTTTAGGTTGTAAATTTAATTCAGTGAGTTTTGATTCTATTTATTGAAACTTAAACACTGTACAGAAATAGTAGTTAATTATTTAAGCTAATTTAAGTAGTATTAAATTGATACTACTTACTTGAGATTTAATATATGTTCCCGGTTCTTCTGAGCCCATCAGAATCAAAATCATACTATTGAAGAATTCAAAATATCTATTGTATAGAATAAACTTTAATTTGTATGGATTAATCGACTCTGTGTGAATGAGAAAAGAACAACATTTTAAAATTTAAAGAATCAACACTTATTCATGTTTCGTTTCGGCTCTTTTTACAAGTTATTTTTTCATAATAACATTTTAAAATTGAAAATTATGTGTATCAATTGTAATTTTACCTCATTAGTGGTTAAGGAACTATAATGAGCAAAACTGGTAAAGAAACTTTGTTAAGGTTATACTTATATTACGTGCTAAAAATTGGATTAGCAAAAACCGCTCCATAATGACATCAAACTTTTATATCATTTCATTTATAACAATGAAAAAATACGAAAAATGGAAATAAAATTTTTGTAAATATTTTTAAATAAGTATATAACTGTTTAATTGTAAGAAACTGTTTATAATAAGGTAAGATATAATTGAAAAGCCTTTGAACTTTTTTGTCACGAATCATCCTACAGTACTTATATTTTGTTCGATCAATAACAAATCAAACCCTTTGAAATATGCTGTTGAATTTTACAACAGTTATGCTATAAATTCTAAAAAATTTGATAATTTATTCCTGCATTACATGTGAATAATATAGCATTAACTTCTACAAAAGTTTTTATTAAACCTTTTGTATTTGAAGAGAGAAATAACAATCTTCTCTACAGATATTACCAATGAGCTTATTATAACAGTTTTCACAGATATGGAGACGAGTATGTTAATAATCTTCCATGAATTCAAATTTTGAAAAAAGTTATTCCTCATATTGTGAATGAAATACTCGGAGAAAATTAAAAAGTATTGATAAGTCCTGAGAAAATTTTTTTAAAAAGTAAAAGATTTAGAAAAATGAATTACTTGAAGGAGGAAAAGAAAAAAAGTTAACTTATGAAATTCGTCATTATAATTTGAATAATAAAAGGCTTGATATGGTAAAGAGTCTAAATTATCATGTGTGAAAATATTATTTCATGTATGAATAATATGACAAGGTCCTATCATGCATGAAAATATTATTTTTTACGATTAATCGAGATACGGTTATTAGTACTATTTAAATATTTATTTGAAATGTTGTAGGAATATTTGATTCAATAGATTTTAATAATACTTCTACGATAACTATTCTTTGTAGTTTCATTTTTTAAAAAAGTAGAAAATATTTTCCTCTATATTGCTTTAGAATTTTCCTCTATAAAATAGTTAAATAATAGGTGTGGTTTAAAAGTATTATGTATATGATTTTCCCTCCTCCTATTTCTTAGAAAAAATTATACTTTTCCCAAAATGTCTGAAATAATTTCATTAGAAACACAACAAACATCAGAATAAGTTCAAGTTGTTTTGTTCACAACGCACCGGAAGTAGCCTAGTGATCATGGCCCCGGACTCGCGGCTGGTGGTTTTTATCGAGTCGCGGGTTCGAGCCTCGATGTCATCGTGTAGCCGGGGCTGATGCACGTTAAATCTACTGGTGTCTAAAGTCCTCCCGTTGGCATGGTGGGGAAGTTAAAATAAGGGATGCCAGCTCCAGTGTTGTCTTAGTCACTTGACCAAAATTCAAAAATAAGAGGTCCGTCTCCAATAGCCCTCGCTTTGTTTCTAGTGCTACGTTAATGAAATCGAAAAAAATGTTCACTATGCAGCATCCAAATATACAATGAATTTCATATGAAATTATTTTTTTTTTAAAATTTGCACAAGAGTTTTTTAAAGTCTATGGGGAATACGGTTAAGAAAGGCTTTGAGCGCATAGAAACTTGTTGTATTCAGATAATAAATTGATTTTACAAAAAAAAAAAAAAAATTGGGTTTTATGCTTGATCAGTATTGAAAAAAAAGCTATTGATTTGAGATACATAAAATTTTATTAAAACTTTGTTTACCATATGGATTGAAACACGTTATACTCGAAATTACGAAGTTAAATACTAGTTCATTTTTAATATATTAAAAGAAATGTTTTATTTAATCTTTATTAGAACAGAATTAAACAACCGAATCCAGTAAATTAGTTTATACTTTTCTTGTGACTTATTCAATGTTTCAAAGCTAGACACCACAGAGACTTTTTTTCTTCATAGTATTTTTCTGGAAGCTGTAGTACTTCAAGGTCGAAAGTATGTATGTGTGTTAAGTCAGAAAAAAAATGGTACGTAATCTTTGTGCTTTAATAGAGTATATATTTTCTTTTTTTATTTATTTTCTGAAAAAATGATCAAACATATTTTAAATTAGACTATTTAATTTAATATCTTAGAGTCTTATTATAATTTAATTTTTAACCAGCTTTTATAACAAACAACAAAGTATATTAATTAAACTTAAATTATTTGTTACTTATTAATTAAAAAACTGAAAATAAAATGCTAAATATTTTTAAATAATTATATCAGAGTTAAAAAATGTCCTTGATTACAACAACAACAACAACAAAACCTGAGAAAACGTATGCATGAACCTGTATTTTGTGTATTAGTTTTTGAAAAAAGTGCTTCTTAAATTCTTAATCCTGAATAACATCATTCGTAAGAAACTGTATACACACATTACATTTACAGTTAAAGGACATTGATTTAAATATTGTTACTTCAATTCAGCGGATAGAAAATGCAAACAAATTATTTAAGGAAGTAGTAAATGACATTTTGTAATATGCTTAATCAAATACATCCATATCAAATTTGACATCTATTGAAATTTAAGAAAAAATAATTTACGAAGAACAGAAATTAGGTAATAAAAGTTTTATACCTTCTTGATAAAAAATGTTGTTAAGAAATGCAAAACTATCTGTAAAAATTTCGATGCTTGTGTAATTCTACTCAGAGGAATTAAATGAAATAATTAAAGAGAAGAATGAAATGAACTATAATAATATGTTTTCCAAAATGCCTCAAAATTTACTAAGGTAAGTTAAAAATAATTTTTTTCATTGAAATCAACATTTCAAAAAAATCGATTTTCAATTTTTTTCTAATATAATTTCATCTTTTAACAGTTATAAATTAAAAATAATAGCTACTTTAGAATTGCAAAAATAAAATCCCACTTGTAGAAATTCAGTCTATATTTTTCGATACTATTCTCTAAAATTAATAAGTGGTAGATATTGAAATTTTATGACACGAGAGCCCAGTACAGCTCTACTGCGCCAAACAAGGTATAATTATGATCTAGATGTTTGAAAATGAAATAATTCGAATTAAAAACCAACGTTTTTAAAAACAACGTTTTTATATGGTGGCAAAGTTTATTAAAAAAATTATTGAAACATTAGTTAAAACTGGACGCAAATATCTAAATATTGCATTGTTAGGCAAATAAGAACGGTTCCCAAAATTTCAGAGCTCTAGCTTGATGGGAAGTTAGTTAAATTAACGATAGAAAACTTGATGACACAGTGATACCCACAGACAGATACACACCAAGTGAAATACATAAAAACGTTAAAACTAACTAAAATTAATTAATTCATCCGGTAAATTAAACGGATGGAATGCATTTTTACCCAACTACCCTTGGCGACAAGAATTATTTGGCGATATTTTGCTAAATGTGGCTACCCTAGTCCGTTTTACGGACTTAACGTTGAACAAACAAACAAAAAAAAAAACCAGCCAAGTTTGGTGCAAATTTTTGAAATCGAGCCAAGTGATTGGGCTAAACTGCATTATTAAAGAAAATATTTATTAAAACTTATCGCAAATGTCTAAATATTGCATTGTTAGGCGAGTACGAACGATTCCCAAAATTTCAAAGCTCTAGCTTGATGGGAAGTTGGTTAAATTAACGATCGAAAATTTGATGACACACACACACTCACACACACCAAGTGAGATTCAGAAAAACGTTGTAAAAAAAGAAAAATTGGTTGATTAGAACGAGGTTCGCGAAAATATAGAAGGATCGTTAGCCTATTGCGGGGGCGAGTCGCCACTGATAGTAAACCCCATTTGAAGTCGCAATGACAAATTTATGAGCTCTGGGTATTTCTATTATGATTTAATAGTATGTTTCCATAACTTTAATAATTATCAACTGCTGAATATAACGAAGTAATTTCTACATAAAATGGAATGCAGTAAATATCCTTTTCAACGTGCATGACATACCTCTTCCTCTCTAAAGCATAAAATCTATTTAAATTTTTAATTTGTTTAACTGTATTTAAAATATTCTTTCTAAGAGTATTGTAAATTTTTTTTAATAAATGAAACGTGCTCGAAAGTGGTGTAAAGAATGTACTATTTTCTGAAAATAAAATCAATATAAGGATTTAATCGTATTTAAAACTTTTTAATGTATTAGATCTCAACACTGATAAAAAAAAGAATTAATTTTTTCCAAAATGCAATTGGTACAAAGTATATAATTGTATTTGGAACCCTTTAATGAGAGAATTATTTTTTTAAAAATGAAATCAATACAAAATATATAATTGCATTTAGAACCTTTATACGAGAGAGTATTTTTTAAATACTATCAATTTCAAAATATATAATTGTATTTGGAACTTTTTCATGAGAGAATGTATTTTTTTTTAAATACCATCAATATAAAAAATATATTAGAATGTTTTTATGTAGCAGAGCTCAAAACTGATGTAAAGAATTCTTTTTTTAAAACACAGTTATTATAAAAGGTATAATTGCATTTGGAACTTTTTTATGCAGCGGAAGAATAAACCCTATTACTCTACTTTTCCAAGACTCTTTTCTATATCATCATGTGTGACGTAGCTTCAATTGGTCGACTACCACATTAGAACATTAATTGGTCAGTTTGGCAATCTTAGCACTTTTCGAAAAAAAAAAAAACCTTCTACCCCGATAAGTAAAGACTCCCCAACTTAACTGTAATGTATTTTTATAAAAGTAGTTTACTATTGCTCGATTAATTTCACAAAATGTTTCATGTATTAAGTTTTAAATTCTGGGCAAGAGAGAAACCAAAGCTCAGCTGCATCTTAAATCAATAATAAATTCTGGGGATCAAAGCCTGTGAGGGTTATGTACCCGCAAAACAAGTACTCCGCTATATCCAACAAAAAAACAATCAATCAAAACCGACGAAATGTTTATTGCCGTTGTTGTGCCTCCATATACCCCATGAAACCAACAAATTTATCAATCATGTGAAAATTGAATTTCGTTGAAGGGTGATTTTAGTCCTGAAATAAAAATATTTGATTTTCAACATTAATTTCTTCGGTTAGACTTATATTAAAAAAAATGTCAAACTTAAGTATTTCTTTAAACCTTCTATCCAGAACGCATAAGTACCCTTTAAAATACTATAGATATTCTCAGTTTTTATCTCAGAAAAGGTATTTCATTTCAACTTGATATAGTTAAAGAATAATTAACATTATGTATTTCTCTGTGTGCTTGCATGTATATTTATAGTTTCCAGAAAAAATAATTTGAAATTAAATATCATTGCATTTTGGTCGTCACATAACAGTTGCTTAAAATCTAATGCAGTTTTGAATACTCTAAATTATTTTTCAAACTTTTCTTTATCATATATGTTCATAATTTGGGTGGATCTTAAATTAGCGTACTTTTGGCGACTGAGAAAAATTCAAATTGGCGATAAATCGCCAATATGGTAACCCAGCCAGAAAAGTTCCAGAAAGTCGTAAAATCGGAAGAACCGTATTTTTGTGGTAACCCTACTATGAAAGGGGATCTCGTTTCTATTCTGACGATTGATTTATTCTAATTCTTATTTATATTATATTATACTATATATATTTTAATTCTTATTTATTTTATACTATATATATTTCAATTTTATTTCTTATTTATATTATATTATACTATATATATTTGAATTTTAATTCTCAATTATATAATATTATACTATTTATCTTTGATTTATTTTAATTGTTATTAATATTATACTATTTTTATTTGATTTAATTCTAATTAATTTTTATTTTATTATTAATTATTATTTTTATTATATTATACTATTTATATTTGATTTATTCTAATTCTATATTATCTATATATTATATTTCTTATTAATATTATATTATTTATTAGTTATACTACTTAATTATATTACTTTTAAATTTATTTAGTTATATTACTTAATTATTTTACTTTTTAATTTATTACTAATTTAATTACTGCCGAAGAAAGCATTGTGAATGATGATACGTTTAGAGATTTCCTTCACGCGATTGTCATAAATTACCCGCCTGATCACAGACATCCCTCCATCATAAGGTTATTGCTTTTTTCACGTTTTTTAAAATTATTTTCATGTCTTCCACAAATGCTGATTTACTGCATTTTTTTTTGTCTTTCGGTCTTAATTTAACCGTATTATCTTACCTTTTTTCAACATTTCTTAGTTATGTCATATATATAAGTATATTGATTAAAAAAAAAAAATCTTATTTATTTTATACAATCTTAAATATATTTATCTAAGTTTTATTGTTTTAAGTAAAATTAAGATCTACCCTATTTCTTATTATAATGTTTGCCACAAAACGCTGATTTAATACGTTTTTTGTCAATCGGATAAAATTTCGCCGTTTCTTTAACATTTCTACCGCTTCGGCTCATGTTTTTCTATATTTCACAGTTAACGTGTTTTTTGTCCAACGGTCAAAACGCCATCTCGATTCCGACTTAAGACTGAGAATTCCGCATTTGGCGCCACTTTGGCGCGATTTTAAAAACGCGCCAAGAAGTACGCTAAATTAGGAATTTACCCATAATTTTACTGAATATGCAAGTTTGATCATATATTTCTTAAATGTAGAAAGTAGAAACTTTTAGCACTTTAATTTTTTTAAATTTAACATTAAATGATTCCGTTCTATTTGTGCATTTTCATTTTAAATAATGATGTTTTTAAAAATGTTATTCAACACATCAAATTATTTTCAATGACTTATTTAAAATTTTCGCATGTTACGTAGAATAATAAGTAGGAAAACTAACATTCTCAATTATCTGATTTTTGTTATTTTAAAATTGTATGAGAATATAAGTAGACAATGCTTTGCAAATCATATGATGTTACATGTCATTGATATGTTTTAATTGGTTGTATGCTGTTTAATCATAATTTTTTATATTTCCTCTTAGGTATTTTAGTTCAAAAGGTGACAACAATGATGGTAATTCCGAGAAAAGTGATAGTGCCTCTAAAAAGGTATTAAATAATTATATATGCACATAAAGTTAATAATATACAAAGTAATTAAAGAAAATTTTATTTTATGAAACATTTATATCATTACATTCATGATTTTTATTCATCTTTATTATCGATTTATCACCAATTAATTTTAGTTCAATATGTTTATTATACAGCATATGTATATCTTATATAAAATTCATTTCAAATAATTTTTTTTTTTGTTGACACTTCTCAAGTGTTTTGGAAAAATTTAGCATTTCTTTTCATTTTGCTGTTATGTAATTTCTTATCTATGTAATATTTCTTTGTAGGAAACTGTTTCAACGAAGAGCTCTGAATCAAAGTGAGAAATTTCTCCTGTCTAAATGTGTATTATATTTCTACTCTTTATTCTGAAAACAATATCTACACAAAAATAGTGTATTTTTTATTATTATGTTAGTCTTTGTATTAAATTGCTGAAATATGTTATGTATAATTTTATGTTGACAAAAAAAATTGATAATTATTTTTATTATTTATTTTATTCCAATGTATGTAAATGTGCAGAGATATTTTGGTACATTTCTGTTATAATCATTCTACATATTTCGATGTAAAATTGCAGCAATTTGACATTATTCCATTTCACAATTTCATAGGCTTTCATATAACTATTACTTCTACTAAGCATTCTATTTCTTCTCAAAGAAAAAAAAAACAATTTCTGGAAATAAATAATGAGATTTATTGCCACAAATTTTGAAAGAGGACGAAATTTTTTTGATGAAATGTTAAAGAAAAATAGATATAAATTTTAAAATTGCAGCTGACATAGCAGAAAACGTTTTTCAGTTCAAATCAGGTATTGTGTGCCCCTTGGTGATTTTAGGGTGTAATAATGATTTAAATGTGGTGATTTAAGTTTTGATAACCCTGATGCATATAATTTGAAAAGAAATTTGCATATGTCACATGTTCTCCATTCTTGATTGTTATTTGTTAAAATCAGCACACAATTTTCGATAAATATCGGATGATATTTTTAGAATAACATATAATATTTCTTTTTCACCATTTTTGTGAGATCAAGAAATGCTATTTGTTTCTTTGTTGGATTGTTGCTAAACATTTAAGAATGTTGAAAATTATAATTTATGGATTTTTTTTTACTATTTGGAAAGAAAGGATGAAATGAGTTAACCTCATGTGTTACTTATGCATTATTACAAGAAATATATATTATTGCTTAATTATAGCTATTTATTTATAACAATTTTTAAATAAGAATTGTTAAATAAAAATTGCTAATAAATAATTTTTATTTATTAATAGTTTATAAATACTTGTTGATAAATAAATAAAAATTGTTTATAAATCTTATTTATTAATAAGAATTGTTTATAAATAATTCTAGGATTGTTGATAAACAATTATTATTTATAAATAAGAATTGTTTGTAAACAATTCTTATTTATACAATATTGTTTATAAATAAGAATTATTTATGAATAATTTTTATTTATACATAAGATTTGTTTATAAACACTTCCTATCTATAAGCAAATATGTATAAATAGTTCTTATAATTACTTACTCATATGTACAAATTACCAATTTATTAATAATTTTATATGCATATATTTAGGAATTATAAATAATTACTGTGATTACACAACAATTATTTCAAACATTTGTAAGTATTATTATATTTTTTTTTACATATCGTTAGCATTTATGTTTGCTTCCTCCGATCAAATCCGCACCATTTTGCTTAGCTTCTCATTATGGCATGTCTTCATCACATCATTGCTTATGTAACTCTAGTTTAGTGACCTTTATTCTGAGTTGCCAAATTTCATTGCAGTTGCCAAGGGGCTTCCTATACTGAACTTGAATCCAATTTTCCTTTCAAAGTCATGTGATGTTGTATGCACTTGACCATTTCTAAAAGCAAAGCTGACATTTAATTTCAGTCACCATCCCATTATTAGTTTTCTTAGCCAAATGTGTTAAAATTTAAAAATTTACTTCTGTCATATCAAAAAAACTAAAAGCAAATTTCTTCGGAAGTAGAAGTTATTTGACTGAGGCATTTAACAAATATAACTTGTTCATTATTTAACAAATTATGAACAAGTTTAATTCATTAGAAAATTTCAATAAGCAATACTAATTTTAGACAATTTTCTTGAAAAAACATTGCCTCATGTTCTCATATGTACAAAATATAGCAAAAATCTATTTCTTCTTAAAACACCTGTGAAAGATATTTATACAAAAGCAAAATTCGCATATGTATATATAATAAAACAATTTCAGAAGTAAGCAGTATGAGTTATGTATCACTAAATTGGAGGTGCTGAAATGTTTTGCTTGGAAAACATTTCAGCTTTCCAAGCAAATTGAAGGAATAACTTGAAGAGATATTTGATGAATCACTGTAAGTTTCATGAAAGCACTTTTAAAAACTCTCTTTCCAATCATAATAGAATTACATTATGAATATATACTTAAAATAATATGGTCAGGGTTTTAAAATGTCTTAACATCAACAATTGCGAAGATTATGGAAATGAATCCTATGACCGATACGAATGGGATTCATAGATTAAAATTAAAGAATTTGACTAACTGTAATGTAAAAATTCTGTAATATTTTTTTTATTTGTATCAATTTTAATTAAATTATAAAAAAAATTAAAGTTATGCATTAATTGACAAAGAAAAAAAAAAATTTTTACATGTGTTAAAAATTTATATTTAAGAAATGCTTAGCAAATTATCTAGATCAAAGCTGTAATAGTTTGCTTGTTATTGTTTTAATTATACTTTATTATTTGACATCTTTATATATTCAAATAATTTTATATACTTAGTGGCTATGCTTCAAAATTTTATATTGGTATCAGAAAATTTTTCGATACATTTGTAAGGAGGTATAGATATCTAATTTTTTGGAAAAAACATTGCAATTAGTAATTAACTGAAGTAAATACATTTTGTATTATTTTTTAAGGATTTATGTGAGTAATTTATAGAATGCTATGATATATTTAAAAAATTTATATATGTGTGTGTGTTAATTTTTTTCCCCATGTATGATGAAATTTTTCAATTTTCATCATATATGATAAATTTATCTTCAAAATTGTAAAATTCAATAGAAAAATAAGTACTTGTAATTTCACATTTATTATGTTTATATTATATTATAAAGAGTAAAATATTTATATAAGGAAAGAAAAAACATTTTCTTATTGTTTGGAAATTTTAAAACTGTTTGAAGCAATGTAAATTAAATATTTGACTAGTATAGATTGATTCATTTTCTACTAATCGCAAAACAAAATTATGATAATAGAAATAACTATGTTTTATTTTAATTTTGAGCTGAGCTATTTTTATTAAAATCATTTCTATTAATGGTAAGTAAACAGTGAATGTACTATGAATTTGAATAATATTCCATATGTACATGTTGGTACCAAATATTTTAAAATTTTAAATGAACTGCTGTCAAAAATTATAAACAACTAAAGTAATTTTGTTTCAATAAAAGAGACAAATAAAAAGTTGTCTTTGAATTACTGTGCTAATCAAAAATGTTTTTGGAAAACTATGGTGCATTCAAGCTAAGAAAACGTATATGTATGCATGTTAATCAAAATAAAAATATTCTAAGAATCTAATTATATGTATTATCTTTGTATATATATCTGATTGTATGTGCATATGTATAACAAAAAGTATGCTTTTCAGAAACATTTACTGAAGATTTGATTAATTTGATGAAGTATTATTTGTATTGCCTGTTTTGTAATAAAAACATATATAGTAAGATTGGAAAAGATATCCATATTTTCTTACTACCATCATTGTAATGGGTGCTTTAATTTTTTAATACTTTTTTAAATATGAAATATTTTTTTCGAAAAAGGAGTGATTTTTTAAATTTAAAATTATTCACTTCTCTAACAAATGTAATGTATATAATGTTTCTGCTTTTCTGTCCTTTTCTATTTGCAACATATTTGGGTTTTATAAAATATAGCGAAAAAAATGCACTTAAGTGTAATTTTTTGTGGGGAGATATGATGTAATTTTTTTTCTATATTATCCTCCCCCCCCCTTCCTTTTCTGGGCGACTCAAACATTACTCTGTACATATGCCTCTTAATTTCTCACAGTCTCATCCCTTGATATTGCCGTGGTAGCCTAGTGGTTATGATCGTGGCCTGTGGTTTTCGTTGAGTTGCAGGTTTGGGCCTTAATGCCACTAAAGACCCTCTGTGTAGCTTTAGCTGATGCATGTTAAATCTGTCAGGGCCCAAAGTTTTCCCATCGGTGTAGCGTGGAAATTAGGAGAGGAGGTGCCATCTCAGGTGTTGTCCTCATCACTTGACGTGATATTCAAAATAATGAGGTCTGTCTCCAATAGCCCTTGTGTTGCTTCTATTGCGATGTTCATAAAACCAAATCCAATCTCGTCCCTTAATATAAAGAAATACTTCTCGAATTTTAACATAAACCTTCAATGTTTTAAATAATTTGCTGTTATTAAATTTATTTGCATTTTGGTTTTTAATATATTATAAAATTGATTTTTATTTGTTTCTTAGAAATTCACAGGCTGCAGAATTAAGGCCTGTAAGCTTAGATAATCTATGTGATAATTAGGTCTATAAAAAAAAGTAACTTTTCGAATGATTGTGTTAAATTTTATTTAAAAGATTAATACTATGTCTAGTTTCTTCTTTGTTTTGTATTAAATATTTGTTTTTAATTATATATGATTATTTTTATAGAACGGAAAAACAAATTTTGCCAGATGAAAGAACTAAAGCTGCTGCTAAGAAAAAATTATTTTCTCTTTTATCAGAAATGACTGTAAGTAATTTTTCTAAACAACAAGAATACACTCATACATATATATCATAATTTTTTAGCATTATAAAATCAATTTTTAAAGAAATTTCATATCTTCAGATTAATTAATATAATGCTTTTGAAAATTAATACAGTACTCTTTTGTAATCTAGCTGATATTAGACTAAAGCACTGTCAGACTACCGAAAATGGAGGATTACTGGAAAATTACTAAAAATAACCCATTTAAGCTGCAAAAACTATGCATTATATAAAATTTAATGCAGTGCAAGCAAATAAACTGTCAAACCTACGAATTAACTAAAATGACAGAAATTGTATTGTCTTGTATTGATAGCATATATTATTCCATTGAATTCAAAGGGATAAAGTGATTTTCTTCCATTTGTAAAGCTGTGTAGAAATAGATTTCTGACAGGGTCTGAAAAGTGAAGTGCCAAATTATAGAGAGAATACTATATATAAATAAAATAACTGCCTAATTTTCATAGTTATCTTTTTTTAAATTTTATTTCTTGAATTTCAAAATTCTTTTTGAGATAAATATGTTTTACATATGAATTTTTAAATAAAAAAAATTGTAATATGAAATTTACTTTTTAAACAATTACATTAAAAAGTATTACAGAAAGGGATAATAGTAGTTGCAAATATTTAAATAATTTTGTAATTAATAATATACACATAAATTAATGAAAAGTTATTCAGAACACTTCTTGAGATCTAGAGAACAGTTGAAGTGAGGTGACTAACAAGGCCTGTTTGGAGTAATAATTTCATAATATTTGATGTGACCTCTTTTACATAATCTTTTTCAGTTTGTGGAGCTATTGAACTTCTATTTTTAATGCCAATTATGAAAAGGATTTTTTTTTTTGATTAAAAAATAGTATCTGTTTGTCTAACCACTACATTGATGTCCATAAGTTAAGCATGATTGGTTATTATGTGAATAATGAAGGAAATCTAAATTGGAATGGTGGGGAACAAGTTATGCGAGTGTAAAACAGTTATAAGGTAAGGAAACACTGGATAAGAATGATAATCTTTATTATCCAAAGAAATAATTGGAAAGAAAACTTAGCTTTCGAGTTCTCATTTCATTAAAAAACAAATGAAACAAAAAGGTGATGCTGCTTTTTAATAAGGTGTGTGGTCATCTCTAACAGTGAGACATGCTTCACAATTATTTCCCATGCTTGATATGACATTGTGGGCTTGTGAGCTCAAAGAGTTCCAAACATCTTGAAAGGCTGCTTACTATTCAGAAATGGAGCTTGTTTAAGTGCAGAATGACTGTTCTGAGAATATTCCACAAATGCTGAATAAGATTCAGATCAGGTAAGTAAGGAGGCTATGGCTTCAATTGAATATTTTCCATTTTGTGGAAGTTATCAATCAAACATTCACAGTGACAAGGTGCAATATTATCTATTAATATGAAAACAGGTCTGATAAAACCTCGAAGTTGAACATAATGCTCAAGAACCTCATCTCTGTATCTTTTTGTTGTCTCAGACCCTATCTCAAAGATTTAGAGGTCTTGTTTGGTCAACCAGCATGTGATGCCTGCCCACACCAAGACTCCCCTTGTTGGAAAAAGATATTTTTCCACGAAATTTCCTGGGTGAAAACAAGTTTCACATTCTCACTATATTGTTAGCTGATGAACATCACTGTTGAGGTTAAAGTGTAATGTGACACTGAACATCACTTTGGCCTACTTTCCAAATTCCAGTACTGATGTTCCAAACTTCAATTTAAAGAAGCGGTTTATGCGTAGAGGCCAGAAAAATGCAAATTGTTGGCTGTCTAGCATAGAGACCAACAAGGATGAGTCTCGGTAAACAATTTATCTGGAAACTCCTGTGGAACTGTGAGCACTGAACCCAGATCTTTGGTACAGTTGTCCCTCTGACATCTTGCAATTATTTCCAGATGTTGCTCCAATGTGAGCATGTGTTTTTTGTATGAAGTGATCAACTTAGGTATTTTGTATAGAGGCAATGTTTTGCCTTCAACAGATAATTCCTCCACAAGATATTTCAAACAAATTTACCAATATTTACTCACAATTTTTTTGCATTTTACAAATTGTGCTTAACTTTTAAACACCAGTGTATTTTGTTATTTTAGATAAGTATACTCAAATAACAATTACACATATAATTCCAAAACAAAAATAATTAAAGGGATAAAGTTCCCTTGCACTTGCCCAAGTCCTTGACCTCTACTGACATGTCCCTCATTTTTCTTAGTCGCTAGAGGTTGCCTCCGCTGATGGAGATAGTTAGTATAGAGTTGTTTTTAATAAGAACAGTTAAAGTTTTAATTATAATCATTGAAGTATATATTTATGTTGCATTACTGAGATTGTAATTATATTTTAGGATTAATTTGTATATATATGTAGGATTTTCCTGCTAATTATTATATAATTAATTTTATTTTCTAATGTACTGTAAAACCAGTTCCTCAGATACTTGATAGATGGCACTATGAATCAGCGTCATGTGATAGCTCATGCAGCACCACCTATTCCAGAACAAAACTGAGTGACCTTTGATTCTCGCTCTCTTTCCTCCACTTCTCTTTTCCCTTGCATTACCCGCGTCGGAAGTAAACTCCAAATGCCAGAGCGCATTCCTATACCCTTCGCCAATATGGGTTAAATGAAACAGCCATCTATTTTACTCTGATGAACTGGTCAATTTGTCGTCTCATGGTGTATATATTTTCATCCTTCATCATCTCTTCCAAATAATAAACTAAGTAAAATTGATACAATATCACTGTGGAATCCGGTAATGGAATTATCCTCTTATACAACCAGCCCTTTGCGTATGAGCAAACCATCGTAGATTCTGGGTGTAAAATCTCATCACCCCACAATCTACATATATATAATTATATATTACAGCATTTCAATAATTAGCTGCATTTCTTGATAAATTGTTGCTGCTCAAAATGCAAATTATCACTAATTCTTGCTGTCAAAAAAGATAAATATTGTAATCAAAGGGGTTATAAATAGCAAAAAAAAAATATAAACTTTTAACCAGTTGTTTCTTGTTTTTATTTAATGCTCAAAAGACAATCTGTGCCCATATTTTACATTACATAGCATTATTTTTATTTCACATTAAAATTTTTCAAAGATTTTTTTTTTTTTTTTTTTTTGTAAATGATTCAAAATTGTGAGATTTTATAACTTATTAACTTTTTTCAATTAATATAATTAAATTTATCAGTATGATATTGTAACTGTAAGGACATTAAGACTTTTCTGAAGTACACTAATAATTTTGGACAGTTCTTCATTTTATGGTATATTTTTTAATGATTTAAATTGACTCTAGTCTTTTCATTATAAAAAAAAATTAATACCTTATCTATCTTTTTTGCATAAATATTAATCAGTCATCTGTGTTTTTCTCTCTGCTTTTAATACGAATTTTTGAAAAATTACTTCTGATTTCTAAATAAAATATATGTACTCCTTCTATTTTATACACACAAACATAAAAATAAAAAACCTGTTTGTAAATATATACTATTATGGTGGATAATTTTCATATCTTTATTTACAAATGAAGAAAAAAATTTAAAATTATGAAATTATAAAATTGTAAGTATTTTTAATTTGATATCTTATTATTCATATTATTAGTTTTAGTAATTGTAACAATAAAAATGGAGTATTTTTATTAAAAGAATTAATTAAATTAGAACCAAATGAAAATATTATCCACTTTTGCTTTTCATTCATTTATTTATATAAAGTGATGTTAAATTTTAATACACTTAATACATATTCAGTTTTTATATTCAGATTTAGCTAATTAAATATTTTACCTGCCTCATCCTAAAACATATAAACAAATACATAATATACAGAAATCCTGTGTCATTTTATCACATACTTAGTGTTTTAAGATTTGAAACTCAATATTCATTACATTCAATGAAACAGTATCATTTGTCTAGTTTTTAAAACTGATATTTATAAAAATTTGAGGATTACAAATATTTAACTATTTGAGTTATCTCATTGGTGGGACCAATTTTTTAGGGAAATATATATGTATCTTTTATTCTATTATTTAAGGGCCAATTTTATTTATGTTTGTCTTGATGGAAAAACTATTAAAATCTGTGTTTTGTACCAAAAAAAAAAAAAAAATAAGTATAAAAAAGGTAATTTGTCAAGTTAAAATTCTGCAAAAGTTGTGGATTTTTAATGCAAGAATTTATTTAAAATAATGATTTTATAATAATAAATTTTGTATTTGTGTTAAGAGCTGGCTTTTATTAAGGCCATGAATTAGGCTTTTAATGTATTGAAATTATAATTTAAAGTATTGCAAAATGAAATAACAGTATTATAGGTTATGTTAAAAGCTTATGCCCATGTTAACTTTAATATTGCATAAATCTACCAGCTATGCAAAATTTTTCTTAATCCTATCTCAGAATTTCCAAAACAAATAATAATATCAAATCTTATAAAATTTCTATTGCAAAATTTTAAGTTATGTTCTTAAATTTTTTTTTTTTAAAACACAAGAAATTCAGTTTTAGTAGGAAATACATTTTAAAAGTTAACACTTAACTGTATTTAACTAACATAAATCCTTTATATTTTAAATTTTTTATTTATGACATTAATTGCAGTTATAAATTTTTTTTTAACTATAATATTCTATTTCTGATGTACAGTTAATGAAAAAAAAATTGAACATCCTTAATAGATTCCACAATTATCATTGCAGCTGGATAAAATTGGTATTTATGTTAATAGCTTTAAGGGAACTAAATTTTGATGTTAATGGATGAACTAATTAACATAGTTAGTTTTTAAAAAAGATTTTCTCCTTAATGATGCCAATTGGTTTCACATATCTATTTTTCAATGTAATAAAAGCCCAAATCTCAAATCTTTGAAAATTCTTTTTAAAAGTTTCGGAGTTACAGGCGGTTAAAAATAGACCCTAGAATGTTAAGTGTCACAAAATGTTTTTTACTTGACATTTTGAAAGCTTTTACACCAAATAACAGATTACCGTAAAATCTTGACCATAATACACAATTTTTGAGGCTGCATATTACTCTTGTGTAAAAATTTAAAAACATTTTTAAGTATCGAACTACGAACATGCAGCAGCTGTAAGAGATTGTTGAAACGTGTGCTGCGCAGGTGTTCTTTTACACAAATGGGAACTTACAGTACTTGTCACACATCTGTTCGTTTAATAACAGCTCCATTAAAATAGTGATGGTTTCCAATTGTTGCTAGTACAAAAGTTCATTTTATTTTATTTAAATCCACAAAAATGCCTTCAAGACGATCTTATGCTACAGCAGAAAAACATATAATGGGAGGATGTGCAGGTGTCATCAGATGAGGATGATGATAATATATATTGCGATGGCACCAATAATTATGACTTGGACACAGCAATAGATTAGCTGTGTTCTAGTGAATTTGATTAAGACTAATAATTTGACAGTATTGTTTGTTTTGTGTTAAAATTTAAGTTTTTTTCTATCGAATTGACATTTTCATTTCTTATTGTTAAAAATTTCAATTATGTTAATAAATGCTTGTGCAATTTTTAAATAAAATATTGAAAAGTTATAGGTGCATATTATATTTTAATATGTTTCGAAAATTTAGAACCAAATCAAGCATGCGTATTATACACATGTAGTCAAGATTTGCGGCAATTATTTTCAATTCTATGAACATTAAAAAAAAAATAATAGTTAACGAAATATGCAATTTTGAAATTGCAATCAAAAATTGTTAAATTTTTTTAAGTGCATTAATTTTAAAATTATGAGCCCTCTTATCAGACAGTACTGAAATTTTGTTAATTGAAAATATTTGGAAAATTTTGTGCTAAGTTATGTAGTATATCCCCTGAATGGTTTTCTTTGTATATATCTGGAAGTAATGATTGAATTCAAATGAAATTTTAAACACAAGCTATTAAATTATGCTGTATTTTAACTATGTTAATTAATTTATGGACATAATTTCCCTTTCAGCCACTAACATTAATATCAATTTTGTCCAGATGGGATAAGAATGTCAAAAGTCCTTAAAGATATTTTTTATGATTTCATCTATTTGCTTTTACAGGTTGTTTCTGATAATTCACAAACTAGCTCAAATCTGAAGTTAGCAAAATCATTGAAACGTCCATCTAAAAAAGAAAGATTTAAAGATGTAATAGAAGAAATGAAGAAGTAATTTTTTAAATATATTATGTTGTTACTATTTTTATTTAAGGTAATTGCTTTTTTTTATATATATATTTAATCTATTTTATCGATTTGTTCCCCCTTCTAGAACTCCTGAAGATGAAATTCAAAAGGCAGCTGAAAATGTTGCCACTAGTGTCAAAGGAGATCCTGCAAAAACACTATCTGAGTTGAATGAAAAATTACGCAAATTAAATTTAGCAAAAAGTTCTGCAAAAGCTTCTGATACAAGCATTAAGTAAATTAGTTTTATATATTCTACTCAAAAGCTTTTTTTTTTAATTTTTTTTTTTAAATCTATTAAAAAATTTATTTGAAAGAATATAGTCATTTTGAAGAAAACAAATTCTTTGAAGAGAAAATCTTAAATGTTTGTTTAAATATGACTGTTTGATAATTTATTTGTTCGATATATTTTAATTTCAAGTTTATTTTGTGGAAATAAATAATTTTTAAAAAATGAGTGACTTAAGGAAATTAACTATTAATATTTTCTTTTTTTGAGTGAGAAAATTTGATATACTAATAATATGATAATCTAAGTTAAACTTTAATTACGTATGTTTTTTTATTCAGTAATTATTTCAAGAATAGAGTAATAACTGATAAAACATAACATATATATGTATATGTACATATGTATATATATTGTGTGTGTATTTTCCATATCACTTTATTTAGTAATGCATTTTCTGTTGTTTTTATTTTCTTAGCTCTTGTGTAGTAATTAATATTCATGGTGCACTTTTTTAAGCCATATTTTTTTTTATCCATGTATGTTGTACATGGTATTAATTATTATATTTATTCATAGTCTTTTTTTTTTTTTTTTTAATTTTTTTTTCTCTTAATAAGGAATAATGTCATTCCTGGTGTTAAGTATTTTGTTATGATAATAAGCTTAGTGAGGTGAACATTTTCATGGTTTGATTTTGATATATCTAAATAAAGAAAAATAATCATTAGGATATCTTATAAAAGTATTGACGTATGAGTAATTTTAGTCTCTATACTTTTTGATTAATGAGGTTTTATATAGCTAGTCAATGTTGGTATTCAGCAGAATTTTGTTTGAAAATGTACTGAGCAAATGAGGCAATTAAGAGAAATGATTTAATTGCTATGTAAATCATTGCAATAAAAAATCATATAGAAATATGAAAGTATGCAAGTTTATCAAGAAATTAAAAGTATTAAATTTTAGCAAATATTAAGAGACAATGAGGCACACAGTGTTTGCATTAATTTGGCAGAATCAATAATCAAATTTTTGATCAAATTCAGGGAACTATATGTTGAAAAGAAATTTGTAATCATAATTCTGTTTAAAATAATCTTTGATCAACTGCCTAATGTCGAACTCACAGATGTATATAAGTACAGAAATCTGAATGTTAAATTATTTTAATCCATGAAGCAATAAATAATAGATATTTCTTCATATATTTAAACAACCCCCAGCTTTGTAAATATATTTTCTTAATTGAATTCTATATTAAATAAAATCTATATTTTTGTTAAATTTAAGTAGTTATTTGAATTATTACTGAATTTTGTAATTTCTATTTATTTTTTCTTCAATATTGCTGTGGTTTTTTGAGTTGTTAAACTTCATGCAAAGGTTTTTTTTTTAATTAATGTAAAAATAGTGGTTTCTCTTTCTACTTAGCTTAGATGAAGAAATGAGCAAAAATTTCATGACATCCGTAAAAGAAATTGCTTCAACTGTAACAGATGGGTCTCCTCCAGTAAGATCTAAACTCACACAAAGGCTATTGAAGCTTTCAATTGAGGGTAAATCTTCTGAAGCTTCAAGGAGACCTATTGAGTAAGAATTTCTTGAATAAATTCCCTTTATTTGTGATTTTATATTTGGATATCAAAAATTTTGGTCCAAATGCCTACCATTACAATAACATAACTATAATAATTTGTTATATATATAATCAAATTGTAAATCCATTAATTTGCATTGGTAGGTATTAAGAGACTAAGGGAATGTTCTTGACTTTATTTATAAGTAGGAAGGACATATAACACATGGATCAATAAGTTCCGAGACTAACCCAGAGATGGCGCTCGTAGTAAACCAGTAACCAGGTCTTTCTAGAGTACTAACCTTTGCTTGAAACGTGTCAAAATTTTAAGTTGATCAGACCAGGCTGAGTTATCGAGGTTGGAGTAAAGTCGTTTTGTAGTTTGTTTAAAAAATGGAAAAAACCGAGTTTCGTGTTCTGATAAAACATTGCTTTTTAATGGGTAAAAACACCGTGCAAGCGAAACAATGGATTGAAAAATGTTACCCGGACTCTTGTCCATCAAAAGCAACGATTTGTCGGTGGTTTGCCGAGTTTAAACGTGGTCGTACCGACACAAATGACGCGGAACACTCGGGTAGACCTGTGGAAGCCGTTACACCGGAAAATGTGAGTGAAGTGACAAAAATTATAATGAAAGATCGTAAAGTGAAGCTCCGTGAGATTGCTGAGATGACACAGATATCATATGGAAGTGTATTTACTATCCTTCATGAAAAATTGAGCATGAAAAAGGTTTTTTCCAAGTGGGTGCCGCGATTGCTTTCGATGGAACAAAAACAGCAACGAGTCGATGATTCAGAAAGCTGTTTATCGCTATTTACTCGCAACAAAAAGATTTCTTGCGTCGTTACGTGACCATGGACGAAACATGGATACATCACTACACTCCAGAGTCGAAGCGGCAGTCATCTGAGTGGCGCACAGCTGGCGAAAGCCGTCCGAAAACGCAGCAGTCAGCTGGCAAAGTCATGGCGTCAGTTTTTTGGGATACGCATGGCGTGATTTTCATTGACTACCTCGAAAAAGGTAAATCGATCAACAGTGATTATTATATTGACTTGCTGGTGCGTTTGAAGGAGGAAATCGCAAAAAAACGACCGCACATGCAGAGAAAAAAAATCCTTTTTCACCAAGACAATGCACCCTGCCACAAGTCGATGAAAACAATGGCAGAACTGAACGAATTGAGCTTTGATCTGCTTCCCCACCCCCGATACTCGCCAGATTTAGCCCCCAGTGACTACTGGCTCTTTGCTGATCTTAAAAAAATGCTCCAGGGGAAAAGATTTGGCTCAAATGAGGAGGTCATCGCTGAAACTGAAGCTTATTTTGAAGCGAAAGATAATTTTTTTTATAAACATGGTATTGAAAAAGCGTTGGAATGATTGTATCACCCTAAAAGGTGATTATGTTGATGAATAAAAAAAAATTTTGCAAAAAAAATGTTGTTTTCAATGTTAGTCTCGGGACTTATTGATCCCATGTGTTATATTTTAGTAATTCACAAAAGTGAATGAAATGATAACTCTTTTATTTGTTCGTTGATTTAACCACTTCCCAGTTTTGCCCAAACGCCACTTGGACAACACATTTTTCGAGGCTAATCCATTGATTTGCCCAGGTTTTTTTTTTTTCTTTCCTCCTTTTTAATTTGCAATGTTTCTAAAAGGCCTTTTACTCTAGTTGTCCAGTAAAGATAGGATTGTAAATCAGGTTTCTAGGTCAGATTTTACTGCTTTTTTACACTGGAAGAAATGCAAATTTTGTTTTCACTAGATTGGTGAATCACATGTTGCATATAATATTTCTTTTTAATTTGGAGGTAAAATAAAAGCAAAAGGAGTAACAAAGAGCAGCTTATTATGGAAGGTAACTCGGATATTGGATAAGATAGTTGATCTGAAATTTTACTAAACGATTCTGGTAGTTACAGAAGTTCATTATCGGACTTCTCTAGTAATGAGGAAATGGAAATTTTAAATTACCTTAATCAAGTTCAGAACTTTTGTGAAATTGATACTAGTAATCCTCTTTTAACACCACCACCTTTCTTTTCCACCTTTTTTTCTTTCACCAATTTCTTTTCTTTGTAAACCCAGCTGTTCATTTGAATATTGATCTAAGTAATTGAACTCTATAATTTCTTGATATTTTCTTTGATGATAACCTCCTTGAAATGATAGGTGCTGTAACTAATCAATATGCAGATGAATTATTCAAAACAGTAATCTACAAAGAAACAGCAGAACAAGAAAATGGGAACCAATGATGAAAAAATAAATTCAAGTTTTTATCGCTTTGAATATATTACAAGGAATTGTGAAAAAGTCTAATGTTGAGCACTAATGGAGTAAGAAACATTCAACATCAACTCCATTTTTTTTTTCAAAAATATTGTCTCATTGATGCTTTCATCTTATTCAGTGGTATTTACATTTCTCAGGTGACACCAAATTTATGGTAAAACACATGAGTACCCTAAGTTGAATAAACTGTGGCCAATAATCAAGTATTTGAATACTTGATATCGAGAAACTATCACGCCTGAAAGAGATGTAACAATTAATAAGAGCTTGATGCTGTTCAAAGGAAGATTACACTAGAAACAATATATACTGTTAAAAAGATCACGTTTTGGCATAAAAAAAAAATTTCTATGGGAATCAAAGTCAGGTTATGTATATCAATACATTATATATACTGGGAAAGGTACACTGTTTGATGATAATTACCAGCATCTGTGCAATTCATCTCAAGCTGTTAAAACTTATGCATCCACTGTTGAATAAAGGATACTGCTTAACAATGGACAATTATTACCCTATCTCCAAAACTGGCCAATATTTATCTCAGAAAATAAAACAGATACATGTGGAATACTCAAGCTTAGAAAAAAGGACGTTCCAAAAGAAATGCAGTAAAAAAAAACTGAAAAAAGGCGAAATCTGTGCATACCAAAGATGGAAAACATACATCATTAAATGGATGAATAAGAAAGTAGTATCTCTGTTGTCTACCATACACAACCCTGAAATGATTAAGTACTGTCTTACAAGGATGAGACAAAACAGAAACCAAAAGTAGTAATGGAGTATAATTATTCCATGGGAGTAGTAGACCAAATTGATCAGCATCTCACCAATTACCCAATAACAAAGAAAAGGCGAAAGAAATATTTCACAAAAATAATCTTCCACCTTTTGGATATATCACTTTGGTTTTATACCTGAAGCATAGTGGAAAATGCTCACATTTGAATTTTAAACATGATATAATTGATAACTGGATCGATAGACATGAAACGGTTAATGAGGTAAAAAAGAACAACCAGGAATTGTGCCCAATCCTTTACAATTGACTGGAAGACATTTTTTAGAAGTGATAGCTCCCACCAACAAAGCAGTGCTTTGTGTGTTGCTCATAAAGAAACGATATTGGGAAAGGGCTGAGAAAAGAAACAAGATATTTTTATCCTGATTGTGATGCTGGACTATGCTTGTGTCCTTGTTTTAAAATTTACCATACTAAAGCTGAATTTTAAGAGGATATTAAATGTAAAGTAAAATGAAAAAATAAATTTTCTTTTCTAACATCCCTTTTTATAAAGTGTTCTTTCTAGTTTGGCTATTGTTCTGAAGAAAAGCCAACTGTAGGTAAAAATGTAATTTTTTGCTATAAATAAAAACTAGCATAATTTCTTAAAATCGATATCGAAAATGGTTTTGACTGCTGTTTTGAGTTTATATAATCAAATGGAATAAGAAATCATGTTTTAAAAATATGCTTATTTTATATGACATAACATGACAGAAAAAGAAACTGTTCAGTGGTTAAAAAAAGACAATCAAAATCTGGAAATATGACTTGCTGCTATGGTTTAAGTTACAATATATTTTATTGAGATTTGCCTCTTTAAATTAACTTTTTGTATTATATATTTTTAGAATTCTCCTAAAATTATGTTATATATGTTTTATGTAATTATTTACTCATTTCAGTTATTAATCTTTAATTACTTAATAATATTATCTATAAACTTTTTGAAATTCAATTTATTAGAATTTCAAAAAGGTATATGATAACTATGCATTTTATATTTGTAAAATAGGTTTTATGTAATATGTTTTTGTTACTTGGATTTCAAGAAATTTAGATTGTTTTTTTTAAAAAAAGATAGTCATTAACTGATAATCCTTTTATATTGATAGTTAAATTTATAATTTTTTAATCCATTTTTCATTTCTATATTTATTATTTTTCTTTTTAATTTATTTTATGAGGTCTAATTCAGAGAAATTATGAAGATAAAAATTGAAAGTAAAATAAATATTCAATTGTAAAAGAGCTTTTAAGTTGAATTTACACATACACACCCTTGGATTGCCCTTTTAAAATATTTTGTGTTGTATTAATGATAAAATGCAAAACATTTATTGTATATAGTTTGTATTCTGTGTGTTAAAGGGATTTAACAAAATGAAGTTTTAATATTAATAAAGATGAGTTTTGAAACTCTGATTTAGGTTACATGCATATGTTTTTAAATACATTTGAAACATAGATCAAAAATTAAATCTCTTATATAAGAAGGGTGAATATTTAATTTTTTTTATCCCAAAATATTATATATTTTGGTGTCTTCTATTATCTCTCTTTACAATTATGTGTATAAATAAACTAATTACAATTAATGAATTGGTATTTACTTTAAAATGTAATTATCTTGTCTATTATTTTCATAATTAATCATTTACATTAACATGTATTGCAATATTTTATAGTGAACTTGTAAAAGGTATGAAAATTGAAAAAGCTCCTTTAGATGAAAAACGTAAAAGATTTGAATCAAGAGCTCTTCAAAGTAGACAACAACCTTTAAGGTATTTCAAAGCTTATTTTTTAAAAAAGGGATTTACATTTAAAAAAAAAAAGCTTTCTTAAATTTATTATCTGTGTTTAGAATGAAAGATATATTAAACAAATTGTTGATAAATATTCATATTTAATTTTTAAAGGGTATCACAGACTAAAATAAATCTATTTGATGCACCTCCTCTTGATATATTTACGTTATCTGGGGAACCCAGTATTGGTAAGTTATTATATTATGTTGTTTTGAATTGAAACTTCAACCTTTTTGTATGATTCTTATAAAAGTATTTAATGTGAAAATGAATTATTTTATTTTGGATTAATTTATATTTGAATTATTTATTGATATCGGTATTATGAAAATTATCTTATGTTAAGAATATATTTTTACTGAAGTTACCTAATTTTTGTGGAATTGTGTATATTTGTCAGTTATTTCACATGATTA
This sequence comes from Nephila pilipes, assembly GCA_019974015.1. Classification (NCBI taxonomy): domain Eukaryota; kingdom Metazoa; phylum Arthropoda; class Arachnida; order Araneae; family Nephilidae; genus Nephila; species Nephila pilipes. The sequence continues at coordinate 758,046 of BMAW01100788.1, read as the reverse complement.
AAAATGCATCATTACGTAAAAGCTTATGAAATATCTTAAAATGAGTAATAATAATTAATGAAAGTTTTTTTTTATAAAAAATATTTTTTTGAATGGAGTAAAATTATAGATTGAAGTAATTATATCCCTTTGAAATATATTTAGTAGAATTGCAAATAATTTATAAGTGAAGGTGATTAAGTTAGAGTTCCTATGTTATTATGGCATTTATCTCCTCCTCTTAGTAACTGTGTTTAAATTTCATGTGATTCTATATTACTTAATAAAATAGAACAAAGTCTTAAAAATATTTAAAAAATTTATGAGAAAAATAACCATTTGCACTCCAAGGTACATCAACAACTCCAACATTGATAGTTACAAGTATACATATTAATATTAAAAAAATATGGTTGCTACAATAAAACAAAGTATTTATTCCTTAGCTACATTATATAAAACAAATTCAAGTTTATAAATCTTCAGGAAAATGAAAGTTTTATGTTTTGTTATTCGTCATGGTGTGATATTTTTGGAAACAATCACTCGTATGCATACATGGTTTCTCTGGGCAATTATCATGAATTCATTAGTTTCAGTATTTTTCTGTCTTATGCATATGTGTTTATTGCTGCAACTTAAACAGCATGAAATAAATATTTATAAGTTTATACAAAAGACTTAAGTAAGCAAAACAAGTGTATCACTGTAGCAGCAACAATGAATTTATCGGCGACATTAGAGTGCAAAGGATTAAAGAGTAGGAAGTGTTTGGGAGACAGAGAGACATCTAATTTTTTCTGTAGATTAGAACTATTAGCTCTAGTTTTTTGATTGACAAAATGATTAAAGTAGTTTTTACTCACCAGAAAGAGAGGGTTAATCAAATTAATATAAGATAATAAATAGTTCAATATTTTATATATTATGCTTAAATAATATTCAGTCAATACATTATTTATTTGTATTCAAATGAATCTTTTTTTTAAAAAAAAAAATAATAATTACTATCTGTATAAGACAAATAAAATATGCAAAATGGAACTATGAATGAGACCTGTAATATATGATACATTCTCTAATTAGGTCTGACTAAGGAAGGTAAGCCTTTGTTAGAGGCTAACATTTATTAGCTATATCACTGCAGATCAGATTATATGACTACAAATTAAAAAACTTAAGAAAATCTCGGAATGTTGAGTGGTCATAATTGAGAGTTCATGGTTGGCATTTAAGTTGATATATGGATTTGAGTCCTGATGAAGAAAAGGCTTAAAACCACTATTAGAATGTTTTCATTGCACTTGTATTTCATACATTGAATAACTATGACAGAATGCTTAAATTGTCATTTCACATTTAAAATGCATTTATATAAAACTGTTTCAAATTCTTCCCAATATTTCTAAATCTGCAAGTAATTTTGCATTTTTTTAAGCTGCATTAGTTATTATTCTTTCTTTATTTTTTGAGTACCATTTAGCAAAATTAAACTTTATCAATATAAAATAACATTTAAATGTGTGCAATGCAAAAATTGCTGCCAAATTTTCAACAACCAAAAGCTATGTTTGATTTTCAAAATTACAATTATTGATTAGCGAATCTAAATGCTTCTTCGTTTTAAAAAAAAATCTTTATCAACTTATATTACCATTGTGCTTGCATTATATTAATTTATAGACAATGTTTGTTGTATAGTTAAACCACACACATCCCCCCCATACACACAAAAAAAGCCATTGCTTCATTTCACTTGAATTTATTAATATTTACAATGTGAGAAAATGAGTGAAATTATTTTTATAAAACTTCTTGCAGGTCATTAAAATGTATATATCATTCAGATTTTAAAAATATTACTCATATACAGTTGTTGAAAACTGAATAATGTAATTAACCAAATAGTATGTTTCAATGTTTTAGAAACAGAGAAATCTGTTTGGCAGACTTTAGAAGATAAAAATCTGAAGCTTTTAACTCAATATGCTCCTGCCAATGGTTTTGAAGAAATGATTATGTGGACTGAGCAAGGAAAACATTGGGAATTTCCAATAAACAATCAAAGAGGTAATTTTTGTATTCTTATTCAGTTTTATATTTAAATATCATTGAAGAGATCACATTTTAAGATTTTATTTTTTATAAATTGGTAGCATTTCATAATATAATTTTGTAATAACTTCATATGTGATATTTTAATTTGCTCTAAATTCAACAATTTGCAAATGTACTAATATATGTGATAGATCTAACCTATTTTATCTTTTATTCAGTATAATATATTTCATCACAGTCATTTATGTAAAATTGTTTTCAAATTCATATTTATAAAATAAGTTGTGATGTTTATTTAAAAAAAAAAAAACCTTGTATAAAAAATTCCTTTTGATTTCAAAAGTAGATGATTTACTTAAACTGATGGCACATCTCCATCTTGATTAAATCTGTATTTGTATTTCAATTTTATGGGATTCTTTAGTAAATATGCATTAATGTTATAAAATAATATTTTAATGTAATCATCATTGACTGTAAAAATCTAATAAAAGTGGTTTGGATATTTGAAGTGGAAAGTTTTAAAAAACTAGAATAATAAAATAGGCTACAAATGAAAATTATCAATAACTGTAGGTGATTAATCTACAAAATGATGTATTGAAATGTAAAAGAAATAGATCTAACCTGATTCAATAAATATCTTTCAGAAGGTAAAACAGTCAAAATCACATTCGGGGATTATATCTGTATTTGGGAGTACTTATTGTGAAATGACACTTTGATTGGAGTGAGTGAATGTAAAGTTTATTGGCGCAAGAGCCAGATATGGCTATGCTGCGCCAAACAAGATTAAACTGTGGTCTAGACGTGAAGGTGAAAAAAGGTAAAAGTGGTTGACAAGAGAGAGGGTCGAAAATAGAGAAAGATCGCTACGGTATCCCTGGAGTGCGTCACCCGTGTTTACCAAAGACAGTAAACCCCATGGGAAAGAAAGATCACTATGGTACCTTGGGTTCGTGAAGCCCATACTTACCTGAAGAAGACAAGTCCCTGAGGTCCCCTGATATAATCCCCAGGGGCAGGGTGCCCGGCTATACCCCCAGACGCTGGGTACCCATTTTAGTCGCCTTTTACGACATGCATGAGCTACAGTGAGACTATTCTGTCATCCCTGGTCACCACACGGGTCACACTTTGATTGGAAGTAATGTTCTTTTCTCATGAATAAAATAACTATAAATTATATAATGGTTTAAAAAGTTTTCATAACTGACTAGCATGATTATCCTTGCAAGGATGAGTGTACGAGTGAAATATAATTTGGAAGGGTGTTTATTGGCTTAGATAAGAGAACAATAAATCAACTTCTGTTTTAAAAAAGAAATTAACATAGATTAATTTTTAGGGCATTCACTACTGCAAATAGTTTTTGTTTCTGCTTACATAATTGGGCTGCTGCAGCCTAGTGGTCATTGGGTTTAAGCCTTGATGCTGCAAAAAAGCTGCCTTGTAGTGGGGCTGATGCATGTTAAATTTATCAAGATACCAAGTCCTCCCATTGGCATGGTGCAGAAGCTTGGAGAGGGATGTGCCTGTTTAGGTGTCATCCTCATCACTTGACCAAGGTTCAAAATTACGAGGTCTGTGGCTAATAACCCTTGTGTTGTTTCTCAGTGCAATGTTAGTAAACAATCACACTGCTTATATCTCTGTTCAACTTCATGATTGTTTTTCTATAGTGTATTTTTGGAATTATTTGATTGAAAGTAATTGAATTATAAATATATGTGTAATTAATGGTATATGATTCAAGTGCATTGCTTTTATATTATTGCCAATAGAAGATATATTTTATGTCTGATGCTATATGTTCTCCCCCCCCCCCCATTTTACAGATTTAGGTGGAGAAGAGAATGTTGGCTTTCATGAACATGTATTTCTTGAACAGCATCTTCATGGCTTTCCTACCAAAGGCCCTGTTCGACATTTTATGGAACTAGTAGTTGTTGGGTTGTCTAAAAACCCATATATCTCTGTTGATAGAAAAGTAGAAAATATTAACTGGTTCAGAGACTACTTCAAGGAAAAAGAAGATATTTTAAAAGCAACAGGTGCTTTAGCTTAGCTGTGAATATACATGTACAATAAAAATGTTTTATGAAAGTATCGTTGATTTCTTTTAAGGAATTTAAATCAGATACAATTTTATCATTAATACAATAATCATGAAAAATTAGGGAACAAGAAAAGTAGTACTATTTTCTTAGTATTAAATAAGGTAAATGAGTTGATTATTAGTATAAAATTAATTTAATGGAAATATACTAAACATTAAAAAATATTGGCAAACTTCAGTCTAATTTGAATAAGTAAAAATTTTTAACATCAAATACACAATTGTCATCACAAAAGATGAAATACATAGTTCACTTTCAAATGTATTTAAGCTCAACAAAACATATTATAAAAATTATGTCAGTTATTTTGCACAAAGCTGAGATATTCTATAAAATTTGATATTTAATTTTAAAAATAACAAATTTCATCTCAACTATATCAAAAAAATGAATTGATTAAATGAATATAATCTAATATTTTTAGTTGAAATGGCAATTTTAAACAAAAAACTTCCCTTTGTTTTACTGTGATGTATTATTTTCAATAGTCTGAGAATTCATACTTGAATTGCTTAAAAGTTACTAATTTTTTAAAATTTAATGATATATGTTTACATTTGATTAGTAGGTTGATTTTATTCCAAAATATATTTGGTATTCTTATTGTTTACTATAACATAAAGCAGACTTATAAAATGTTTTAAAACAATGTTCAATGAAAATATCAATTTGGCAAGATGCAGTTGTAAAAACTGAAATGTACAATAACTCAGTTAAACAATAACTCAATTTTGTTATATATTAAGCATTATTAAATTTAATAAAACTGCTAAAGTAATTTTTTGAGAGATTCAGAAAAATTTGGATGATGTGTGCAATACATTATACGAGGGATTTTATTGTTTTATGAATTAAATAAAACTTGAAAAACAATTAACTAAAACTTTATTTACATTTTTTTTTTCATGGTTTGATAATTGTAGGGATGTCACTCAATAGTTCCTCCTTTTACATTTTCCAAATTAGAAATGGTCTTCATTGATATTTTTCCTGATCCCCTTTTTGCTGGTTTTGCCTATAATGCACAAAATTATTGAGAAATGCATTTAATGAGGGGAAAAAAAACGTAATTTTATATTAGCAATACTCACTTGGGATTCATGAGGCTTCCATCCAATTAAATAAATTATTTCAAAAGTAGCCGGTATTGTTCTATCTTCATTTCCATACATATCTATCATATATGAAATATTAGAATTTTTATATAATGTGTGAAATCAGTTTGATCTTAGTTGTAAAAATAATGTACCTCTATAAATTGCTGATGCTGCTAATAAAGAATCTCTGTGAATACAAGGTTTACGATTCCAGGCAGCATTAGTTTCGCCCATACCTGAAAATTAAGGGAAATATTTATTTTTTTTATTATTATATCAAATTCAAATAAAATTTACTATAAAAAAAAGAGTACCTCTTAAATCTTCTAGTAGTTCAAACATTGTAGGATAATTCACTTTAATTTCATCGGTATCCGTTTTGCAAAAAAGGAAAGGAAGTTTAGTTAGGTCACAGAACTTTCGCATTAAAGATAATAGATTATCATAATATTGAATGCATAGTGCTAAAAGTAAAATGTACAAATTTTGTTTTATAAATACTATTGTCAAAAAATTCTCATATTTAAAACTATTTTAAATATGCACAAACGAAGTAAATACTTAAATAAAAATTATTAAATTTATGAAAATGATAAGATTCATTTGTAATCGAGATAATGCCAGAAACTACTAATCTATATGTAATAAACAAAATTTCCTTTTCATATGTTAATATATTTTTAATGATATATATAATACATGAATTGGAAAACCTACTATTGTCAGCATAGTATAACCAGCTCTAGTTAATAAATCTCCTATGTCCCTTATTCTTGCAAATGGTGAAATATGAGGTGAAAATCCCTGAAATCAAATTAGTAAGACTCCAACAACAAAATATGAGCTTTCTAAACTGCTAGCTTTGATATTTTAAATTTTCAAAAATAATACAAATTAAAATATATCCAATTTCATAATTATTCCTGTTTCATAATAATGGTAAATAAACTATACCATTAAAGCCTTTACTTTTAAAATCTGTCAAACACTTGAAAGTTATAACACATCAATCAATAACTCCCGAGACTAACATTGAAAACAACATTTTTTTTGCAAAATTTTTTTTTATTCATCAACATAACACCTTTTGTTAATCACCTTTAGGTGATACAATCGTTACAGCGCTTTTCAAATATTCCCCCCCCCAATTTTTTTTCTAGCAAGAAATCTTTTTTGTTTGAAAATAGTGAGAACAGCTTTCTGAATCACTCCACTCGTTGCTTTTGTTCCATCAGTGATCATGCTGACCCACTTGAAAACTTTTCATGCTCATTTTCATGAAGGATAGTAAATACACTTCCATATGATATCTTGTCATTCCCGCAATCTCACGGAGCTTCACGATCTTCTATTAATTTTCACTTCACTCACATTTTCCGCGGGTACTGGGTTCCACAGGTTCTCGAGTGTTCATACATCGTTGTAGTTTAAATCGCTTACGAAACCCGACAAATCAGTTGCTTTTGATGGACAAGAGTCCGGTAACATTTTTCAATCCATTGTTTCGCTTGCGGTGTATTACGCATTAAAACAATGTTTTATCAGAACACTAAATCGTCTTTTTCCATTTTTTAAACAAACTACAAACATTTACTCCAACCTCGAAACTAGTTTCTTCCTGATCGATTAAAATTTTGACTACGTTCAAGCAAAGTTAGTACTCTAGAAAGACCTGGTTACTGGTTTACTCAAAGAGCCATTCTGGTTAACTTCGAACTTATTGATTGATGTGTTATCTTTGATAATTTAAATCAAATCAATTCAAGTTTTATATTTTAAATAAATATAGACACTCTAATTTAAGCATTTAATTATGATGACAAAAAATATGCATATGGCATTTGATAAAGTTACAATTAAGTTTTAAATAATTGAATGGTTTTTCAGCATGAATTATTACATTATTAAATAATAAGGGGAGGAAATACTATACTCCTTCTCTTTCTGTCTCAGCCAATTGTAAAGATGATCTAAGTTCAAAAAGAGTTTCCCCACCAAACATAGATGCAATAAGCACACCATCTGGTTTTAAGGCACGTTGAATCTGGAAATATACATAAAAGTCATCCACAAACTTAGAAATATATTATTGGAGATGTTTTAAAAGTTACTTACTTGTTCAAATACACTGGGAAGATCATTAATCCAGTGAAAGCTGTATACAAATAAATATGTAATATTACTTTAATTTATTACAAAAATAATTATAATTAATAATATGCAACACATTAGAAAATTTAAATACTGAATGAAATATAATTTAGTTTTAAGGAACAGAATTACAATTAATGAATTTAGAATCAATTCAAAAATAACAATTAAATTGTCAAATGTGTGTAAGGAAATTACTTTAGATTCACCACAGAAATTTTAAATAATTTAATGTATAAAGAAATGTTTAATAGTCAACTTTCATAAAAATACAAATTCTTTTTAACAGATAAAAAATAGTTTTACAACCTTTTTAATTTAAATTATTTCTCAATAAGTACATAAAATATTTTTTTTAAAAATCACAAGTAAATAATGATTTAAATTTAAGAAATAGATTAAACAATCTATGATAGAATTTAACTGTAATAAATATTGTGATGCCAATTTAATTCAAAAATATTTTTATTTTTTTTTTTCTTTCATGCACAACATTGCTGGTAAATTTAATATATGAACACCTTTTATGCAATGTATTTAAATATATCAACGAGAGGAAAATTCTATTTTTATTTCAGAATTTTAATTATCTTTAAAAAATTATCAGTATTGCATATGATTATATATTTCTGATATTCAAACTTTGACACATTGATTGAGATAGTTTTTAATCAATGCTTTACATATTTTGATATTAATGTAATGTAAAAAAATATAAATATATATATTTAAAAAGGTTCTAAATCTCACTTCAAACTACTAACAAAAACATCAACTGAATTTTCAGCAAATGGTAAGTATTCTTCATCAACAATCATTTTGAAAGTTTGTATATCTTCTGAAATTTTGCTTTTTTCCTAAAGAAAAAAAAAAACATTAAAAAAAGTATATTCAAATAATCTACAAAAAAAAAAAAATATTAATACAATTATAATATTTAATTATCGCTTTCAATATTTAATAATAATATTACATAGTTTTTAATAAATCTATTGAGAATGTACCTGAATAGAATTCTGTGTTTCTTATAATAAAAAATAAAATGGATAGAAAGGCAAATAGAGTTTACTTCAATATTTCAAAGCACTTTGGAAAATGTTTTGAAAAACACTTAGCAAACATAAAACTGTTTAATATTATCTTAGAACAGATAAATAACAAAAAAAAAAAAAAATTCAATGCAAGATAAATTTCAAAATCACAAAAACGAAAACATTTTGTCTTAGCAACAAAAGCAAAGAAATTATGTAGTGTAAATATAAATTTTAAAAAAATATTCACAAGTGTAGATATATAAAGAAATAAAATTATTAATGTAAAGTGTAAACATACAACCAAAGAACATTTCAGCTCTATTAAACAGAATTTAGTGGGACCAATGAGAATTCTATTGAATTAAAAATTTATAATAATTCTGCACACTATTAAACAGCTGGAGTAACTAGGTAATGAAAAATATCTTGCATTTGGCAAACTTTAAATACGAATTTCAATAAACATTTTAACACTGTAATAAATGCCAATATCTTGTAATAAATTCCAAAAAATTCAGTTAACAATTTCATTTGTTTTATTCTCTAAAATTCTAATTACTATTCCATGTGATAATGTATTAAGTTGTCATGGGAAATGATGAAAATTTTCTTCCCATGCATGTTAGTAATGATCAGTAATTATATATAAATTATAACAATTAACACTCTAAATTCCCACATTTTTATCTAATTCATTTCTATAATATGATGCATAATATCAGCAAAATTCACAGATAATATAATTAACAATTTATGAAAAAATTTCTGTTTTATGCATATCGCAAATCTAGCAACTTTAAAGTAGACTTCAGCATAAATTTTATAAAATTAAATTTTTCAATAAGATTTTATTTCAACTAACTTATATATTTCTGATAAGGATATGAATTAACTAAAAAAAATTTCTTAAATTATATTCATGTAAGGTACATATATATATATATATATATATATATATCAAAAACAGGAAATAAGTAGGATTCAACCAAAGAAAAAACACAATCAGGAATAAATACTTACTAACATTTTTGGAGAAGAATCACACTGGTATATCATTTCTATATTTTCCTGAAATAAGAAGGGGAAACAATATTTATTACAGATTACAAAAATTAAATATCAATCATTTCTGCTGCTTGAGAAATAAATATTTATAAAATTCAATTAAACATTTCTAAACATATACTTTCTCATATAATATTCAAAGATAAATGAAAATACTATTACTTACAGATGACAAATGTCTTGTAATATGACCTTTTCCACATCCCAGCTCAACAGCTACACAAAATTTTCTACAAAGTAATAATGTAAATTATTCTTTTGCACAAGAATGAATTGAAATTTGCTAAAAAATTTATAATGAACACTTAAAATTATATGACTTTTCTGTTAACACCAAATTTTAGTTTTGCATTGATTGCGACAATTCTGGAGATAAACAAAAACATCTAATAGAATTTTTTTTAAAAATAAATGAATTTTTCTTTACAAAAACTTTACAGATAGATTATATTATTAAAAGCTTAGGGGGGGATATTCATCTATGGGGGGATATCGCAGATATTCATCTATGATATATAAACAAAGAATACATTTTAAGAATTTTTTAAAATTTACAATGATCCTAAATTTATTCAAAATGAATGCAAGTGGAAATGCTGTTTAACCCACACCCTTAGCAAAATTTTAAAAATTGCATAAAATCTGCTCAGAGCTAAATGAAAGAATATAAAAAAAATAAATTACAAACCGGTTTTGCAGGTAGATCCAATAAATGTTATAAAAAATTTTTAATCATCATTTTCATTAATCCACTTCCACAAATAATTAAAATAGATATAAGACCTGTTGTTGCATTTATATATAACTTTCTAGCACAAATATTTCATATTACTACAACTGTAAATTCCAAAACAAAATAATCTGCAACATCACATTTTGATGTGGTTGATTAAAGTACATGAAAATGAGTTTTAAAAATGTTTTTCAGTCTTTTACAAGATTGAAAAAAAAAAAAAAAAAATTAGAATAAGTATGAATTTGGATAACTACTCTTGATGCTTTGATTTTATTGTTATCTAAGATCTTGTAAAATTCCATCTATTGCCTTTCAAAATAAATATAATGAAAATAAAATAAATTGCATACAGTAATTAATTTTTAAAAAACTTCTCAGAAATTAAAATTAAAAAAAATTAACATTTAAAACCTAACAGCTTACCTTAAAACAACATATTAGAATTCTGCAGAGTGCTTAATGAAATACAAAAAAAAAAATTTACTAATCTATTTAGCCAGTATATAAATTAAAAGTTTTAAAAACTTCATCATAACTTTAAAAAAAAATTTAGATTCATCCACTTCTCCAGGTCTACAAAGTTCCAAGGTTTTATTACAAACACATCAAATCTCTCTTGAAGATTATCTATTTTCTTCTAGCACTGCCATTCATGCGAGAAAACATAATAAAAATTAGAAAAAAAGGCACATCAAATTACGACACTGGTGTTACTTTCTTAGTAGGCAAAAGTTTCAAAGAGCACAAAATTCACAAGGAAAGAAGAAATTTTAGGGTTGCCATGAATAATGATTATGTTTAACCACATTTGATTATGCATCACCAACAATCTTTTGTTTACAAGGTTGTGGTATAACAACTTTCTAACTGAAATACTTTTCTCTCCCAGATATTAAAATAAAGCTGTTCTGCTTTCGTTGTAATCCTATCAATTGCACATGAAAATAAAAATGTGAATAAAGAAAAGAAATTAAGAAAAAAAATCACATCACATATAAAATGCACCTCAACAAGAAAATAAACTGTGCAAAATAAAGATATTTGCTTAATTTTAATGTATTAATGTAAGGAAACAAAATGTATATATTTACATAGTTTCACATCATTAAAAAATTACCTAGTAATGTCATATACTCTATCAGCAACACGGTCACCAATCTAATAAAAAACAAAATGAAAATCCATTTTAAAAAAAAAACTATTTCCTATTAAGTACAGTTTTTTTCAAGTTTAAAAAAGTTGCTGAGAAGAATTTATGGCTTAAAAATTTTTACTGATTATATTCTATAAAAAATATTATTCAAAAGAGCATAAAATTCAAGAAAACTTTGCTGAATTATAAAATATCCATACTAACAAGTATTAATAATGACCTATGATTAATTGTCAAGAATTATAATACTTTTAACCAAGCAGTATAGCAGACGATGAGTACCCATTTAAGTCACCTCTTACGACATGCACGAATTACAGTGAGACTATTTTGTCATTCCTGGTCTTCTAAGAGAGTAGGGGGTATTTTATCCTCTACCCAAATTTCCTGTGATGGTAACACAAAAGCTTCTTTATACTTGATGCTCTACCAATTATTATTGTCACTTAATGGTCAATAGAAAAATAAATTATTTTACATATTCTTTGAAATTCTAACATTTTAAAGAGGTGTTATTTTTTTTTTACTTAATACCTAAACTTGACAAAGTTTTTCCTTTAAATTTAGAAGCCAATAAAATCAAGAATAAAAATTTTAGCCATTAATGTACTGTTGATGCACATGTATGTATGAATGCAAACATGACAAAATATTTAGATTGAAAAAAAAAAAGAGCTTTAATTACAATAAATCTTATGTTACATATGCACAGTGTATCCCCATTTACTTTGAATACATTTTTACTTGTTACAAAATAATAATATTTATTAATGCAGTGAAAACCTCAAATCTAGATAACTTTTTAAGAAAGTCATCAAATGAAGGCAATAAGAAAATTTCTTTTAAAACTGAATATTAAATAAAAACTGAATATTAAATAAGTCTCTGTACAGTTCTGAAATCAAGTAGGTAGCTCTGAAATAAAGCCTTAGGGAATTCTGTTTCCACAGGCTTGCATTGCAGTATATTAATGCTTGTTTTAAAATAAACTTATGATTTTTCAAAAGAAATATATAAATAAAATTTTAAAAAAAAAAAACAAATTTAAATTTTACTATATAAAAATATAAGACAATGACCTTTGTTCAATGAAAAATTTTAAATTAAAGTCATTTATGAGACTACAAATAATAACTTTCTTTACTGCAAGCTTATAGATTTTTTCAAAAGGAAAAAAAATAATAATAATAAAATAAAGAGGAAAGTGGATTTTTGACATATAGTGAAGAGGTCTTCATTTACTCAGTAAAGTTTAAACTATTTAATTTTTAAGTTAATAAAAGTTTTGAATACTGATCAAATGCTTACAAACTTTAAATATTAAAACTTTACTGCACCTAAAGAAGTGGTAATTAACCATATACATCATGCAACATTTTACTATTAATAAATCTAAATTTTAACAATTGACAGTCCACTTTTATTTGTTTAAAACATAACATTACATATAAATTAAAATTATTTAAATTCTAGTAAGAAAACACAAATATTATGTCTCATTTAATTTTGTTTGCATTGAAGCACCTAAAAAATCCATAATTAATATTATTAAAAACATCGCAATGTCAAATGATGCCTTTTAAATGAAGATATCTGATTTGGTAAAAGGGCATAAAAAAAGACTTTTTCATACAGGAAGACATTTTTCAAAATTAAAATATTTTGGATTATAACAGACTCAGATATTTAAAACACTAATATTATATTGGTGACTATGAAATGTATTGAGTGCAATAAAATTAATAAGAAGGAAGAAATCTGAAGTGATGTTGAAGAAACCAACTTTATCCACACAACAGTGAAATTTGGGAAGTTTTCATCACAGATTTAAAAAAAAAAATTTTTTTTAATCATAAAAATGCATTGTAATTGTATTGAATGCATGACTGCTATTCAAGCTAAAAATTAAATAGTCAAGTAAAAATAAATAAAGAATACTATATAGAATAAATTACTAATAAAATTTTCATGCTATTAAGTTAAAAATATTGCCTTTAAAAATTATAACCGAGTTTAAAGAAATTTTTCTTTCAATCAGTTAAAATTAATAATTATGTACATTTAATGTATCATGATAAACTGGATTAATTAAAAGTTCATTAGCCATACTAGAATTGTAAGAAGTTAATTGACCATTTCTTGCACAGCAAAATTACCTGAAAGTTAATTGAATTTTGTTATGTGTCAAAAACATTAACATCATGAATATGAATCTTACTTCAAATAATCTATCATGTTTTTTTCTTGAAAGAAATAAATTATAAGATTAGCACACGTTAGTAATATATTTTCTTGCACAAAACTAGTTCAGTATCAATCTTAAGGAATAAATTTGATAATATATATTTCAAGACATAAAAATCAAGATAATAGAAAATAAGTTGGAATTTGTTTGTAATATAATAATATATGAAAACTATAAATTTTGATACAACTCTAATTATTTTATAGAAGTTTAATTACTTCAATTCACAGAATTCAATTCTCACTTATTGTTTATTTTTGTAACATATTCACACTAACAGAAAAATATTGTTTTAATATTAAAGTAACGAGCAATAAATTGTGCTGATATTTTGGCATTGCATAAAGAGACAATTACTTTAAAGGGAAAAGTTTCCGAGTTTCTTGAATTAAAAGTTGAAAATGGAGTTAATTTATCTTAACCTATAGAAACCTTCAAAAATTTAGCTATTGCTACAATACACAAGATCCATTTGTTAAAAACTATTAATTTAATATAGTAATATAATAAGCAAATATAATTATTTTGTAAGTGTTGATATTTCTTTGGCAAGTCCTACTGCTTTTAGTTGACCATATTCTATAGTTAATTTATATGTGTATGTATACTATATTAATATCTAGACACTCAAAAAAATCTAAAGCATTTTAAACCAGTTTAAACATGCAATAGTCAGTTTAACTACCCATATGAATATGAACAAAATATCAGTGAAATGTAATGAAAGTTTGCAAATTACTTTAATATCAATAGAAACAATAATACATCATAAAATTTCATAATTCAACGACCAATATAATAACGACAAATCAATGTAATTTTGCATACAAGTTACTCAAATATTTTTAGTGCACCCTTTGCGACTATGATAGCACAAAAATCTGTTATACTCTTACATTGTGACTAAATGCCTAATGTATCACTAAAATGTACTTTTCATGACTGTGTTGTAGGAGAATTTTAATGATAAATAACTGAGGACATTTTAGCTCACTCATCCAAAAATAATTATTGTAATTCTAAATATATGGGAGTATAGATTGGAAACTACTGATATATATATATATATATATAGTAAAGTAAAATTTTCTTTCTCTTCAACATTTTAATGCTAGTTAAATTCATTAGTTTTAAAAGAATTACCAATAAGTAAATTAGAAGCATTAGTAATTTAGGTTTGCAGTACATTAGAGCAATTTCAACCAAATCATGACTTCTTCAAATATAATCATTGCCAAAAGTATTTCAGACTAAGTATTTTCTTTAAGTTATTCAAAAATGTTAACTCACTTCATCTTTTACATAATCAAAAACATGGCCATCTTGAACTGAGGCAGACCAATTTCTGTGAAATCGCTTGGTTTTTCGATCAAAAACATTTAATGAAGAAACATCTGAGTAATACCTTGAGTTGGGTATGGAATCAAAATACAATTTATATAAAGATTTTCTGTGAAGACTCAGTAATTTATCATTTTTAAACTTATGGCTGATAAATATTTTGATATAGATTGAAAAAGACTCGTTTCTAAAAAAATGAAGCATGTTTTATTTTTATCAAATAATCAAAAAGTAACTTTTAATATTATTCAATAATTCTTTACATATTCACTGAATTATCTACTTTAAAATTAATTAAATGCTAACATTTTAGGTGCAATGAGCAATTTTCAAAAATTCCTAAATATTACGTTTCTTTAAATTATAAATCGATTTTGCATAGATATTTGATTGATTGATTCGTTTAATGGGATATAGAGTAGCAAAGGCAATTTAATTGGTTGATTCGTTAATTTTATAGAGTACAGAGAGCGAATGCAAAACCCAATCGACACTACTACAAAGGCAAATCAAAATGGATGAAACAGAGATGTGATTCCATAATATGATTATTTTTACAGAAAAGGAAACTGTTTTATCAAAATGGATATGTTATTATTGGAATAAATAAAATGCATGGCATTAATCCCATCTTTTTATATATTCAGTGAATAATTTTTTTTATTTATTATGTGGTGTAAATTAACTATAGAAATAAGTATTTAGTATTATTATATACCAAATTTTAGTACAGATTCCACGTTTTCTGATCATCATTTACATTTCTTGTTTTTCTAAAATTTCTGATTCGCATCTTATTTTGGGATAATAGCTGTTGATTTATATCCATTAACCCAATCAATCAATCACTTGCCTCATATTTCACACATCACAAACATGGCTCCTGCGAAGAGAGCTCGTGTTAGTAAAAATAAAAAGAAAAACTGGAATAAAGTTTGTGACATAAAATATGTCGAAGATTTTCTTGAAGAAAAAAGATTTGAAGAAAGAATAGGGTAAGACGTCTTCATATATCTTTGTAAAAATGTAACTTAAATGAATATGTTATCGATCTTTGATACTTTTCACCACCAGAATTGCTATAATTTTGTACATTCAAAGGGCTAGAACCTATATTAGCCCCACATTTGACGTAGGCACCCGAAAGTTCATTTTCTTTATTACTTATTTTTAATTTTTTTTCAGAGGGGCAATATCGGAAAAAACTGACGATCAACTATATTTCATTCAGAAAGATGCTAAAACTGATGGTAAATCCTTCAAGTTGTTGATTACTATTTGATCTAATTGTAACATTATATCATTGAAGAGAGTTATGATTCATAACATTAAATTTTATTTTATAATTGTATCATTATATGACAAGGGTATAAGTTATTTTGCCGATCTAGGTGATTATTTGAAAATATTTTTCAGACAATTTTTTGTTCTAGTTTTGTGAATTGCAGTTATCCAAAATTTTCAATTCCTTTTTTTTATGTATTAATTGAATTTTCAGTATTAATTTATATTAACTGCATTCTTATTTAATAAATTACGGTGTTTATTGTTATGTTAGCATTCTCATTACTATTAATATTAAACTTGAAATTGACAATACGTTATGTGTCACAAAAGATGTTATGGTTTAAAAATTTATTTAAGTTCAAATTATTATGTGAGAGTGTATAAAGATAAATCTTCATCAGACCTGTCATATTAGCCAGTATTATGATATTATAATTTTTCTGCACTGAAGATATATTGAAGTAAAGATAATAAATAGATTGTGTCTGTTTCTTAAAGTAGTGTATCTATATTAAATTTTTTAGACCCCCAACATATCATTTTGTAACTCCATTTGTGGTTGCCAGCTTCAGTTTAAGGAGTTTTGATCTAGAAAATGCAATGTCTTCTATTTTCTAATATTAGTACCAGATAGTAATTTTTTGTGTTTTTTTTATTTCAATGTCAATTATTGTGACTGTTATTGAATGTTAATTATTGTGTGTGCAGAGAATCTGAAGGACTTATCTTCTTAGTTAAGTACAGGTATCATGACACCGAGGCACCCTAGTTATCTTTTTCTTTCCCTTGGGGTTTACTGTCTTTGATAAACACGGATTACGCTATCCCGGGATCCCCTTGCGATCCTTCTCTATTTTCGATCCTCCTTCTTGTCAACCAATTTCTGTCTTTTCTTCATTTATTTTTCACAACTACACCACATTTACATTATTCTGCCCTCAGGGATCTTACAGTAGGTACAGGCTTTATGACTCTGAGGCACTCGATTGATCTTTTTCTTTCCAATGGGGATTTACTGTCTTGAGAAAATACAAGTGAACCATCATCAGGATACCTTAGCAATCCCTCTCTATTTTTAACATGACTTATTGTCAGACATCTTAATTTTCTTTCCTCCTTTTCATATATCTAGATTACAGTTGCACCTTGTTTGACACAGCATGGCTACATCTGACTCTTGCATCATTAGACTCCATCATCACACACTCTTCACCCTTTTTTCCCTGTATTCAATTAGCATCACCTCAAAGCATAATAGTACAAAAATAATTTCAGTAAATAGAAAGAATTATAAATAGTAATGATAATAACTTTTATTACTAAGGTATTATAAATATAGTTAAATAATAAGTAGTAAGGCTCTTTTGCAATCTTATTTAGAGTCAAAGATGAATATATGGAATGTGTTAAAAAATATTTAGAAATAATTAGAATCAATATGTGTTTATGATGTGTCATTTATAAATTGATATGTTTTATTTTTTACCCATTCATTTATGTATTTTCTTCGTAGTTCGTCGTAAAAGTGATTTAAAGACATTGAAATGCTTCCAAAATATTGGAGCTTTTACTAAAGTACCTCCTCCAATTAAAATGTAAGTATTTATTCAAGACATATCATTTATCATATTGAATAAATATGTCAGCTAACCTAATCCTCTCTTGAAAATTTTCAGATTCTTTTTTAAAATGAAACATTTGTTTTAAACAATCGAAATCATGATTTTTGTTGTTGATGACGATGATGAAAATTTTGAAATTAGTTTCTGAATCAATGCTTTAAAAATTTGTACTTTTTTTTTATTCAAATTTAATCAAATAGTTTGTTATTAATTTATTTCTTGGATAGTTATCTTTTTAATTTGTAAATGTTATTGGGAAAAACTTCTTCATAATATCAATTCAGCATCTAAATTTTTACAGCTTATTATAAGAACTTTCTGTAATTTAATAAAATTCTTCATATATTTGTTTATGTACATTATAAATATTTAACTAGCTCTAAAATGGAAATGTTTCCAAATATGTATGGAAACATCTCAGATATTGAAACAAATTTCCTCTTCTCACAGAAATGTTAAAATTCTTTTTCATGGGGAACCTGTTTATTTCCCAAAAACTGTTAAAAAACTCTAAGCTAGTCAGATACACACTGAGCAGTACCAATTCTTTGTGGGATGATAGTTTTCTACATATTTTGGGACCTTTTCATTACTTTATGTTCATATTAATGATATAAGAAACATTGAATTAGATTTCACCAGCTCTACACTTTGTAAAATACTTAGGCTTCAATCTAGTGGTCTTGAATATAGGTAAAATTGATTCCTAAATAGTGATTCCATATTTATAAGACTTGCAATGATATTTTAATTCACTGTGAAAGTGTTTGAGTTTTAAATATATAATTTGAATTATGATCTAGAACTCATAAATTTTTCCAGTTCAGAAATTAATTTGCAAATTGTTGCAATGATTGTATTATACAAAAAAATTCAATTTGCAAAAGTCCTGTTTGGAACATGAAAACTTATACATCTTTTTCACTAACATGTTAGTCTATCTTTTCATGTTCTCAAAAAAATTTTGTGTATACCTGATTGCCTATATTGCTCAAATGTTAGTTTGTGAAATTTAAATTTTATCAATTTCCTACATATTTAACTTCAAGTTTTATGTTCTGTTTTCACCCATCTAGAAAAGATATCAAAATATTTTTAAAATTTTTGCGGATGAAAAAATGATAATTTTATAAAAGCTACTTTTGAATAAATGCAAATATCTTTTTTTTAAAAAAAGGTCAATGAATACTATATATTATGAAGGAGTTTTAAAATATTTGTAGTTATTTAAAAAGAATGTTCTAAACTATTAACAATTTATTGCTTTATGTACAAATGTTTATGCCTCGTATATTTTTTAAAAAATTTATAACAGTTTGATTGTAGTTTTCTGTTATGTATTATTTTGTATATAAAGGTTTTTTTTATAGTTTTGATAGTATTTTTATGTTTTCATAGAACTGCAGAACCTTATAGCAAAAAGATTAAGGATCGCTTAGCAAAAGTCGCAGAAAGAGAAAATAAAAGAATTTTGAAAGCTTCACAACAAACTAAAAATGTCTCAAACAAAGCGGTTCTGAAAGGGGATATCTTTTGTGCAGAAATTAGAGACTTATGGGCAGAAGAAAGTATGATTTATTAGAATGTATTTATTACAAACATATTTTTTAAAAATTTAAATATGTATTGTAATTAAAATTTTGAATATAATTAGCCTTCACTTTTTTATATCCAAAGCTTAAAGTTCGTTTAAATTTGTTTTGAAAACATTTCAATTTTAGAAAAAAATGTTATTACTGTATCTTTTCTACTTTGTAATAATTTTTTTTTTTTTTTTTGAAGAACCCGGAAATCCAGAAATAGAGGATTTAATCAATTTTCGTGATGAATATACATGCAAAAAACCTCCAAAGGTATGCATTTAAATTTTTTATCAAACTGTAAAGTGTAAAACTGCTTTGTAGTATTTTTTATTTTATTTTAATGAATGTTTTGTCTATTTTTAAGTTAATAATTTTTTAAATGCATAAATATGTTTGATCTAGATTGAATGCTACAAGTTTTAACATAAATATACTGAACACTATCATGTGTTTCTTAGTTAGAGTAAAGTGAGCATAAAATAAAGTACTCACTGTTAAATTAACAAAAAAGTCATCTAGTAATACTACCTAGTTTAAAAAAGTTACATAGCAAAGTTTTCACTGTTGTCAAAATGCAAACCATAAATTCTATGTGTAAACGGTCTTTAGTCTAAAGCTTGCATCTGAAACTACTTTGAATCATGAATAGCATATTAAGAAAGTCAATCTTGTATATTCAGTATGTTAGTATAAATGTATTAAATTAACAAATACTCCCAATTTTGTTGTGTTTTTCTGTAATACTCGTAAATGAGTATTTAACTATTGTATATGAATACTTTATATTTTGATTGTTTTGTTGGCATCTATTTTCACCCCATTATTCATGCTTGACACCATTACTGCCCTTCTAATGGAAAAGTATTGTTAAAAATATTCTATAAAATTGAAAGAATGTTTTTGGAAATTTCAGTTTATCGGTTAAAATAATACAAATGTTTCTATTAATAAAAATAGAAACCATATATTTTTAAAAGTATTTGCTTCTATTTAATAAATCTTCAGTTTTAAAGCACTTGTATCCTTTGCATCAAAAATATTAAATCTATGTCTTGAAATAGTTAGTGCCAATATGAGGGCAAAGCATATTTCAAGAGTGGAGATTTTTCTTTAAGAGGATATGGGTATTTATAAGAAATTCATTCTGGAATTTTATTTATTAAATAATTAGTTAATAATTAAAATGACTGAACTGAAACTTTACTAAAGATTGCCATCGGATATACTGATTGCAACTGCAATTTGGTCACAAAATTTAAATGCATGGAATAGAAATAGAATAATAAAGATCAGTTTGAAAATCATAGTAATTTGACTTTGGAATCATGAGATATTTCATCAATATTATGGTAAATAGCTTTTATACTTATTAATAAAATAGATTCTTGTAAATGTTTCGATAGAGTGAATTCAAATGTTAGTTAGAAAAGTTTTCATATAAAATTAAATTTGAATGAACTCTATTTTTTAACTATAGTTTTTATTCATTATATTAGTTGGATAAATATATTTTTGGGTATTTTTCAGGCTCCTGGTCGTATATATCACAAGCCATCACGTTTACCTGCAGTGGAAGTTCCTCATTCTGGAGCATCCTATAATCCTGATTATTTTGAGCATCAGGTATGTAAAAAGTTTCGTAATGATTACCATGGTTTCTCAAACTTATTGGTTCATAGTGACCAATCATACATAGAGCGACAGAAATGAAGTAGTCTATTATATTATCATAGTTTGTATATATTTGGTTCTCATGAAAATTCAGAACTATTTTTCATTTAGTAAGACTGAATATAGCTCATTGGCATGACATTATATATTTTGTCACAGGCTATGATATTGGCCCTTGTTTGTTAGGAAAAGGACAATAGTCTTGACTTCAATAATAATATTGGTCATCAAGGAGGCAATTTATAAATATCAAAATTTAGATGAAAATGTAGGATATCTGATCAAAGTTTTCCTAATTCTTAATAGAAAACAACTGGAAATAAAGTTTTTAAACTACCTTATGCTATTTGTAACTGGTTGTGTTTGACCTTTGTTTTTAATTCAATATTGTAAAAAAAAAATGAACTGCTGGCATGGAAGTTAACTTTATTTGCACTTCTAATCAGCCACTTTTTTCACAATATGGAGGCAAAATTAGGCTTCATTGTGTCTACACAATCATACAAAGTTGATTATGTACTACAGTGTCCAAAGGTTTACAATTGTAGAACTTCCAGTTGTACATTTTTTTACGGTAATACAGCTTGATAACATTAAATTGCTTGCAAGTGCAAGTAGCTGAAGGTCAAGAATTGCTGATGCGGAAATAATTTTGTTTCAATTTTTTTGCAATACTATTGAATCCCCTTTTTTATAAACTTATAAAATGTCAGATTAATAAAAAAAATTTTAGAACTTTATTATTATTTATTTTTGATAAAAATTTCAATTTAGGATTGTCCAATGAAATTTTAGCTATTTATATTTTTGATTTATTTACTTTATGTTAATGCATTTGTACTAGTGGGGTTGTATCAATGTATTGCAGGCAACAACACTTAAGCATTTTGACCTTCTTTCACCTCTAATAATCAAGCTATGTACATAATACTCAAAATAATTCGAGATAAAAACCAACATTTTTATATGGTGGCAAAGTTTATTAAAGAAAATTATTGAAATATTAGTTAAAACTGTATGCAAATATCTAAATATTGCATTGTTAGGCAAGTAAGAACGGTTCCCAAAATTTCAGAGCTCTAACTTGATGGGAATTTTGTTAAATTAACGATAGAAAATTTGATGACACACAAGTGAAATACATAAAAACGTTAAAACTAACTAAAATTAATTAATTCATTTAGTAAATTAAATGGTTGGAATGCAGTTTAAACCAACCACCCTTGGTGACAAGAATTATTTGGCAATATTTTGCCAAATGTGGCTACCCTGATCCGTTTTACGGACTTAACGTTCAGCCAAAAAAAAAATCGCCAAGTTTGGTGCCAATTTTTGAAATCACGCCAAGTGGTTGGGCTAAACTGCATTAAAGAAAATATTAGTTAAAACTTGTTGCAAATGTCTAAATATTGCATTGTTAGGCGAGTAAGAACGATTCCCAAAGTTTCAGAGCTCTAGCTTGATGGGAAGGTGGTTAAATTAACGATCGAAAATTTGATGACACACACCAAGTGAAATACATAAAAATGTTTTAAAATAGTGATTGTC
Source organism: Nephila pilipes (assembly GCA_019974015.1). Taxonomy (NCBI): domain Eukaryota; kingdom Metazoa; phylum Arthropoda; class Arachnida; order Araneae; family Nephilidae; genus Nephila; species Nephila pilipes. Next base: position 735,356 of record BMAW01100788.1, on the reverse strand, counting down.
CTTTATCTTTACAGTGCTTAAGGCTTCTATCAAGTTAAGCCTTGTGAATAGAAGTTATATAATTTTTTCCTGATACAGTATCATGCTTTAAATTTTTCATTTAGCTGAATAGTGTTTTAAAAAAATTCATTTTACAAATGTAATTATGTTCAAAGTTAATTTCTAAATTTATAAAATTTGCTTGCTGAACTTTCTATTATTTTTGCATTTAACCAATTCAAAATTTCATCATTGAACAATTTTTCAAAACGTTTTGTTTTTGAAATATTAAAATAAATTTTTAAAGGCCTTTAAAATTTTATTTCGTTATTAACAGAAAAGTGCATGTTAAAAGAAAGTTTAGATTTTTTTTTTTTTTTATTATTGAAATATGTGCTGCATATTATATTACTAGACAAGGAAAAATAATTTTCTCTACAGGAACTCCTAAATGAAGCTGTGAAAATAGAAGAAGCTAAGCTAAAAGAAGAAATGCATTTAAAGAGAGTATTGGATGACATGTTTCCTTCTAAAGAAGAGGCTCCAACTGAAGTAAATTTTAAATTTTTAAATCTCATCTTAAAATCAGAAATGGGGCCATGAGAAAAAATTTTAATGGAAACATTCTATCCTTATTGCATCAAAATGTAATTACTATGAGAATTTGGAAAAAAAAAAAATATATATTGATATGTAAGCAAAGCAAATGAAATAGGTCTTAAAAAATAGATTATTTTAATTCTAGAATTTATGGATAGAAAATTAACTCCTTTTTGTAAATAAAAGCTTTTATGACTTTTGGTTTTTCACCCCCCCCCCTCCCATTTTACCCTGCATTTTCATGTAAATTAATGCTTTATTTTTTTTAAAAAAAATGTTCCTGAATGTATTGCCCATTGCTACAGCTACTTTCTCCCATCTTTCTGACAGCATTTGAATTCCATGTCAGGAAAATGACATGACTTTTGAGACTCTCCAAGAGTTGATCCACTTTTGACCATCTAATAAGAATAAGAGTGCTGCTCAGCCAGGCTATATGTCATTAATCAAAACGAGTGATAATCATAAGAAACAATGTACAGTGAACATAGCAGTTGAAGTAGGATGCCATATTTAAAGGTTTCCAAGTAGGTTTTCCACTGGTTTTTCAACATGTGGTCAAGCATTGTCATGCTGCAAAATCACTTAGTCACTCAACTTGTACAGTGGTCCTTTTTCCTCCTTGCTCAGCTCAAGGGTATTATTTGTAGTTAATAGCAATCTTCTGTGATGGTTTCATTCAGTTTTTGCAGAGCAGAAGCTTAGAACTAGGGATATTCCGCTTTGCCAATGTTGATTACATGACTGGGTTCGACCCACATTTTCCCCACACTTGGGGTTATTGTAGTGTATCCATTATTCATTGGCAGTTGCAATTCAATGCAAAAAGCATTTTCTCTACTACCATTGAAGCAAATGTTCATGTGATCCCTCTCGGCTTTTATTGGTATGATACTCAATGACATTGCTTTTGGTTAATTTGTAATAATTTATCAAACATTTCAAAACTGTTTTACGATCAATTTATAAAGAAGACTCAAGTCTTCATTAAATAATGTCTTCAAACCTTTTTGGTGTGCCAAAGTTTAGTCTCCATGTTGGTTCCAACAAAGCATAGTCACTGTAAGTTTCAACAAAATTTTTTGTTCTTCAGCTGAATGTGATATTTTTTTTTTTTATAAAGTAGTGCAGTAATATTCCTAGCAAAAACTTTTTTCGTGAAATTTAATGCATTTTGACAACATGAAATAAAAAGTTGTTCACACTTTGCTGAAATGAAATACACACATTTCAAGCTTGCTTATAGTATTTCTGTATAGATACATCACCATCTTAAACTAAAACACACAGTTCTGATAACACCATTTGTTTGAAAATAGCAAGAACCTATTCAGTGTCCCATCATTTCTTTTAATTTTATTTTTACATTTGTTTTGAACTTATCTCTACATCCCACTTTGATAAAATAACATATATTATTTTATGAATAGGAATCTATTTTGGAAGAAATGTCTCAAGGTTTATTTGAGCAAGATAATGATGAAGAAAATGCAACAGAAAATACTTTTGTTTCTTATAATCCTCCAGTATCATTTGAGAATCGTGTTACCAAAAAATATAGAAGGAAGAGAAGAGAAAGGAATGAATTGGTAATTCATTTTTTAACATTTATTTAATAACCTTTGAAGTATATATTTTTGAAATTGCCTGTTTCATTAGAAGCATCATGCATTTAATGGTTTACTTGTTCTTTAAAAATGTAATGAAATGAAAGAATAATAAACTCAATAAAAATAAATTTTATAAATAATAACCATATTTTTTTCATTGTAAAGACAAAATTTGATTTCAGAATCTGATAATTTGTATTTTTATCATTATATATGTTAAATATTATTTGAAAAGTCAATTTGCTGATCATAATTTATGTAAATTTTCAGGAAAGAGTGAGACGTGAAGCGAAAATGCAAAAACAGCGACTCAGCCAAATTTACAGGTACATTTCTCCCTTTAAATTTTCAAGTATCTTATCTGTTTTATTCCTGATGTATATTTAATGAAAGTATTATTAAACTACTAGTAGTAAAGATATATTGGTTATTGTATTATCAGAAAATGTTTGCTTTTCTTTTACAACTAATTATTTAAAGTAAGGAGAGAATTAACCAAAAATTTATTTTTAAGGATTGTCAATTTAAATTTATGCCTGTGATAACCTAAGATCAAACTTTTATTTAAAAAAAAAAAATAGAGATAATTAGAAAATGTTTTTTTCCTCTTTGTTTCTCTATAAATTTTAATAAATTTTTAAAGAAATTAATATTAATTTGTGAAGAAATGAAATTAAAGCCGATATTAAAAATTTTCTTTAAATTGTCCAAACTGGAATCTTAATTTTTTTTAAGCAGCTTTGTTACTGTTATTTTGCTTCCTAACTAATTTTATGTAAATATTTTAGTACAAAAAAATAAATATGTAAATGTATTCAGATTTTTTTTAAATAAAATATTTGATTGTCATTTTTTTTTTTTTTTTTTTTTTTTAAAAAAAAAAAAAAATTTAGTAATGAATTACAAATTAGAAATTTTGTTTATTTAAAAAAAAATTGTCCACTATTTCATAGTTTTCAAGTCATTTGTATATAACAATTAAAAATTGATTCAAGCAAAAATATTATTTTGTAATACTTAATTTTTATGTTTAACACTTACTTATATTATGTAATTTACATCATAAGTCATTCAAGGGCTAAGTTAAAAAGAGATAGATAAAACCTAAATCTAAGGTTAATTTCTTAGAAAAGTTATTTATTGTTCTCATTCCTAATAGAATAGATCCTAATCTCATTCCTAATTATTGATAGATTCAGTATGGCATGTTTTGATATTTTTCAAATTTTTTTTTTTTTTTGTATAGAATAAAAAGTTTAAAGAAAGAAATAAAGATGGAAGCCGCTGCAGCTCAGAAAACAGCTGAGAAGACTACTCAGAGAAGAATTGATGGTTTGTATAAACCAAAAGTACTCAGCCAATATAAATATGAAGCTCCTGATTTAGAAGTGAATCTCACTGATGAATTGTGTAGTTCTATGAGAACATTAAAAGTAAATAGTCTTTCAAATTATAAATATTCATGTGCATTTAAGAAATGCATTTACATATTAATGAATCCGAACAACAGTACTTGAATTTCATTGTTTTGTGAATCTTTGTGATTGACAGTGTTTAGTTTTCCCTAATATATTTTTCCCTTTAATATTTCAAAAGTTAATAAAAATTAAAATGAGTTAAACTGTATTATTTTGAGATGTTAGATTGTTGATAACTGCAAAAATCATGGTATATTAAATTCAACAATATTGAAATAAATGTATTTTTAAAGTAAGTTAGATTGCTGGTATTAGAAAATTTAAGGCAGTTCTTCTTAATGAATCCATAAAACAATTAAAAAATAGTTTAAGATTGTTTTTGACACATTTATTACCTGAAAATTTTGTAATTATCATCAGAAACCAAAACAAAATAGATATTTGTTTGTGTTTTTGTTAATATAATTTTAAGTTATTCAGTTATAGAGTGAAACATAATTTTTTTAAATGTTTATATGGTAGTAATTTAAATAACTATGGTTTGAAGCACATTGTAAATCTATCATCTTAAATATTTATCATGATTTATATAATTAACCATAAGCTATTAATCTTTACTTTAAAATGAATCATATATTTTTTATAGACTGAAGGCAATCTGCTCGAAGACAGATATAAAAGCTTACAGAGAAGAAATCTGATTGAGACTAGAATCAAACAAAAGTAAGTATAACACATCCTGAATTCTGTTACATCTTAATCCAAATTATTATTGCCTTTTTAAAAAATAAATACTAAATTTGAAAATGGTTTTTCTTTGCAGATTTAAGAGAAAGTATAAGCTAAAGATTCTTGAAAGGAGAACTCACAGAGATTTCTAATCAACGTAAATTTTAATTACTTTTATTGCTGTATTCATTATTGTATTTTTGTTTTTTCAGAAATAAAAACATCTATACAAAATTGTCTCTTCAATCAAATTAAAACTTGCTTTTCATCCATGTTTTAAAAAATTAAATTAATTTACAGGGTCTTGCATATAAAATTTTGATAATTGAATATTTACTCATGCTATATATATATAATAACTTTTTAGGCTAAATATTTATATTTAACAATAAAGAGAATTTATTTTCATTTACAATAATAAAAGCAATTTGGAAACCAAATTTTTGAATGAAAAGACATTATAACTGTGTGTAATTATTTGTGCAAGTTTTAAAAATAATTTTTTTATTATTATGTTGAAGATGAGAAGATCTGAATTTTATATTACCAAAAATATAGTAAAAATTTGGAAATTTTTTTTTTTTTTTTATTTCTATTAAATTATTACAAATTCAAAATTCAAGTTTATTGACTCTTCAAGTTGTAAAAGGAACAATACAATTTTGAAGGGGGGGGAAATGATAGCATAATGAGCTTAACATTTTGTGAAAAATTTTAATTCTTTCGATGCATGTAAAATTAAGTTTTTCCCCCCCCTCCAGACATATATAATCGCTCAGTAATTTGGAAATGTCATAAGTCTAAAGTTAACCTTAAGCTGGGGAATTTTTCTGTTATAAGAATTTTCATTGAGAATAATCAATCCTAGGAATTTTTTGTTAAAATGTTTTTCCCCCTTAACAGAAATAGTTTTTGTTAATTCATTGTATTTTGCAGCATAATAAATTTTTAAAAAATGTTTTCCTCCATCTTTAAGTCCCTCAACTTGATCCAGGTAAAGACTTGGAGTCAATTACTTCTATAGTACTGAAGTATTTCAGAAAATCAACTTGAGTTATAAATGTGCTATTTATTGTGGAATGAAAAAAAGTAACAAATATACGAAATTAACAAGTGATTTTTTTTTGGTAAAACAATTTTCCAAATTTAGCATTGTAACAATTTTTTAAAATCGGTTCTTTTTTAGTGCAGTGATTTTTTTATATTAAGGCTATGGAAAAAAAGGCATTTAAAATACTTGGTTGTGAAAGAAAATATTTGATAATGCAATGTTTTTAAGACCTGTAAATTATACTGAAATTTACAATAACTGTTATTTAGAAGGAACTCGCATGATCTGAAATCAAGAATACCGTTATAAAGTGTTGTTTATGTTGTATTAAAATCAGTATAATCTCTACATCTTCCAGAAAAAGAATTATATTTGTACAACAAATAATGAACTGCTAGGTTTTATTGCATTTTGTTCATCTCATAACTGCATATCACAAGAATAGTCAAATAGGGTATTTTTGCTTTAGTCGGAAGTAGTTTACTGAAAAATCAAAGGACTGCATATAAAATCTAACAGACTTCCTATTAGGTATTCTTAAATGAAATTTAAGATAGGTATTGAAATTAATTTAAGGGAAATCGATCATTTAATGAATAGATTCTTAACCATTTTGCTAAGCAGAAAGTATGCCTATGACACTAATTTTATGTGCTTGTATAAATGTACATATTTGAGAAATACTTTAAATACAAAAAATGAATATTTTAGTGATTATTATCACAATAATGCAATATAAATTGCATTATCTTAAAGTAGAAAAATAACACAGTAGCTCATTAATGTAGCATAATTTAGGTTACAACTTGATCTGCACTTTCTAATGTCTTAATTTATTCTTTAAAAGGTAATAACACGGAATCAAAGGTTTTTAAAGGCATGTAAGATAAGCTTACTTTCCTGAAATGAGCCTAAAATTTTATTGCAGTTTACAAATTTTTTTAACCCACTGTAAATTCCAGTCAAAAGCTTGTACTCCAAGTAATTACTGTAACTTCTACAGAAAACTGTGGTAAAATCAACATTGAACTTCATAAGCTAAAAATTCGTTTTAAATTCAATTTAAAAATACATTTAGTTTCATAAAACTCTTGCTTTTACAGCTTATTCATAATCAGTATTTTAGTAACTCAATCCTGAACAAATATTTCACTTTCCCTTTATATATATACACACACTTTTTTAAAATATTAAATTAAAATAGAAAATGCTATTTTGTTGGTTGTCATATGCACTTCTACACTTGGAAGTAAAAAAAAGTAGGAACACCCTGCTCCTCACCACTAACATCACTGCTGGACCCACTTTTGGATTTGATGACAGTAGATATTTTTCTATGCATGGACTCTACAAGTTGCTAAAACAGTTGAGGAGTAATGTTAATGAAATTGGAGCTTTTAATTTCTTCAGATTAAAAGTTGATGTTTCAGAATTATTAACAGATCTTTAAACCTTGTCTCGTAAATGATTAATTTGGGAAGATATTGAAATTCTGAATTATCTTCTTAAAAATAATTCTAGCTCTGTAGCAGATTGCCTTCTGGTAATAATTATTATCTGGAAACATTTTGGCCATAAACAGGTGTATGTGATCAGCAACAATATAGAAACTGGTGCTGGCATTGACAGATGTTTCAAATAGAACTAAGGGACCAAAAATATATGAGGCAAATTATCTCCAAACTAATTCCACAGCCATCATCAACATTCATCATGTGGCATGCCAGACCCATGGCTTCTTGCTGCTATCACCACAAACAAACCCTACCATCTAAGTCATAGAGAAGAAATCTTGCTTTGCCTGAGCAAACAACCTTCAATTTATCAAACATCCAATTTTGACATTCTGTAGATTACAAAAACAGATATCTTCTGTTTAGCAATGAAATCGAAAGGGCCTCTTGTTGATTACTGGCTATTAAAACTATTTCTTTTTAGAATATGACTTGTAGGGCATACAGATAGGTTTGATGGTGATTCCAAGTTGTATAGAACTGCAATTTGTTGCATTGTAACTCTTATGTTGGTACATTCAATGAATGTCAGTCGCCTGGCACTTCTTTCCTTCACAAGCAATTTCTGTCCACTATTTTGCTCAAGTTTTTTGGGTTAGAAGCCATTCCTTGAAGACCTGAGATACTGTAGTACCAAAAAAGCTTTAAAAAATTAGCAGTTTCAGGGATAGTATAACTCCTTCTGCAGCACATAATCATGTCACATTCAAAGCCTAGCAACTTGCAATGTTAATATTACATCTGATTAGGAGAAAGCATTTTATCAGAAAAAGCAGTTTATTACATCAACGGGCAAATCAAAATTTGAGTGAGTGGTGTCTCCAATTTTTTGGCCACTGAATATATAATGTTAACAATTGTGGACTAAACTACATTTAAATTGATCAAAAATCCTGTAATCCATAGTAAATTATGATCTTTTTTCCCTAGAAAAATGAGTCAGACTTGTAACTCCCCCCGCACCCTTCTTTTCCATACGTTCATAGAAATTAGAAGATTTCAGTATAGAAAATTATTTTTCAAATACTTAGATGAAAGAATTAATATTATGGAATTGTACCTACTGAGCTGGAGATCTGACTTAATGAGGTTATTTTGAAGTTGATAAAATATCATTTGCTACATATGGTATGGAAGTTTTATTAGCATGAAGTTATCTCTAGTTTCAGTATCTCTATAAAAGGCATTAATTTTTTGTGTTTTCTGAATTTTAATGTTCAACATTTTGTCCTTTTTAATTCTTAAATAAGAAATATAGTCACAATATATGTATTTTACTATTAAATACATAAAGGACTAAATAATTTACCTAGATTTTAAGTAAATGAAACTAAATAACATTTTCAGAAATCAAAATTTTATTTCTCTATAAAATAAGTAAGATTTTAAACCATAGATGCTTTCTACAAAATGGTTATCAGTAATTTTAACAAAACCAATTAAAGAACATTTTATTCATATAGAAAACATTAATAGTTTTTATAGAACACATTTTAAAAATGTTATTGATAAAAAATTCAATAAAAATGGTAATGTTGCACAAATAATTGTACTGTATAATGCTATTTTAACAGAGTCAGCATTCCTTAAATTTATGAGCATTTAGTTTCATATCTAATGTTATCGAGCAACGTCAGAATCGGTTCTTTTCGACAATTCCCCAAAATAATATTTTGTGTTTTCATTTTCATTTCTTTTACGATTCAGCATACTAGATAGAAGAGCTGATTTCCACTCTTCTTCAGGCACTAAAGTCGCCCATTGTGGCAAACTGGACATAGGTAATGTAATACTTTTCATGACAGATTTGATAGTCTCAATATGATCTTAAAAAAAGAACAAATACTAATTTTTAAAAAGTTTAGATGGAACTTACATAATATATTAAAATAAAGATTAAGTCTAGCAAATGTAAAAAGTATTTTAAAAATTATACATTAAATAAAAAAAAGTGGAAGAGAACTATATTTACTACAATAAAAATATAAATAGTCTTTCATACAATTTTTTTAACATTTCTACATTGAATTTTTCATATTTAATAGCATTTCAGAATATTTAAAGTAAAAGTTAAAATCACTGCAATTTTGTAAATAACAAAATAATAAAAAAATAGAACATGGAATCAATACACAGTATTATATAATCTAACATATTTTACACAGGTAGACAAGTCACTACATTTGTCGCAAAGTATTATTTTGTGCTTTCTATCTCAATAGAATAATGAAGACCATCAATACTTAAACTGTACATGTTTTGTAGTTTTATATATTTCATGCATTTGGCAGTTTACTTATACATATTGTATTAAATTTTATATAATAATTTATAGCTTTCATTGTTTAAATGCATCATTATTAGTGATTTTCCAGTAAACTAGAGATGCTCTGGTTTCATGTCTACCAAATTTAATTTTACTTATAAGCATATAAAAATACTTCAAATGTACCAATGCCTTTTTTTGTCTCATTTAATAAAATGAAACAGAATTTTGGAATAGTGTATCACTAAAAAAGAAATTGTTTGGAATGACACATGCAAAAAAAAACTTTTTATTTAAGTTTAAAACTCAACATTATTATATATATAAATATTCAATATGCAACCAATGGTTATATTTATTTTTGTTTTTGGTAATAACTGCTAGATGGTGCCACCAGAATAGTGTACCTGTACAGTTTCCCCCTGGTGGGAAACGAGTAGTTGAGTCGATGCTGCGGGAAAAGCTGGTGTGACCATCGCGCGAGAATTTCCCCCTAATGTTATTTCTGCCTGTATAAAATATACATCTTTAAACTGTGAAAAGGATGAACTGTATGGATATGCCTATTGTACAGAAAATAAATGTATGTAACCCTGAGGTGAACTAATTTCATGGAATGAATGACGAATTCATCTTCATCCCACCGGCGACTTACAAATGGCGCCCAATGTGGGGCGTAAGCCTATCGACCCCGTAGAAGCATAACCGGCACTATGAATCAAGCGGCCTGAAAGACAAAATTGAACCTGCCCGGAAGAAACTATTGGTCCTGGGCCGCAAGCCTTCTAAAGCAAGAGATGAACATCGAATACTTTTTGCTTTTATAACTACCCATCTACGTTCCTGCCAAAAATTCCTGGAAATCGAAAGAGACAAAGTGAATCATCCTGACTTCCGTTGTCTCATGAGGAGAAAGAAGCAAACCTGCCATTTCCTGTTGAGAGTTTTTCAAGGTTTTTGTGCATTTTTTCCCCTTCAAAATTCACGGTAGCAATCCTGCTATAGTGTATTAGTGCCAGTGTTCTTCAAAATTCGCTGTAGCAATCCTGCTATAGTGTGTCAGTGTTCTACATTCTTTTCAGAATTCGAGGTACAATCCTGCTACAATTTTCTGCATTTTTTTCTTCAAAAACAAGTGATAGCAATCCTGCTACAGTGTTGTGCACGTTTTTCTTTCCCTTAAAAAAAAAAAAAAAAAAAAAAAAAAAAAAAAAACAAAAAAGCATTTTTATTTTTTTTTTTTTTTATAAAAAAAAAAAAAAAAAAAAAAATGGTAGCAATCCTGCTGCAGTTTTGTGCACGTTTTTCTTTCCCTTAAAAAAAAAAAAAGAAAGAAGTGGTAGCAAACCTGCTGCAGTTTTGTGCACGTTTTTTTCAAAAAAACAAGTGGTAGAAACCCTGCTACAGTGTTATTGACTGTGTCAGATACTAAATTTATTATTATGCACAGATATCGATTTCAATAATTATTTTGCTTGATATTTTTTAGAATAATTACTTACTGAATGTATGTAGCATTACACATTGAAAAATTTTGTTTTGCATAATTTTTTTTTTTTTATTTTTTTTTTTTTTTTTTTTTGTATTCTTATGTAATGATAATTATTATTTCTGCTTTATATTATTTTATTTCTTGAGATAACGTTTTTCCTGTTTAGTATTTTGAACTGCACATTGATGATAATTATTTTGCTTGATATTTTACTGATTTCATATAGAATTTAGGTAGCATTGCATGCCAGAGTATTTTAATTTTGTTTAGTATTTTCATTGCATTGAATTTTTGTATCATTACAAACTGATGATTCCTAATATTTTTTCATATTATTTTGAATTAATGTTCCTTGTTGGTATTTTGAATATGTTATTAGTTTATTTGCCCTAGTAAATTTCATTACTTTCTGAGGTGCATTATAATTTAAAGGCTAGCCATATTATAAAAGTATAAGATCTATTTAAAAGTGTATTCCCATATATGTAAGAGTTTTGGTGGACAATCAAGCCTGACCTTAATTTTTATTTTATCTATTTATTCATTTAAGACTCTTAAATTTTTTCAATCACGTCATTTCTGGGAAAAGGTAAAAAAGCTTATCTCATTAAGCTTGCTAATGAGTTAGATGAATTTGAGTCTTATGGGGAAGAGCTAAAGATAATTGAGTTAAGGGCTAAAATTTTAGCAAGTGATGCTTACAAAGAAGACCCAGAATTTGTGAAAGATATCTTTGAGGGCATCGCATCAAATAGAATAGATGAAGAGAGAGAACAAAAAGAGCAAACACTGCGTGAATTTGAACTGCAGAAATTTCGACTACAAAATATGACTCAGAGAGTTGTAGGCTCACAAACCCTACCCCAAGCAAAGATTGAATTAAAAAAGCTGTTACCAACTTTTAATCCTGAAGTTGATAACATGGACTTGTTCTTATCTTTATTTGAACGTCAAATGAAGCTTCTGGATCTTGGTGAAGATCTGTGGGTCCCCTATCTCATTGGTGCCCTACCCAGTGATGTAATCTCCCTCATTGCCCATGAGCCTGAGGAGAAATACAGGGATTACTCCCACATTCGAGGAATGCTTCTCCAACGGTTCAAGTTAACTGCAGAAAAATTCCGGGAACTGTTCTCACGTCAAAGAAAAAGCCCAAATGGGACTGGAAGGATTATTATTTCGAAATTCGAGCTTATTTTGAAGGTTGGCTCAGTGAGCTTAAAATTGACATATTTGAAGGCTTGAAGAATTTGATGATTGCCGATCAAATGAAAAAGAGGTGCACCCCCGAGTGTAAGGAACATTATCTGGATATCTGGGAAGAACTTACCTCACCAGAAATGTTAGCAGACAAGATGGAAGCTTTCAACAACCTCCAGCGTCCCCTACCCAGTGGGCCTAAGAGACATGTGAAAGCAAGTGAAACCTTAAATGTTGGAAGACAGGTATCATACAGGAAATCTGAACAACTTCCTAAAAGGGAATATGAAGTCCCAATTGAGAGATCCCCTCTCGAATGATATGGCTGTAGGAAATAAGGGGTTATAAAGTACAGGTGCCCTACCTGTAATCCCAACTCCTCACAAAGAACAGATGTAGCAAACAAACACATCAAAGCTTAAGCAGCTTAGACTAGAAGCCCTCGATTGACCCTAATCGACATAACTTTCTATAGGAAAAAAGGACGTGTATGTGCAGACACAGGATCTTCACATTCAATTGCTGGGGAAAAGATGTACCAGGTATACAAGGACAAGGGACTAATCTTCCAGGAAACCACGTTAGCTATGAGCTTAGCAGATGGTCAACAGACCACAGGTGAGGTCTTCACAACCCAAGTGATGATAGAGATTGAGGGGAGATCAGTCCTGACTAAATTTATCATTCTCCCAAAGGCAAAAGGAAATCGAACTCTTCTAGGAACAGACTTCCTTAGTTCTGCCGGTCTGATTCTGGATGTGAAGAATGCTTCTTGGTACTTCTGGGACAATCCTACCCACAAGTATCAGTTTGACAAAGAATTGGACACCCCGTCCATAGCTGAGATGTCCAGCAACACCTGCCAATTTAAAGAGGGGGAAGGTGAAATGTTAACCTCGTTCCAAAAGTAGAAACTTAACTTCTTGTTGGAATCCTTCCAAAATGTCTCCGAACCAGGGGGAGAAACAACAACTGTCTTAAGGCAACAAGATAGTAGGAAGTTTTACGCTGATAAAAAGAGAAAAGCTGCTCCAACATATAATCCTGGAGAACATGTCTTTGTAGCATCACATCCGCTGAGCAACGCTGCACAAGGAAGAAGTGCAAAACTATTGCCACGCAGAGACGGACCCTATGTGATTTTAACACAAAGGTCACCCTCATCTTACGAGATTGCTAGTCTTGATAATCTGGGGGTACCTCTTGGTGTTTACCACACATCTGCTTTAACTCCTTGTAATAGTGACACAGTAAAACCCCTTATTCCTCTTCGTAAACGTGGCCATCCACCAAAGGCTCCAAAGACTCCTGGTGGAGAATGTAACCAATGGTTATATTTATTTTTGTTTTTGGTAATAACTGCTAGATGGCGCCACCAGAATAGTGTACCTGTACAGTTTCCCCCTGGTGGGAAACGAGTAGTTGAGTTGATGCTGTGGGGAAAGCTGGTGTGACCATCACGCGGGAATTTCTCCCTAATGTTATTTCTGCCTGTATAAAATATACATCTTTAAACTGTGAAAAAGATGAACTGTATGGATATGCCTATTGTACAGAAAATAAATGTATGTAACCCTGAGGTGAACTAATTTCATGGATTAAACGACCTCATCATCCCCCGGCGAGTTACAAATATATATAAATTTTTAAATTCAAAAACCTTAGATTTATTTAAAAATTTAAAACTTATTAGCTTATAATTTTAAATTCAATTGAAAAACATTCTATATTTCTATGGATAAAATAACAATATAATTTATGTAACAATATAAATAAACTTACCATCATCCATTTTCAAATCTTTTTTTGCATCAGTTGTCTGTTCAGAAGTTGTTGCTTCAGAAGGAGGTGGCTTTGAATAAAAAAAAGTTACAAATCAATATTTCAAACTAATTAAATAATTTAATAAATTATTTATATATTTATAAAAATGTGACTGCTCTAAATTCAATGAATACTTTATAGGAATCTTGCCTTGCAGAAATCAAAATAATTAAACTTCAAAGATCTGAAAAGTTGTTTATTAATGAAATAACTGTTATTGAACATTTTGAAAAACATTTAGCAAAAACTGGGGGGGGAGCACTTTCAATATGTATGTGGACTATTTTACAATTCTGGATCTTTCTGTAATAGATTTTAATTATATAAATGATAAAATCTACTAAATAATGAATTCTCCAAAGCTTTACAAAAAATAATGTCAATTCATAAACAAATATAATAGGACAAGATCTATAAAATGTTTTCATCAATATACTAACAGGCTTATTTCTTGTTGCTTAAGCCCTTGGTGGCCAATTCAGAGAGAAGTTATATTTTACAAATAAATATTTGGTACTTTTCCATTTCGCCAAGCAGGTTTTATTGGTGACAACACACAGTAAAAGTATAGTCCGTATGGCATTGGTTGTATCATTTTTGGCGACTTTATCACTTGTGCCCACGAAATGGAAAAGTACCAAATATTTTAAGACAAAAATGCTTTGAAAGTACAAATATTATAAAAGATAAATCATGATTTCCTTGAGTGTGGAATTGTAAATTAATGCTATAAGAGTTTTGTTCAATTATACATCACCATAATACCTTAAAATACGTATTATAATGAACTGCAATTATGTAATAAAGAAGGAAAAGTTTTGTAAATGAAATAATTTTAATCGCATTTAAAATAGTTTGAATTTTCTCACCGGTAACAATAAACTATGATGATTGGGTAAATTCACACCACATGTCATTACTTCTTCATCTGATAAAAAGTTACTATCCTAAAACAGAAAAAATGTTAAATCATTTGTAAATGGACTTTCACCAGTGAAAAATTACACATATTAAAAAATCAAAATATATATGCACACAGAATTATTCAGAATTAATGTGAGAAGTTTTAAAAGTGTGGTAGAGCACCTAACACATTTTTTATATAAAAAAATTGAAACAGAATTAAACACAAGAAACAGATGTGAATGAAAATATGATACTTTTCCATTTTACCAGTGTAGGCAATAAAGTCGCCAAAAATAATACAAACCGAGGCCAAACAGAATATATGCATACTGAGTATTGTTGCAAATAGTGGGAGTGAAAGTGAAGGTTATTGGTGCAAGAGCCAGATGTGGCTAAGCTGCGCCAAACAAGATGTAAATGCGATCTAGACATTTGAAAAATGAAAAATAGTTAAAAGTTGATTGACAAGAAGGAGGGTCAAAAATAGAGAAGGATCGCTAGGGTAACCCAGGAGAGCACCACCCGAGTTTACCAAAGACAGTAAACCCCATAGAAAAGAAAATGTTGTCACCAATAAAGTCTGCTTGGAGATATTTGCGTCTGTAAAATGGAGAAGTACCAAAAATTCTTAACTAAAAACATGATAATAAATCAGTATAAAACATAAACTTTTTTATTTTCCCCTTTTCCAGTCACATAAAATGCTGCTTCATCTGAAAAACAAATAGGATTGAAGTAATTGCTGCCGATAGAAATTCTATCAAGAATTTCAGGTGTATATTCAGAAAGTTTATGACAATCATTTGGTTGCAGAACTTGAACCAGTTGCACTTTATAAGCATGCAATAAGATATTTATGAAAAAATATTCATAATTGTTGTCCAAGGTATTTACAGTTCCAGCGATGCATGTCAAATAGACTTTGTAGGACTCTGATGAAATGCACAACAAACATTGCCAGTTCTTTAAATTTTGCATTTCATGGCTCCAATGACTGCAAGCCTGGAGGTTGTCATCTATAACAATGTTGAAAATAACATTGAAAAATAATAGAATATTTGGATTCATGGAACCAAATGACGCATTGAGTTTTTCCTTTGGAAGCCATTTTGACAATGGAAAGTAAAATCATTATTTCTGCATCAGTTGAGAAATCTGTTGGACTACAAAAATATAAGAAAACACAACTGCAACATGATAAAAATTTTAGAGTATTATATTCAATAGATATTTTGTAATAATTTTTTGAAATCCCATAAAGCATAAATGACTCATCATTGCTGCAATGAAAATACTCATAATTCTCAACTTAAATAGTAGAAGGTGCCTCAGCAGTTGGAAAGATAAATATATATATATAATTATAAAAAAAAATCATGGCAGACTTCTGGTGAGACAGAACATAAAGAAAGAACTAATCTTTATTTCATGCATCAATAGTATATACAGGAGAAATCATCTGTTCTAAGAATTATTACATTGGTTTTATAAACATTGCTCCTATCTATGAATTCATTTAAATTCCCCCCCCCCCCCCACAAAGAAAAATTGTACATGCTGAGCATTCAAAATTATGAGAACTTGCATATTTTGAAAAAGTGTTGAGTAAAATATTGAACTAATGCTCTTAAACAAAGATACAAATATTTAAAATAGAATATGTAAACATGTGCACATTGGCACAATATGGAAGATGAACTACCTTTATAAGTATATGTAGCTATTTCCTTCATTTGATAGCATACTTCACCTTTTTTTTTTGCAGCAGCAGCAGCAACAGCATTTAATGAAATTTAAAAGCAAATGATAAGATGAATAACCACTACTCTTTGTAAAATGGAATGAAGAAGAATTAGAAGCAGGCAGACTCAAATACTAATTGCTAGACATGAATGTAACTCTCAGTACCTGGTCAAAGTTAAGGAAACAGTTTTATGACATTGGATCCTTAAAAGAGAAAAACCTAAGCAACATTCTTTAAGATTGATATTTGTCTATTAGAAAGTCGCATTCCAAGAGTAAATGTTGGTAGAAAACTTCACAAAGGTTTGTTTGTAAGAATGTTTGCTGCTGTTTGATCTCACTCATTTCTGAGCACAGAAAAATCATACATCAGAGGACATCAACTTTAAAATATGAATCAAGGAGGACAATTTGAATCATTTATGAGTCTTGGTTCAACCCAATTTTCAACGAATGTTTCACCTGAGAAAAAAAAGGAGGTCTTGTTATTTCTTCTCCAACAACCAAAAAAGAGACCATTGTGAAAGTACAATTTTGATGGTTTGACCATGTATTATATTGAATGAACAAGAAATTTTTTTCTTTTTCATATGTGACTGCTTTTATACACATGGATAAGATCTCGGAGCCTTATGTCTGCCTTTTCAGAGGTGCAATCGGCCATGAATATATTTTAATAGATAAGACAATCATCTACATAAAAAGCTTAATTTGAATGAGGAATTTCTGGAAAATGAAAACATTAACCTGGTGGACCTATATACATTATAAACATCTGTTGTAAATATACATGTTTGAGACAATCATATCAATATTTGATAACAAATCCACCACACAACAAAAAGCTCACAATGAAAATTAGTTAAAAGTATATACTATTCACAGGTTAAACACGAACTTTTCAAATTATTTAAGAGAACATAGTACCAATTTTAGTTTCTATTTTGGGACAAAGGTAGGCACAGCTTGTTTATCAAATTTGTACTTCTTTCACAGATGACAGATGGCATTCATTTAACAAATTTATATACATAATTTTATTTTATGTGATATAAAAGTGGTTTGAATTTTGCTGCTCTTTACATATCGTAAATAATATAAAAATATTGAATAAAATAGAATTAGTTTACAAATTGTAATTGATATATTTATTTTTATGGTCCTAATCTTTTTATGATATTGTTATATTAAGTATTAAGGTTCTAAAACTGGGATTTTCAATGTTATATCAAAACTAATTTTCAAGTGTTATTCTAATCCCCACAAGACATTTTGGTATACTTCATTTATTTGCTTTCTTTATTTTTTCACTCTCTAATCAACTTTTTTTTTTTGATTCACTAAATATTATATTATCAATAACTTATTTCAGAATATATTTTTCTGTTCTCATTTAATTTAATGAAGAAATCCCTTAACAAATCCATAAAGAAAATGAAAAGGGGGAGGTTAATCTAACATAAAACCAAATTTAACCCTACAATTCAGTCCTATTCCTTAATTTGATATGCTTACACATATCTTAATACCTTGTTAATATATCTGATATGTTATATATATATGTGTGTGTTTTATGTCTTCCTTTTAAATATTTTAAATAGTTCTATAAAATTAAGTTTCAAAAACAGTCAAAATCAATTTCATTTTTAATTAATTATTTTATTGTAGTAGAGAGAGACCATTTCCACATGGCAAGAGATACAACTCCACCGTTGGATAAAGAGAAAAGAATAGTAAGAGTGTAAGATTATGAGAGCAAGAGCAGGCTTTTCAATATGTTTTTGGTTATATTGCAGGGATTTTTCACAGTAAACATCATAGAACATGTGGGATGAGTTGAGTTAATTTTTTTTTATTAATGTCACACTAGAAACAACACGAAGACTATTGGCGAAGGACCTCATAATTTTGAACCTTGGTCAAGTGATGAGGATGACACCCGAGCTGGCAGCCCCCTCTCCTAACTTCCACACCATGCCAACAGAAGGATTTTGGACCCCAACAGATTTAACATGCAACAGTCCCGGCTACACGGCAGGTCTTTAGCGACCAAGGATCGAATCCGCGACTAAACGAAAATCGCCGGCCACAAATCCGAAACCTTGAACACTAGATTACCATGGCCACAACATATGGGATGAATGGAGGGATTTCAAGGGAATTTAAGTGCAGACATAAAGTCTGGTAGGGATCATCCCTACAGGTCCAAAGGCATAGGATCTGCTTATTTTACGAATTATCATGAAAGTGTGATTGTATAAATTAAGTTAAAAAAGGAATGATATCAGGAAATAAGGATGAACACTTTACTTTTAAATGAGGGAATGGGAAAAATTAGGAAATTAAATTATTATTATGAGAAATAATATGAATTAAAGTTAAATCATTATATATACACTGCTGGCCACACAAAATGCAACACCTGAAGGAAGTATGTAAACCATGTGAAATTTACATCATGCGTTTGCGATGATGAGCTATGCAAATCATTAGCATTGCAGTGCAGACACACAACACAGACGACCGTAGTGCCACTCGCAAGTGCTATATAAGGGGAGAACAGATTGGCGATTTGAATTACAGCAATTGTTTTTTCGTGCATTTTTTTTTGCGTAAACTGTTTCCCTATGCCTCGTGGAAGACATCGAGTTTCTTTTCAACAAGTTTCTGAATTCAACCAAGGAAGAATAGTAGCCTATAGGGATTGCGGATTATCCTTCAGAGAAATCGGTCAATGTGTTGGACGAAACCAAGCAACTATGATGTGAATCTGTGATCGCTGGATGCAGGAGGGACCGACGGGGCTGATCGCACCCACCTCGTTGCACCACCGTCCGTGATGACAGGCAGATTCTGTGCATGACAGTGATGGATTGCGCAGCCACATCACAAACCATAGCACAACAGATTCAGTCTGCTACTCATCATTCGGTGTTCGCTCGTACCATTCGACGCCGTTTGCAGCAGAGTGGAATGTCCTCAAGGCGTCCATTGCTTCGTTTACCCTTGACTCGAAACCACAGGCATTTGCACCGCCAATGGTGCGATGAACGACAGACATGGACAATGGAATGGAACGACATTGTGTTGACTGATGAATCCCGCTTCTACCTGCAACATCACGGTGATTGGATTCGAGTTTGGAGACACCGAGGTGAGAGGCTGCTGAACTGTTGGGTTATGCATCGCCACACTGGTCCTACACCTTATATCATGGTTTGGGGTGGTATTGGATTTCTTTCCTGCACCCCTCTAGTATGCATTATCGGTACACTGAACAGCCAGCCATGGTCCTCCCATACTTTCAGCACTTGCCACCAGCCATATTCTAACAGGATAATGTGCAACCACATGTGGCCTGCAATGTTCAAGAGTTCTTCTTTACCCATCAGATTGAATTGCTTCCTTGGCCTGCTTACTCTCCCGATCTATCGCCAATAGAAAACGTATGGTCCATGATTGCACAACGAATGGCACGGGATACACCACCTGCTGCTACACCAGATCAACTTTGGCAATATGTGGAAGCCACACATACTGCAGTACTCCAAGGATACATCCAAAGCCTCTTTGATTCTATGCCGAGGCGTGTGGCAGGGTTATAGACAACAATGGCGGCTACACTAACTACTGATTTTGTCATCATCATCACTTCACAAGAGACTGTAATTTTAATTGTTTGATCTTTGTACAACATGTTATCTGTAAAATAAATTTCCCTGTGATATCTCTAGTCCTTCTGGGTGTTGCATTTGTGTGGCCAGCAGTGTATATATATATGAGTTATCTGTAGATTTCAACACACCTCAACCTTCAATTTTGGTTGTATACGTATTTAGTACTTCTTTTAGAAAAATTTATCAAGGTGGTTTGCCTTATCAAAACTTTAGGTCTCAACAAGCTAACAGTGTCATTTGATTTACTTACAAACTAATACTTAATTACAAAATGATTGTATTATTTAGTTCACAAACAGAAACTTTTATTTAATAAATGAACAGTTACTTAAACTTATATGAAGCTCAACTTTTGCAAATATTTGAACAATACAGTCCTTGCATGAAACAAAATGCTCACTCTTCAATTATACAAGCAAAGCTCTGAAATATGCTCTATCTTACTCACCTCTTTTAACATAGATAGAAACTGAAACAATTTCATAAATGAATACATATACGTCTAACTATTAATATCATTTCTTATTAAACCTTTCTAATCCCTGCAATTCAATTAGCAATATAGTTAAAGCAAGTGAATATTTAATAACAAAACTGATGTTCAATTGTCATGACAGATGGTATTATTGAGCACTCCTTTTAAAAGAAATGTAATTTGAAAGTGTTCAAAGTTAGAAGATAAAAATATATGTTAACAAAATAATATTTATGCAGTGATCCTGTTCCAAATACTCTAAAAAATTGAAATTATTCAAAAATAAAACTATCTTCCCTACAAAAATGAGTTCTTGAATTTTGTGTCATTGAGTTTTTTATTTTATATTTTATTCCACAAAAGAAAATGTGAAAAATGCCTTAATCAACAAAAAAAACTATGAATAAATAGTAACCTTTCAAACTTAATTTTTATAACCTATTCAGACGAGAAATATAGAAGTCATACAATGCTCCAATTTAAAAAAAGTCAATTAAACACACCCACTTGCACTTTATTTTGTGTTAACAAATAGGATATCATACTTTTCAGAAAACATTAGTTAAACAACACAGGATTGTATCAACTTTTAGTTCCTAAATGCTTCCAAGATTTTCAAATTCCTAAATTCGTAAAAGTAGTTATATATTTATAGAAAAAGAATATTGATGTTTTTAATTACATTGAGAATCAGGACAACTGTGTTTCTTAGTTAACCTAACGGCTTTCCAACATTTCAGCGTCTTCTCAATCCTTCATATCACAAAATATATATGTGAATATTAGTTTATATAAATTTATGGGCCCAGACTTCAACCATGTCAGTCTTCAGCATAACATAATCCTGGATATTGTTTAATTCAATCTTCATTCCAAAATGTCAGCCTCGTATATGAACAGATTTAGTTCCTAAAAGAATACTGTTTAAATAAGTAAATAGTATACGTTAATTTACGAAATCTGCGCAATTCTCCAAAACAAACAATGAGTAGAAAAAAAATCTGAATAACAGATCACAATACATTTTCCACAAATATTTTTTATTTGAATTAACACCAATATTTGATAACAATAAAAACTTATTCTAATATATCAGTATGATAAAATTTCATAAATAATGAATCAAACAAAAATAAGAAAAAAAACGTTACGCATTAAAACTCTTAAAGCATAAACTTCTGCACATAAATAATTTTATTGAATTTGCACCACTAAATTCTTCAATCCGTTTAAACTGAATTCATATTGGATAATTTATAGAAAAAATATCATTCTTACTTCATCCATGTCACTTTGATTGTCAAGATAATTATCTGGATCTTGAGAAAGAGGTTCGTAACCATCATGATCTTCTTCATCTGAAAAACTGTCCGAATCGCTCACGAAATCTGCAGGAGGTTCATTCGGAGTTTCGTTTTCAGCACTATCAGATGGCATATCATTTGGGAATGGAATAATAGGTGGCATAATGTACTAATATATTTGTGTATGGTTACAAACAATTATAGCATATGTTTCAAATTTCGGAGGAGTTACTTTCCCTTAAGCAAAGTTGGATCTCGCACCTCAAACTTTTATGCGCAAATTGTTTTGTTTTCTGTATCGATACAGTGTTGCCAGATTGAAAACCAAATATTAAGATAAAACTGATGCAGTAAACGGTAACGGTAACGGCTAAAGTTACGAGGTACCTATTTAAAATATTAAACTTACCCTCTCATCATAATTTATAAATTTAATGGGCATAATTAGTTACAGTTTTATCGTAATTTAAGTTGCTATCATAATTAGGATCAAGGCAACAAGCACCTGGGTGTTCGACAGAGTGAGGCGACTGCCGAAACTAGTTGGAAATTAAAATTACGAGAGCGCGCACTGCTATTGGATGCCGTAGCAAAGGAAGCTAAGAAGCATACATAGCGGTGGGCAGGGTATAGGTTAGGGGCGGGACTTCAGTTCGAAGACGAAAAACGGGTTCGAGAAAGCTGTCGTCCGCGGGATTTTGAGAGGTTATAACAAGGCGAAAAATAAGTTAAAATTAAATTGAGATAAAAAGAAATGCCGTACCGAAACCAATTTAGAGAAAAATGCAATTAAAAATTTAGAGGGAGAATTTAAAACGCGAGGAGATGAGTTTGAAAAACAAGAATTAAGCTGAATTTAGCGCTAAAAGCGGCATCTGGTGACGAAAAATGTTAAGAATCTTAGGAAAATGTAGTTAAAAATTTAAATAGTATCTAATTTTCTAGAATTAAAGATTTTAAAATTTTGAGAGTTCTCGATAGTGTTACGCGAGGTCCATTTTGACCATGGGGCAATGCCACTTATCGATGGGAAGTCCTGAATTTTGAACTGATGCAGTATATTTTAAGTAAAAAAAAAAAAAGTTTTCAGCGTCTTGTAAAGCTACTTTTTCATTGATTTTATTAACGTCGTACTAAAAGCAATACGAGAGCTAATGGTGACGGTCCTCGTAACTTTGAACCTCGTCCAAATGACAAGGACAACATCTGAGCTGGCATCTTTTCTTAACTTCCCCACCATACCAACGGGAGGACTTTGAGCCTCGTTGGATTTAACATGCATTAGCCTCGGCTACATAGTGGGTCTTTAGGGGCATCAAAGCTTGAACCCATGACTCGTCGAAAACTACCGGTCGTGAAACCATGACCACTAAGCTACCGCAACCGTTACTTTTTTTGTAGTACGGATAGTAATTTCATTGATTTAAGTATTCGAATTGGGAATTCTCGTTTTAAAAAATTAACATTCCTTTAAAATCTATGTATTTAATTTATTCTTCTCAAAGGAGCTTTAGCAAGTGTTGTGATTCAACCTCCCCGACAGAATTAAAGGTTAAAAGAGTATGCAGTGGATTTCTTAAAGAAGATTCTTTAAGTATATAGAAACCTGAGGACAATGCATTCCCCCATAACTCCATTATTTCAAGAGTAAGGTTGTTAACCAAGGCATTGTTCTTAAGAACATGCAATTATAAAGTGAAAGAAAACGCATTGAAAATTTTTAGCACTGAGGATACCATTTCCATCATAACAAGATTAGATTCGTTGGAATTCATAATATCTGGAAGGGGCTTTATTAAAGAAAAAATTTAAACTATGGGCTATATTTTTACAAATACCAACAGTACGATTTATGGCCGTAATAGCTTAGTGGTCTTGCATTGAACTCAGGACCGGTAATATTTAGAAAGAGCTGCATGTTCGGGTCTGGTTTCAACTAAGGCTTGATGCGTATAAGGGTTATTGTACTTTAAATCTGACGTATCGGATGGATGTACTAAGATGAGCTCTACCGATTGAACAAATTCTTCAAAACAAAATTCGTACGATTATCGCTAATGCACTTTGATATGTTAGGATCAATGTCATATATTCATACATTTAAAAAAAGAAGAAAAATGAAAAAAAAAAAAAAAAATTGAAAAACAAACTAATTTATGCAGGAGTATTTTTTGATCAATTAAAAACTATGATAATCATATTATTAGAACGCCAGCTCTATTCTGAAACATAAACATTTATACACAATGACAACATAGTCACTACCGCTGAAGTCTCATAAAAATTGCTTCAAATATTTTTCAGGTCACTTAATTGTTGTTAATATTATAAAATTGCCCCGAATTTTAACTTAAAAGATTCTTTTAAGTTGTTTTTTTTACTTCATTATAAAAAAAAAATGTTCGCTCTCATTTTCCATCCGTGGAAACTCTGTTTTGTTTTTGTCATTACAATGTAACTTAAGGCATTTTGGGTACGATACGTTTATACTCGTTACCTTTCAAATGAGAATGTTTTACGAAAAGGGGTTGAGGATTTTTCACAATGCGCAAGATCGATGAACTGAATGAGTAAAATTCAAAGGCAGGAGTCGTCCATTTAACCTCCATACTTTTGCCACGTCACTTGTTTTTTGATTAGGTTTAAGCGTTATGTGGTTTAAATCCTTCTGCAATTTAAAAACATTTTAACCTATTTAAATATGGAATGATGATAAAAAAAAATTAATAAGTGATTTTAGTATAAAATTTTATTTCAATGTAAAAAGAAGTCTATGAATTTCACGTTATTTAAATTTTAAGCTTTTCAGAAGAAAAATTAGTAGCTTTTTCCTTCTTACCTTTCATTCCTTCAGTTATTTCCCATAAACAGAATATAAATATATGTGAATTTTTACAATAATCTTTCCGTTTTCCCAACGACATTTTTTTTTAAAATAGAATAACTTTTTTTTTATCATTTTTTCTTTCGATTTTTCTTAAATTGGTTTTTTTTAAAAAAAAGATTTCAATAGAAGTCAAATTTGAAGATGATGAATTTGATTAAGAATTTTGTAATAATTCATTTTACTACTCATTTGAATAATTTTATTACATTTAATTTATGTTTTTCTTATACAAAATAAAAAGGGGACTAATCTCATTAACAGAACTGTTACGAGAAAGCTGACGGTTTGTGCATTTCTAAAAAAATTATTGTCTTGTCTGTTCTAAGAGATTTGTCAACCATAGAGCATATCTGGAGATCATTTAAGATAGCAAGTTAGACAACTTACGAGTTTGGGCGAGTTAAAGACTCGTCTACAGCAAATGTGGAACGAGATGTCGCATGATATCATACGTGACTTGTATACCTCAATGACCGACCATATCACATCATGCATTCATGCTAGTAGTGGTCCAACAGGGTACTAAAACATCCATTTATTTGCAATTTTTCCTACATTAAATGATAAATTTGATTTTGTTATCTCTTGCTGACGCAAACGTTGTATTATGTATGTAAAATTTCGTTTTATTCTGACAATTCTTTCTTGGTGCTCAAATTCTTATGGCAATGAGTGTACACACGAACTATCAGATGCTAACAAAGAAGTGGTGAGAAAAATCCTAAGTGCAGATATTGGAAAGATAAGGGATCGGAGTTAATTCTTAAATTTAAGTGTAGGATGGAATGTCGTTCTTGGAACCTGCATTTTTCCTGAGATATACAGCTGGCCAATGACTTTTTCTTACGAAAATTTCAGCAGTAATTTGTAACTTTGCGGGAATATATGATCTTGTTTTCCATTTTTAGAACAGCACAGATATTACAAGTAGCAATAAGTTTTAATTTTCAAGTGGATACGTTATTTTACATAAAGACTTTTTTCTGTTTGAGTTTAAAGATTTTTAGATTATTTTTCATCAATTAATGATAAGTAATACTTTCCAATATTTAAAATATTAATATTTTATTGGTATCGTTTGTATATGTATTTACTTATTTTTTTAAAATCGTATTATATTTAAGGCCTGCGTATAGTAATAGATTAAATGCAATACGATTTTTTTATAGTAATTTTTTTAAGAAGCGTTGAATTCATTTCATTGATCTGAAATATAACATTAAATAATCGTATTGCAAAGTACAAAACAAATGCTAAAAATTATTGTATTATTTAAGTAATTTTAAAACAATTATTTATAAACATTTTTAACAATATGTTTTAAATATGCTGACATCTAGAATTATTTTTATAACTTGTTTATACTAAATAATTGTTCATTTTCAATCACGCTCCTCTATGAAGTATTAATTTTTAGAATTGAACGTATTTTATTTTTAACAATGACAAATTATTCTGACATTGTACATCCCTATTTCATCTGTGAACAAACAACTTGTGAAGAATAGCCATCATTTCCCAATATCCTTAAGCATTCATTATGAATGTCTTTTTATGTAAATAATTTTCCACAAGATATTGTGTAAATTATTACGAATCTGTGATGACGCTTCTGTGAAGTTTTATAAAGGAAAAGAGATATTTATAGACTATTCTTGGCAACGGATTTGCCAACCATTCTGGCGCTTTGCCAAAAAGCGATGTAACTATAGGAACAAAAAGAAGGTTCCAGAAAATGCTAGAATCTTGCCAAAATCTCGAATGGGTGGAATGTCACAGATATTTCCTGGGACGTCCCACCCGGTCGGAGCCGCTATAAATACTAAAAGATGCGAAGCCAAAGCGAATTGATTAGGAATAGGATGAGCTAATCTGCCACGGATTGCCGGAACTGTCTAATATGTCCGAGCAAAGTAACAGGTCAATTGAAAAGTCCCCGGCCTACCATAGTAAAACACATTTTTGGCAAAATTAGATTTTTTTTAATTCAACATAATTCCCTTCAAGGGTGATACACTGATTATAGCGACCCTCCAACTTTTCGATACCATTTTTGTAGTACGATTTGTCCTTTGCTTTAAAATAGGCCTCAGTTTTGGCGATCACCTCTTCATTCGACGAAAATTTCTTCCCAGCGAGCATTCTTTTGAGATCTGAGAACAAGAAATAGTCGCTGGGGGCCAGATCTGGAGAATACGGTGGATGAGGAAGCAATTCGAAGCCCACTTCATGGATTTTTGCCTTCGTTTTCACTGACTTGTGACACTGTGCATTGTCTTGGTGAAGCAGCACTTTCTTTTTCTTCAAATGCGACCGTTTTTCGGCGATTTCGTCCTTCAAACGGTCCAATAACGCCATGTAATAGTCGCTGTTGATGGTCCTTCCTTTTTCAAGGTAGTCAAAGAAAATTATTCCAAGCGCATCCCAAAATACAGACGCCATAACCTTGCCAGCCGACTGTTGCGTTTTCCCACTCTTTGGAACGGGTTCATCGTGTGCAGTCCACTCGGATGACTGTCGATTGGACTTCGGAATGAAATGATGAAGCCATGTTTCATTCATTGGCACATACGGATGCAAAAACTTGGGTTTATTACGCTTGATCATCTTCAAACACTGCTCCGAATCATCAACTCGTCGTTGTTTCTGGTCAAAAGTGAGCTCGGACGGCACCCACTTTGCACAGAGCTTTCTCATACCCAAATATTCGTGAATGATATGGTGTACACGTTCAGTTGATTTCTTTAGAGTGTCTGCTATTTCATTCATTTTCAATTTACGGTCATTCAAAATCATTTTGTGGATTTTTTAATGTTTTCGTCGGTAACAACCTCTTTTGGGCGTCCACCGTCTTCGGTGCTCATTTCACCACGTCTAAACTTAGCATACCAATCCTTGATGGTTGATTTTCCTGGGGCAGTGTCTGGAAACTCGGCATCAAGCCAAGTTTTTGCTTCAACTGTGTTTTTTCCCTTCAAAAAGCAATATTTTATCAACACGCGAAATTCCTTTTTATCCATTTTTTTCACAATAACAAAAGTTGCTTCACTCAAAATGCTATAATTCACAAACTAATGATCCGACAGCTGTCAAATTTATACACGCATCTTTTGAGGGTTAGGGCTAACTAAAAGACATACGGATTTAATTCTAGTAGCGCCATCTATGTGTCAGGCTGGGGACTTTTCAATTGACCTGTTATTAATTGGGTGATAGTTCTTAGTGAGAACTTATAAGCTGGAGAGAATTGAAAGAGCTGTGCTTGTCATTACAAGTGCTGTGTATCCTAATTGTGCTGTTAATTTGTCCAAGTTTTGTTGCCTGTGTTCGTATTGTCCTGAATATTTGTGAATAAAGCGCCATTTGCCTTTATTCTCCGTGTCGGACTGATTTCCCTTGTACACCCCGCTCGAGACAGAGAGAATTTTTGTCATAATATCTTAAATTAAAATAGAAGATAGAACACAATATGTTTGGTTTTTATTCTTCATTATAAAATTTCTCATGGAGAATCTACACCTGTTTATGAATAATAAGGAATTTATTTAGACTTAATGTACCTAAATGCATTACTACCTGTTATTATTTGTTTTAAAACATTAAATGAAAATGTGAGATGTCAGTTTATTATTTATTGTAATCATGTCTATTATAAGTATAAGGAACCAGGCGACAACTTAATAGTTGTTGGATTAAGGCAAGTGAGGTTATTTGTTGTCTTTCACTTACTAAGTAAATTTATAATTGTAATGAACTGTAGTTTTTTTCACCTTGGCTGAGTAAGTACGAAATATTGTTATGTTTCGTTGTGATTGACAAGTATTTGTAAAATAGAAATGGTGAAGTAACACTATAGTTCGAGTTTTATTTTGAAGTTTTGCAATATAATTGTCTGACGATTAATTTTTATAGCACTTTTCATAGCTGAAAATACAATACTCCACAATTCATTTGCCACATTTAAGAAAAAACTAGAGTTGAGATGAATAGATTTCATTCAAAATTCCACCATTTCGTTTTTTTATTTGATAGTTTAAAAATAAAGGCAATTTCTCATGCAAATGGACACAACTGATCCGGAGCCAGATATTGACAAGAGCAGATGCAGCCGTATTGCCCTCATTGAAAAACAACTGAATTTCCCGACATCAGAGGAGTATACATCCAAGATCTCATAAATATTGAAGAACGACATCCAGATTCCAGGAACGAGAAGCAATGGATATACTAATAAGTGGAAAGGAAAAACCTGGAACAGAAAATCAGACTAGCCACAGATGAGTTTGCTTCCTTGTATCTTTGCCCGATTAAGACATGCTCTGCACAATATCGATTCCAAAGTCAACAAAATTTCTTAAACAAAACGAGAGACGCTAAGTCTATTAACATCTCAGAAAATCCAAATTCCCTTAAAAATTCAATTTCTGAGAAAATTGATTCGGAAGGATCTAAGTACCCCTCAAAGCAGACAAGAAAACTAAAATTAATCCACCACCCAAAATTAATAAGTAGCTTTGCTCTATTTGCAGATTCTGTTCCAAAAGCGGCCGAGAAAGATCTTCTACCCCCCTCCCCATCTCCTAAGATCCAGCCAATCATGGAAAAATTCCAGTCAATTTATAACTCGATCCTACAAGAAATACAATGAAATCCGAAATCCTCTGCGAAGCTCCAAAGAAGGTATATTAAAATCCAACCAGAGATGGAAGACATGACCATAAAAGCATCACCTCTTATCTGAAAAACAATGCGGTGAGTAATTCTTTATTATCCCATCTCCAAACTTTCGAGCAATTAAAGTGGACGAAAGTACTATCGATTACCATATATATTAATGAAATCCTGATTGAACTCAAAAATAAAGGATATCAAAATGAAAAAATCACACATTTAATTGATACAACGTAAAAATAATTTCCCCCTCCCTATGTTTCTGGCCGAACGCAAAAAATCCACAGGAGCACTAGATACATTTAAGCTTAATAATCTCTTCAATATGTTAAAAGTTGTAGAATCCTTTAAAAGACCAGAAGTCACGTAACATTTTAATTGCAAACAGTTTAACCTTCCAATGCGCGAGACCTCTATACTATCGTGAAAAGTCGCGTGTATTTCTTAGATAATCTACCGTATTTAAGAGTGTAAATATATAGGTTGACAGGCTTTACTGGAGCTCCTGAGCCAACGACTCTAAATCTCCATATCAGAGCAGTTTGGGATGCTTGACTTAGGCGTTTTCCAGCCCAGGATTGCATAAAAGGTATTTTGGATGGCTTTATAGTGTAAAATTAATTTATCAGAGTGATTTAGAATTTAAAAGGATGAAAAAATTAAGTGAAAGAGAGTTTTTAAAGTATTGGATTTAACCTCCCCCCCCCTTTTCGGAGAAAGGGTAGGTGAAG
Source organism: Nephila pilipes (assembly GCA_019974015.1). Lineage (NCBI taxonomy): Eukaryota > Metazoa > Arthropoda > Arachnida > Araneae > Nephilidae > Nephila > Nephila pilipes. Next base: position 705,279 of record BMAW01100788.1, on the reverse strand, counting down.
GTGAGGGGGTGAAAGCAGTTTACCAATGGGGTTGCTGCTTATATGTTAGTGTGTGTTTTCAGAGTGAGAAGATATCCTGGTTTGTATGAGAGTTGTGTTTGGTCGGCTTGGTGTGGGGCGGTGTGAGGTGGGTGATTCAGAATGGGAATATTTTTATTTTAAAAGATTTTGGGAAATTAGAGTGAATTTAATAAGAATCGAGTAAAACATTTTTGGGTCTTCTAATAGCTGGGTCAGGGTCATAGTTTGAGATGTTTGTGTGTTGTTATTTATGTTCATGAGATTATTAAAGAAGTTAAAGGATGTTTTTTGTATGAACTTTTTTACTGTTGGGAAGTTAATAGAGTTATAAATGTCTGTATTTCTCATGAACCATCTAGCATTTACAATTTGTCTAAAAATGTTATTTTGTGCTTTTTCAAGTTTATTAAGGTGTGTGTTTGCAGCAAAAACCCAAACGGCACAACTGTAGGTGAGAATAGGTCTGAGAATCAGAGCATAGATAAGCAACTTGTTTTTAATGCTTAATTTTGAATTCCGAGCGATTAGGGGGTAGACCGAACACGCGCATGCTCGGAATTTTTTAATTGTTTGTGTGATATGTTGATTAAAAGTGAGTCTTTTATCTAGGATAACTCCTAAGTATTTTGTGTGTTGAGACCAGGTGATCTTGTGATTGTAGATAAAAACGTCCGGGCGGGAATTTTTTGTTCTGTGTGAAAAGAAGACTGCCTCCGTTTTAGATGGATTCAGGGCAATTTTCCATTTGGAGAACCAGTCTTCTAGTTGCGTTATATGTTTTTGTAGTGCTCGAGCCACTAAAAGAGTGTAAATGGTAAAATTTGGTTGTAATTAGTAAAGGTTTAATAAGTACATTTTAAATAAATGATATTTATTTAAAAATAATAGGAAACAATGTAAAAATAAAACATATAAGCAGTATAAAATGACCAAATGTTATTAAAATTGCATGAAAATAAAATAAATGAAATTGGTGATATTTCAATTGAAGTATTTACATTTCATACATAAAAGCTTAAATATAACATAAAATTTCAAAAAGAAAATGAATTTAATTAAAATGGAAGAAAAATCAGTTTCATACACATTTCATTACATTCAATCAATTCTCCAGAATTCTTCAAGGTTCTCTATTTCCATGGTAAACAACAGCCAAATAAAGTAAGCCTAAAAGAGCTTCTATTTCTGCTCCCTCCGTATCTCTGGTATCCATTGAACGAGAGTACTTAGGTTTCATGGAACAAATATATTTATTAGTCTCTTCAACTATGCTTTCGGTTATGCGATCAGTAATGAGGCATTTACATATATCCAAAATATCTGTTAAATCTTAGGCTCGCCCAATTACTGCTGGAACATGGATTTATATATTGTAAAGTGTTCGTTTAGTTTTCTCGAATGGATTTTTCTGCCATTTCCATGACTTGATGATTCTGTTTTTTTACGATGGGCTATTTAGGCTTCTGTAGATCTATCGTCATAATCTTCATCTTCTGAATTGCTTGCTGCACTCATTCAGATTCCGAATCATTTTCTCTTTCTCAAATGTGCTCTTCTCTATCTGTATAACTTTCATCTAAAACTATGTTCTCCTCATCATCACTATCACATAAATGCATGTTTCTTATAGTCTCAAGGTCATTAGTATTCTTCATGTTGAATATTTAGTTTTTCCCACCATAACTTTTAAAAAACGAGAGGAAATAAATTAGATATCATGTATAGTCACACCTATATAACAAATACAGTGTCTTTATTCCAGAAGTTATTGAACACAAAAATTACATCAAATCATAATGTTTAAATCTAAAACAATAAATATATTTCATAACAACAGAGAAAATCAGATAAAGTAATATCTTACCTTAACGGTCACGCGTATCTCTAAAATATAAAAAGCAGATTTGCGAAATCCTATTAACACCTCGAAATCCAAACAATGACAGAAAGTAGATCAAAAGGAGTGGGAAATAATTCGAGATAAAAACCAATGTTTTTAAAAACAACATTTTTATATGGTGGCAAAGTTTATTAAAAAATTATTGAAATATTAGTTAAAACTGGTCACAAATATCTAAATATTGCATTGTTAGGCAAGTAAGAACAGTTCCCAAAATTTCAGAGCTCTAACTTGATGGGAAATTAGTTAAATTAACAATGGAAAATTTGATGACACGCTGATACACAGACAGACACACACCAAGTGAAATACATAAAAACGTTAAAACTGACTAAAATTAACTAATTCATCAGGTAAATTAAATGTTTGGAATGCAGTTTAACCCAACAAACCTTGGTGATAAGAATTATTTGGCGGTATTTTGCCAAATGTGGCTACCCTGGTCCGTTTTACGGACTTAATGTTCAGCCAAAAAAAAAAAAAAAAAAAAAAAAAAGCCAAGTTTGGTGCCAATTTTTGAAATTGCTCCAAGTGGTTGGACTAAACTGCATTATTAAAGAAAATATTAGTTAAAACTGGTCGCAAATATCTAAATATTGCATTGTTAGGCAAATAAGAACGGTTCCCAAAATTTCAGAGCTCTAGCTTGATGGGAAGTTGGTTAAATTAACAATAGACAATTTGATGAGACACTGATACACATACATACAGACACACACCAAGTGAAATACATAACAACGTTAAAACTAACTAAAATTAATTAATCCGGTAAATTAAATGGTTGGAATACAGTTTAGTCAAACCACTCTTGGAGACAGGAATTATTTGGCGGTATTTTGCCAAATAATTCCTAAATTGGTCAAAGCCAAAAAAAAAGCATTCCAAAAAAAAAAAAAAAAAAAAAAAAAAAAAACCCAAATTTTGAAAATAATTTAAATTTCGCCAAGTGATTGGGCTAAACTGCATTATTTAAAAAAATATATGAGTTAAAACTTGTCGCAAACGTCTAAATATTGCATTGTTAGGCGAGTACGAACGATTCCCAAAATTTCAAAGCTCTAGCTTGATGGGAATTTGGTTAAATTAACGATCGAAAATTTGATGACACACACACCAAGTGAAATTCAGAAAAACGTTGTAAAATAGTTAAGGAAAGGAGCTCGTAGTGCTTCCTGGTATAAAGATATAAAACGAAATTGATATCTAGTTTATTTCTCACATAAGCGCTTCCGCTGGGAGGTTAAATATTCATATAAAAACTGTAGACTAAAATCAGGATGCCTTAAACGTGGAGATGTTCATCGCACAGGGGAGTGCGAAATCAAGACAAAATTAGAAAAATAAACCTACATTAACAGCAGGGCTCCCACACCAGTTCTTAGCACGGTTGTCCCAAATTCCCTAAGCCTAATCAAAAGAAAGGCGAAACAACAGCGAGGAAACATACAGAACTATCTTTATAGAACTTTCTTTTTCAAATATAACTAGAGGAGCCACCTGTCATGATTCGAGAAGATTCAAATCAGCAGTAAATAAGCACTCGGAGTCTGAAAAGCCTCCTTTTAATCATGATAATATAAGCATCTGTAATACACAAGCACACGTCATATTATCTGCTATAAAAGAACTCGGAAATATTTTCAAACCTTCCTTAGCTTTTTCTAGAAGTAATTTACCATACCTCCCATACAGACGATGCGTTCGAAAAACTACATATTTTCTTATCGGAGCGTATATTCCTCTTTCAGATCTTGAAAATGAACGATCACAATGTTTTCTCTCATAGATCTTCTAGTACAGCTTAGTTTCAGAATTCTTTTTTTTCAAATTTCAATTACATTAGGCATCAGAAAATAATTTTTTTTCTTGTCCAAATTTTATTCAGGGGCAAGATACAGACTCCAGCAATGCTCCAATAGCTTATGAGCTCCCAAAAACTTTTAACCTATATGAACTACTAGCTGATACCCGCCCGCTTCGCTGGGCAGACGATAATATTATATTTTGGAGCCTATACGTAAAATATCAAGAAATTTTTCAATTTTTAAATTATAATTATAATCTGAATTTAAAAATTTTAGAAAATGATTGTCTGTAATAATGGTTATCCACGACTTTCAAACATATGAGAAAAGTATTTAAGTGTTAATAGTTTATCAATGAAAATGTAATTTAGTCCGTACATCTGTCGTTGAACAGAATTCCGCATCACCGATGAGGTACTCTGTAGTGCGATGTGTTCCCATTATTCTACATGGCGGGTCCCCAGTAGGCCAAAACCATATAAAAAATTGCGAACATAAAAATACATTTATGTATATATATATTTTTATTTTTTAAACCTGTTGAATCAATTTTTATTGTGTATTACATTTCTATTGTCTTTTTTTTTTTTTTTTTTGAATGCATGGTAATTTTTGAGAGTGACAACTACATTTTTATTTTTTATTATATCAATTTATTTACCTTAATTATTACATTCATTATTATTTTACCTTATTCTAATTTTAGAAATAGTTAAATATTAGAAAAATATGAAATAATATGCCTACATTTCCAAAGCTTCTTTGTAGACAACATTATTCGTTCATTTTTCTGGTTGAAGGTTGATTAGATTTTCACGGTGAACTAACTCTTGAACATGCCACATAAAATTGACCATGAGGAAAACAGCCACTTTATAAATCTACACCAGCTAATTTTAAACTCTGCCCTTGTGCTTTATTGATAGTCATTGCAAAGCAAACTCTAACTGCAAACGCTTAAATTCAAAATGATAATCTGATGGAATTAATGGTGTTCTTGGAATGAATATATTTTCACCCTCATACTTTCCTGTAAAAATAGTCGCTTCTATAACGTTTTTTCTTAGAGTTTTCACTTTGAGTCTGGTGCCGTTACATAATTTATGAGGATTTACATTACGCAACAACATTATTGGCGTACCAATCTTTAGGTAGCCTAGTGGGCAAGGTTTCGGATTCGTGGCCGGCGGTTTTCGTTCAGTCGTGGGTTCAATCCTTGGCCGCCAAAGACCCGCCGTGTAGCCGGGGCTGATGCACGTTAAATCTGTCAGGGCCCAAAGTCCTCCCGTTTGTGTGGTGTGGATGTTAGGAGGGGGGGCAGCTCAGTTGTCGTCCTCGTCACTTGACCGTGGTTCAAAATAATTAAAGAAAGAAAATGTTCGAAAGCTGATCCTTATGGTTAAGAAGACTATTCAAAGGTTCATGGTAGGATCTAATAGCAGGAATCTGGACTTGATTACCGCTGCAGTACATTCCTGGAGGTTCTTCTATCAATTTTAAAGCATGGCACCACAAACAGGACAAACGTTTTCCGATACTGGCGATTTTATCATTTGAATAGTCAATATCTGTTACATATATATATTTAAAACCAAAGCTTTAGAAGTTCAAGGCACTAATTAAACTTTTGGTCTTTTTTCATTGCATTTAATTACAGCTGCCTGATTCACAGGGGGGGGGGGGGTATTAGAAAATGATTTTCATTACTGCTGCTCTATGTACTTCAGGATGGCTTTTAGTATATTTTGAAGCAGCTTCTCTATGTTCATCAGGATGACTTTGAGTATATTTTGTAGCAGCTTTTCTTACTTGTTTATATCTAATTGAATTTGTGAATATTTTTCCTCTTTTTTTTTACTTTTATTTAATTGAAGAGATATATCATTAATAATCGATTCACTTGAACTTGATAAATTAATGTTAGATATTGATTGAGTCTTTGAAAGTAGCATATATACATTTTCTTGAGGCTGAAACACTAAAGATGACTCATTTTCTTCATTTTGTTTCACATTATCATAACCAACATTAACTTTACTTCTATTTGTTAATCCAGCTATTTCAATATAAACATCAAAATGATCACTATTATAGTTTCCCGTAAAAAGTAATCTTTTTTTTCTCTGAATTGTTTCACCAACAGAAGCTATAAGGCAGACGCCTTGATACACTTCGAACTGATAGGGAAATAGCTTTGCCGCCGCCATAATTTCGTAAATAGATCCATAGGTGTTTGGTTTACACCTTTCGGTAAAATATAAATCGTTAGTATTATAAGGAGCGCCAGATAGCATTTGAGTGTAGCATTTAAACCGATACCAGTTGTTAAATATGTGAGAAACGATAATATTTCTCATTTTATACGCCATCGATATGTCACTGAACACCAGCAAAGACAGAGACGAAAATAAACATGCTCCATCGCCAAGAATTTTAAAAACTTTGAAAGGAGTAGGTATTCCATCTATCCAAATATATTCAACATCCATTATTAAAAACTATAACTGAAAAGTAAATATGAAAAATCAATTTGTATGAACTTACAATGAAATACTTTTCAAGTTAAAAAATATAATTAATTTTTTAAAATCAAATTATTTAAAAATTCAACAAAAAATACTTACAAAAAGATAAAGTATAATAAACATTTTTAGCAAAAAGTCACCCGTATTGCGTTATCCTTTTTGCAAAGGGATAACTCTTACGCTAGCAGCATATCTAAAACTGCATTTGAATAGACATAATAGCTCTTAAAAAATCATATCATTAAAAATAATTCTGTATTCTGAAAACGATAAATCCAGCCATAATAATTCTGTATTCTGAAAACATAAATCCAGCCATTTTAAAAAAAACAAAAACGTTTATTTCCTAGAAACCAATAACTAAAAATTGCCTAAATACAGAAACAAAACTTTTGCATAATGTTTACATTAGGGTACAGTTAATGCGTACATCAAAATAAATATTTTGACAGCTACTTATTTTTTTTTTTTATCAATGACATGAATAACATACCATTATTATTCATTTGCTAAAAGCCAACTTCAATATCTTCGTAAGATTGCATTTGGATTTACAAATGTAATATATCAATCATTATTAATAATAAAATACTTTTCTCATAAATTTAAAACTTACGTCTAAGTTCCGCAACAATAAAAAATTACCATTTGCTGAGCAAAGCGGGCGGAAGTCAGCTGGGGTTACCATAGAATAGCTTTTTAAAATTCACAATGCAAGGTCATTGAAATGCTTCGACTTGGCGGTGGAAGATATTTGGTGATAAATCCATCCTCCATCAGTGCTTCAATATTAAATTATTTGGTATTTTTCCATTTCGCACGCACAAATCTCACCTAGTAAACTTTATTAGTGACGATACACAGTATACATATAAAAAAATACATTCCGTTTGGCGTCGGTCATGTCATTTTTAGCGATAAAGTCGCAAAAAATGACATAACCGATGGATAAGAGTAGATTAACGGATGAAAATTACATTTTGGATAAGAATTCCATAAAATCCGTTCGTAGTGAGCGTCTACATCGCAAAATGAGTAACTATGCTAAATTTCTAGTCAATCGGTTGCATAGTCTTAGAGATATCGTGATGAGTCAATCAGTGGTATTTCGCTTATATATATATATATTATGTTCTATAAACTATTATTTTTAATATAAATTTCACAAAAAATGATACATGTGTTAGGAGTTGGCTTGGACAAAAATTTTTTTAAACTGTTAATAATGTACTAAACCTGACGGATATAAGAAGATAATCGCTGAATCAGCAGACTTATTCTACGAATATACTATGAATATCTAAAAATAAAGCTTAATAAACCACTTAATAAAAGGAGTTTCACGTGTGAAAATGTCTCGGAGAAATGGAAAAGTGGCAGCAGAAGTTCAAAAACTTCATGATTGCAACAGGGAAAAAACAACATTGGAAACCTGATGCGACTAAAATTGTTATTTTTCTGAATCTACTGGGCGATGAAGTCCTATCGGTATATAAGATATTCAAATCCAAAGACAATTCCAGGAAACAGAACTTGAACGACGACTTTAGTAAACTAGATGAATATTGCATTCCGCGTCAGAAATTGATATTTGAGAGATACAAGTTTTTTTCCTGTTCCGGAGAAGATAGATGCTATTTGATGCAACAGAACTCCCCTAACAGCATCATGTGAATTTCAAGATAAAGAAGATTTGCTCAATCATGTTCGAATAGTTCTTGGAATTCGGGTCAAGACTCTTCAAGAACGTCAAGAAAGCGGCAGATTTCATCCGGGCAGTTGAAAAATGAATAAAGAACAAATATAGAAAATTAATGAGAACTGTAGTACGAAAGCTGAAATGGATGCCATGAGATATAAGTTCAGAATATGAGCAATGCTTCAAATCGTGAATTCTTCTAGAGTGTTCAGTTGTAATAAATGTGACAGAACTAATTAACTAGATGGAACGTCCAGCTTTTAACAAGTTACGCAATATTTGCAAAAGTAAAAATCATTTTGATGTAATGTGTCATGCTAATATAAAAAAGCATTGTTTACTTGAGAAATATTCTCAGAATGTAATTGAAATTATTGAGGTAGCTCAAAATGAAATATAAATATCTGACTAGTATATAGATTCATTTTTCATATGCTGAGGAACCAAGTGAAAAATACTAATGTATCTATCAATAATCATTTTACAAATTATACGTTTCATACTGGTGTATAGACCAATATATTGCCTCTATCTTTAATACTAAGACATTGTATGAAATATGCAAATTGTGTCAGACAGATATTATGTTAATAGCTCGTGGTAATCACAAATAGAAACCTGAGGGAAAGATAAGCCTCTTGTGCTCAACTAAGGTATGTAAAAATATCTTATTAAATTTTATTGCAGTAAAAGTAGACTCTAAGCCATTTTAAGCCTAAGTGCAAGCAGGATGTTAAAATTGATTCAAAGATTACATAAAGTAGAACTATCTAACAAAACTGAGCATTTGATTAAATATGGAGAAGGTTTCAAAGGATAAGGTGGTGTAGCAAATCCCACGTCACAATCTAGTTCATCTCGTCAGGAATGAAATCATCCAATAAAACTCGAAGACCGAGATGTGTGCGCAAAGACTAGAGAGTACAATTGAGTTAGGAGTGTGACAGGCAACGAACAATCTTGAATGCATTTTTAGCGGAAAAATAAAAGTATTTATCTCTAGCCTGACTGATTTCATTCCCAATACGTTACAGTCTTAATTGGAGGCACCGACGATTTGAAAGATAATTACTTTAAAAGTAATTAATTTGGCTAGAGATTGCCGATGCATTAAGAATGAAACCGCCTAAAAGTTAAGCCAATTGTTGGCTGAAGTGGGCCATCTTGCCGAGAACTCTGTATTGTATATGCTATCCTTACATATGAAGTGATGGAATAGTACTTGCATTGTATATGAATGAATCGTCCTGATTTTATATTGAAAATATCCTCCCTGGAATAAAGAGATTTTTTTTTTTTTAAGGATCAAACAGATTAGTGTTTTTGAGTGACATCCTGGAATAATTAAAATGTAATAAGCGCTATCTTACCAATACGAGAAATAACAAGACGTATCATCGGGTATAAGAGAAAAAGAAGTGCCTCCTACATTAGTTATAAGAAGCCCTTGCTATGGAATGCTGACAAGTCCTTCAGAAACTTATTTCAGGTACGATTTTCTTCTCTGTGTGGCCAACTATTTACACCATTTACTTTTTTTTTTGTATTTTAAGATATTTATATTTAGAGATATTTGAAATACATATCCTATGCTTTAGAATTTAACAAATGCTGGCAATTTAAATCACGTTCTGTGGTAGTATGCTTTGATTGAGTGTTTATTTTTTTTTATTAGAAAAATAATCCCCCCCCCCTTTTTTCAACGGAAGATTGAATATTGGACAGTGTTTGACCTTGAACTATTTCGTTTGAGCAGTAGAATGTTTTGTTTTTGAATCTAATTCATGCGATTATAATTTTTGTTCTGTTGATGCAAACTTACAGTTTTTTTTTTTTAATGGCGGAAATCTTTTCCAGCATTTAATGAAAGTAGTTTTAATTCTATAATTGGTGCTTTATATTAAAAATATTATTTTACTATATATATATATATATATTGGTGTTTTGTTATTAATAACTATATACAAACAATAGATAGAAATTATATTCAGTGACTATCAATTTTGGATTCTTATATTGAATTGAGTTTATTTTTGGGTTTCTTTCGAAATATTTGAGTGTAAAACCTATTTTTCTAAAAATTGCTTATTTAGCAAAAGGTCAAAAAACAGAGTTAAGATATATAGCAGAAAAATTAGATGAAAGAGTAACTGATGATTTCAAAATTATACACAATAAAAATCTTATTATAAATAGCACAAATTACGAAGAAGAATTTTTTCGAGAAATGCTAAGTGCAAGAATGCAGGGGTAATACAGAGAAGAATGAAGTGTAACACGTTGCATGTTAGGGAAAACTATGATACAATTGTAGGACAAAATTTAAGCACTTTTGAATTACGAAACTTTCCTTCTAAATTTAGCGCTAAGGAAGATGACAAAATTAAATTAGAGCAGAAAATAGTCTTACATTAATTCACAAGAGAAGACGAGGACACAATACATTTAATGAACATTAATACCAATGAGTTCATAGTAGCTCAGCATAAAAATGAAGAATTAGTTCCCTTGACCCGGAAAGTATAAAATTGCATGAATAATGAAGTAAATGATTATTCGTTAATTAAAGGGAAAATTCTAATTAAAAAGCGAAAAGACAAAAATGGAGACGTAAGGTAACTATTGGTTATTCCTGAAAAATTCCGATCATTTATTCTGAAAATGGATCATGAAGGCACATCGGGCCATTTAGGTGTCACAAAGACGAAGAAAAGGACCAATGCAATTAGTGAATTATTTTCAAAGCTAAATGTTGATGCTGTAAGACCTCTTCCCATTACACCTACAGGGAATAAATATCTTTTAACTGACATATGAGCCGCTCAGAAGCCAATGCGGTTAAGTCCAAAACACAAATTAGAGAAAATTAATGTTTTTTTTGATACATTAGTTTTTTAATTCTTGGTTGTTAATTTAATTAGAAAGTGTATAAAGTCTTTTTCGAGGTGTAAACTCTGCAAAAAAAAAACAAGATATGTACAGGATGTGTAAATAAAACGTTAGTATTTATTGGAAATATTGGCATCATAAAATTTTAGAACTTATGCTTTTGGCAGCTGAAAAGAATCATTTCAACGTAATATTTTTTTGTGTTTGACGCACATACATAAACTCAAACTAATTCTAATTAAAGTAACAGTTGCCTATGAATTTCCTTGTTTTTAAAGTGTTACTGTAAAATATCAGAAAAGAAGAAGAAGAATTTAATTTTTATTTCCAAGTTTATGTAAAAATATTGATAAAAGATGGACTTATTATTCAAAATGAAGCTACAAAGTATTGTACAATATATTCAAGAGCTATTAAGAGCTGTCTAACCTAGAAAAAAGTAACCAACAGGTAATCTTTAATAACTAAGAAGATTATTATTTGTTTCATCAAAATTTCCGAAAAGAAAATATCAAAAAAATGGACTTAACCGCATTTGGCTTCTGGTGGCTCATATATATCTCTTCAAAGTACCCTGATGCAGTGCCAATGCCTGATATAGCATGCACCACAATTGTGAAGGCTTTGTTACATATTTTTAGAAGAATGAGTTTCCTAAAGATATTCAAACAGAATGAACGTCCTATCTAATATTTAACCACAAAATTCTTTGAAAATTTGGAGTAAAAGTTGTACGAAGTTTGGCTTATCATCCTCAAAGTAATCCAGTCGAAAAGATTCCATAGAACTCTGAAAGGAATCTTTAAGAGATATGTATATAGATGCTCAAGAGAGTGAAAAGCAATATGAATAAGAAATAGAATATTTTTTTAAAATTTAATGTGATACCAATAAAGAGACAAAAGAAATACAAAAGGTTTCCGAAAAAATTGAAGTAATTTCAAAAGGCTTTAGTCTACTGTGAAAACATTAATCTCAGCTTTTAGAATTTTTCTTACAAAATGTACTTACGTTTATTACAAAAAAGAATGCTAAAATTATGACATGTTAATGTGGGATAAGCAAAGAATCCAATAACATTTTCTTCATTCGTAAGATAAATACAGCAACCCAGCTATAATCCAGCACTTCCATCTTCTCCTGTCCTGCCAGTATAAACCGGCGTTTTTATACATGCGGACTAGTCAGGAAATTATTTAATGCTTTATATGTCAATGAAATTAATAAAGGCCATCAATACAAAACAGTATATTTTTATAGTTTTAATTACTTCGTATGTCTGACGCTTTATTCGCGCGTATTGCATAACATTGTAAACAATAAATAATACATGGTTTCTGCTGTTTAAATGCGTTAGTTTAAGATTTTCCAATAATTCAGCGTTTTCGGCACAAAGGCGGTGTTTTAAGTCTTTCGGATTACCGAAAGAGTACTGTATATTCGTATCGCTAAATAAACTATTGATTCATGAAATTTCCATTTTCTGCTTAATGAAATAGTTCAAATGAAACATTTCAATTTACAGTCGCCCCTTTCCAAAAAACCTATCTTCAGCGGGTCGACCTTTTTTTGCTTCAGTCATAAAAGCTTCCTGGATTGACTATAAGCGATAGTTATTTCCAACATCTTCACTTGAGGGATTGCATTATTTGGAGCAGAACATTAATTTTCCTATGTTATTCCCTGGCGAGATCTTTTGGTATGCATTTTGCCCCTTTATTATAAATCAGAATATATTTTTGAAAAACTAAGCAGTAAATAAAGAATAGAAAACAATATTGTCTTACATTGCACCATGGTTATATTTGCTTTAAAATTATATATTTAACAATTAATTTCAATATATCTTTTAAAAAAAATGTACGAAAGATTCGATATTATGCAATGAATCGGTTGTGAATAAATGCAAATTAAAAAAATTCAGTTAAGTATTTGATCATTCCGAAGAACACAAAGTTGATTATTGGTAGTTGTCCAGAAAATGGGGGGGGGGGGGGAATCATTAAGCCAAGATAAAAATAAGCAATGAAAATCACACAACTGAAGCAATGAGATACATGATATTAAGTAATTTGTAATCTTAAATTCTTTTAAAAAATATATTTTCACGCATTTTGATGAGTTCTACGTACGGGAAACAAAAATCATTTATCTGGAGAGCAAATGTCTTTATTTGTATTCAATTCAAGTTCCTTTAACCTACTTTCAATTTACTTTTATAACATAACTCTAAAAATGAATCTCAGACTTAAGGATTCTACACCGGCAATGAACAAGTGAAGATTTGTGAGCATTTTTCCTTATTTATGAAGAATATTTTGTACCTTCATGCGTAGTTTAATGGCTACCAATTCATTAAATGTTTTTTTTTTCTCCTGACGTGATGTTTAGTTGATTTAACAAACTATTTGGTTTGAATTGAAAAGAAATGCGCCGATTCAGGACCGCTTTAAAGTTAAAGTTACTAAAAACTAGTGATATTGTTTTCTAGCGATAATATTACGGTGGATGACGTCACTTAACATTGTCTGTGCCAAACGGCTATGGCAGGTTTCCTTACATTCAACGTTCATTGGAAACCGCGTCTTCTTGTTACATACGTTTTGGTGACGTCATCAACCAATAAACCACGGTGCAAAGATAAAGGGCTGCGGCGTGGGAAGCAGGTCTGTTATGAGCCGAATGCAACGGACTCTCGATCAGATGTTATCACACAGAAATACTACTTGGACACCACATGCCAACATTTAAAGAGATTTAAGTAAAGGAACAAACATAAGCTGACGATCGACTGCTAATAAGAAACAACAAAATAGAAGAGGAGCAAACCCCAATGCGGTTTCCTCTCCCGTGCTTTGAATAGCTAAAGAATTTAGTTCACTACGGCTTCACGTCACTTCAGCTGGCTTGCCTTGCCCGAGTAGTCAGCTAGTCCTCATAGTGGTAGAATAGCAGTAGACTGGAACTCTGGGTGATCTGGTCACCAATACCTGACAATTCTTTTAAGCTTACGGAAATGCTGAATGTTAAGTAAACAATGCATTACGCAGAGAGGGAGTTTTCCTTGGGATCGTCTCGTACATTGTTACAAAAACAGTTCATTTAAAAACAACGCCTTGGCGATCAGCATTGACCAGAAATGAAGTGGGTGCGGGAAGATCTTCAATACTCTTTCTTCTACATTTCCGCCTCTTATTAGTAATATTGCGATTGATTTGCAATACATTTCAATAACCGGTCTTGCAATTTGGATTAATGTTTTCAGTTTATTATCTGCATTTGCTACATTTTGCGTATTCATTTAAATGATTTTTTAAAAATTTTATTCCTTTATTGGTATTTCCCCGTTTTAAAACCCCTGATAATTGGAACTTTTTCTGGATGACTTGTTGACCGACTGGAAAATGGACTCGATTACTGTGGGTCAATGTCAATTTGGACCTTTCTTCAGATAACTTGAATCTTAGGGTCTGGAAAGAATTAACTCTTGTAATCACTAACTTAACTATTGCATAACAAAATCAAAATGGAAATAATTGTTAAGAATACATAGTCGGATTTCTTGCAAAAACTATTTAAAATAATTGAATAAACATTTGTAGTGCTTGAAAAAGTAAAAATTTCTAATAATACATTTGATGAAAAAAGTAATGTAATTTCAAGGTGAGTTAGTGATGCTCAGTTCAGATAAAACAGCCTAACAATGATAATTTCATCGAAGTTAAGAACAAAAACCAAAATTTTCAAACTAAAATAACAATCCACAAGAGGAAAAAAACAACTGTTTCACACAAATAATAAATTTAACATTAGAAATATAATCTATATAAAAAAATCCAGAATTAATAGAAATTGATGTTGAAACAATAACAGCCCTACAAACATATAATTCCCCAGTTTGCAACATTAAAGTAAATAGTCCAACCAGGATAATGGACCTAATCAAATTTTTTCAAGAATTTATTTTTCAAATTCAAAAATAAAATCACCGCTAAAGTGAAAAGCCAATCTTCAATGCTTTAAAAATTCAACAAAAAAAATATTCTAAATCAAAAGAAACATACAAACTGATCGGATAATAAAAAATTACTGGATATTTGAAAAGTAAAGAGTCGCTCAAGAATGGGACACCAAATAAAATATTGCATCATTATTATAGCTATTTCCACCATTCGAATTTCTCACTGGGCCCCCACTGTCTAAAATGAGGTGAAAAAATACAAATCCAATAGAGGTTTAAAACACCACCCCATAATGTTGCAACGATGATGGTCTTCACAAAATTGAATTTCTCCGAATGCCCACAGAACGCTTAAAACCACAAACCAACCCCTCTCTGCTTGTTAATGTATGGGAAGAAGGTAAAGAAAGCGGCCACTCGAATAATTTCCCCACGAACAATTTAAACCATTTACCTTCTTGAAGTCAATAGCTCTTTAAAGGTTTAATTCTGCAAAAAAAAAAACCCGCAGCACCAAACTATTCGTTTCAAAATCTTTCAGTCCGAGACTTCCCTACAGTTTTCCAATACCAACATTTGGTTTAATAGTTACTTGCTTACTTTCTCTCGTCCTTACTTCTAGTCGGAAAGTTCTAACTTGGTATTAGTAATAAAACAAATGACTATAGCTAGCGATTATCATTAGAATAAGATCTCCGTTAAGTCGATAGATTCCTTACAGCAAATTATACAATTCTTCGTGAAATCGTATAACTCCTACATTGGGGCGGAGGCAATTATCAAATGAAAGTATCATTTACCATCTTATACAGTTAAAACTACTCATATACTTCAGAGAACATCACCATCTCACCCTGCCCCCATTATAGAATTCCGATCTTGGAAATATGAATAACTAGACTCTGTCAAAGTAGTTTTAATTGCTAAACATCCACTTGCAATTGTCAGTTAAACAGGACCCAGGGAATACATGTTTTAGCAAAAAAATATATATTGTAAAAACACCATTAATATCCTTCTCATTTCATGTAACAGTCGTTAAAAGTTGAATGAATGATTTGATTTTAAAAGAATCCATACTTAAAACATCGACTGCATAGAAGACTCACTTAGGAGTGATTATAATCCTTTATATAAGATATTCTCCTTCAATAAAAAAATATTCATACTTTATATACAGGTAATTGGAATATCTTTAATGAAACCAAATCCACCATCAAAAACAACATGTCAGTAAATCTAAAAAAACGGGGGGGGGGGGAAGTTCCTCATCGCAGACTTACCTCCCATATATAATTTGAATAGCAGCAAAAATCGAAATGGGAGGGGGAGTTAGCAATTTGGATATCAAAAGGTTAACCTTCCAAATAAACTACATTTTTAGAGTTCCAAACATAGAAACCAACTACTAATGGAACTTTTCAAGACATATTAGGCACTTATTCCTCAAACAGCATTTCAGATTTCAAAAAAGCTCTCTAATAAAAATGATTAAATATTTTTTTAAAATACATAGGACCAGTTCCTTGCTGGAATCATTTACTGCACATAAAAGGTATATCAAAGAAAAATTATTTTCATTATAAATACAACAATCTCTGCCCTATGTCATTAAATGCACACATATATTCTTTATTAGTTTAGATTCTTTATTCCTTCAATGTCTGCAAAACAAATTAATTCCAATAACTTTTGTAGCTTTTCCATTAATGCAATACAGTATTTACTTTTTTTCTCTGGGATATATCACTATTTTTAAAAATTCATTTGCTTCAAACGCCCTTTTGCATCATTTTTTTAAATGTGTCACCAATTTGATGCAATCAAGGTGACCTTAAGCATTTATCTCCTCGATAGATGATTTAGACTTACTAGCGACGCATTTCGCAATTTTGAGCCATGGTCAGAGTGACGAATAAGACCCTGGAAGACCCACTTTATATGACTGGTGTGTCATGCTTAGCAATCGACTTTTAATGGAACTAGTACTCTTTAACAAACGACACAATCTGTACGTCGCGACTGCAAAAACAACATGCCTACCAAGACTAACATAAAAACACGCGAGATGTTTTTTTTTTCTCATACATACGGAAACAGCTAAATTATTGACGGAGATCTTAAGTCAAGCTCTTGTGTGTGACCATAAAATTGAACTCTTTTAATTTGAAGAAAATAATAAAAATATTGTACGATACTCCCCCCCTTGAATATAATGGAGAAAAAAAGTAACTTTTCTCCCCCCCCCCCAATTTAATGTTCATTTAAAGTAATTTTAAATAAAAAAATTTTTTTCCAATATCTTTCTATAAATTATGTTATTCATATATGGTAAATGGCACATTTTTTTAAAAATAAAACGTAGTTTACTCCTGTATTGTTCACCATATTAAATGTAACATTATTTAATAATCGTTTTATAAACAAAAAATAGCAGCACCATAAAATTTCTTTTGAAATTTAAAAACAACATACCAGTAGGTATGCACTAAATCTCGAATCTAAAACATTCTTTAATGCTTCTTCAGCATGCATTCCAATATCAGAGTCTGTTATAGTTTTAAAACTATACGTTTTGAATTTTCTGCAGAAAATTAACTTCCTTGATTCATATGTGTCCCCCCCCCTTCTAAATCTCTTTCTATAATATCAAGTAAATTAATACATTTTTTCTGTCTATAATGTATCAAATATATTATTTCGAAGGAAACTGGTCAAACGGAAAAATGGTATTATTCATATGCGAGAAATACCAATTCTGTTCTTTAGATAAGTTTACAAACAAAATAAGATTGAAGAATAAAAGAAGAAATCCAACTACTATAAATAAGTTTCCTGTAAATGAATTTTATCTCATAAATATTCATTAAGCTTTAAAAAAAAACTGCTTTTATCCCTGAAATATATTTTAAGGAGTCAATTAAAACTTTTATAAAAGTTAGAATACAATGAAAATAGAAGTATTGAATTTTGAAACATAGAGAAAATACAAACACATTTCTGTTTCATAATATTTATTAGTCTTTAAATATACATTTTTTCTTCTTCCAAAAACAAATAATTAAAATTATTAGACTAAATTTATTTACCCAAATAAATCATTTCTAAAAAAAAATAATAATAATAATATTAAAAAAAAAAAAAAAAAAAAAAAAAAAAAAACCAGCATCTTTATCAGTGTTTGAAAAACGCATGATCATAAAAGTTCTTTCATTTCATTGAATTTTTGTTTAAAAAGTAAGTGAATGCAATTCAGTTGTTTCAAATTGACTTTTCTGGACATAGAAGAATAATTTATAATACTTTAAAAGAAAAATTAAAGAATTTTGATCCATTTTGAAAGAAAAATTGAGCATTAAAGGCAAAATTTATATATCTGAAAGCTGAAACTTATTTACATAAATTTAGATTCGTTTCATCTGATTTTTTTTTATTATAATAAAAAAGTATTAGAAAGAGTTAAATCTTTTATAATGGTATACTACAATCTCAATCAAACTATTCAATTCCAACATGAGGGGACAAACATATTTTTTTTTAAAAATTCTTAAAATAAAACATTAAAAAAATAACACATATTTCATGCACGTCATGAATAAAAATATTCAGTGGAACATACCCATTTACCTTCCAGATTAGAGGCTGATGGAATTTATTCTCCTGGACAGGAACAAATCTAAAAGCATACCCCTAACACTGGAAATAAAACAAATGATTACTTGGAAGAAAGTGCAGGTTTATCATATCCAGAAATACGAAAAATGCAATAATTATAGCATGTAAATGCATATTTCGTAGTTTCCCCCTTCCCCTTTTCCCTAATTGGAATATGATAATTCACAAGAAAAAAAAAAATCTGAACATTAGTATTAGTTCTTAATATTTTACATACAGTAAACCAGTGTTCTTAAAAAATAGGTATAAGTGAGCTCAATATAAATAGCATGAAAACTGCCTAGCCCAGTGAATAAAATTTTCATTCCTTTTTTTTTTTTTGTATATTATATATATGAGCCAACTTTGTGAAAACATGCATCATTTTTGAGAATTTTGCGCACAAAAATAAATTTAAACTAATTGTAATCTACTATAGCAGAATGGGAAGTGTATCAAAGCAAATGATTTCTATTAAGAGTTTAAAATTAGAGATCAAACTAATAATTTTATTATTTGGCTTCTTGATATAATATTTATACACACATCACAAAAAATGTGTAAAATAGTTCAGGGGAAAAAATGGTTCCTTAATTGCAACATTTATTACATTTTTCCAAATGATATTTAAAAAAACTAAATTAGTAATAAAATATATAACATTTCCCACCTTTATTCTGTTGCTAGAATTCATTCTATCTTATGTTTGAAACAGTAGATTGCATATTTACCTTTATTATGAATTTAGTAATGTAAAATACTTAAAGATTTTTTTAATTAAAAAAAATATAGAAAATTCTTGAACACTTAATCCCTTGCTTTAAAAAAGATATAAGTGGACATATGAGTTGTAGAATACTATACATAAAGGTGTTGCATTGAAGACAATCTTGCAGGTTATGAGTAAGCATCAATATGAAATTTTATTTCAAAGTTCAAAATGTAATCACTGTTTTGAGATGGGGGGGGGAAAGACTAGAAAGATGTTTTTTTTTCTCCTTTACTGTATTTTTTGTTGCAGTTGAACTGATATTGCAATAACACGAGGAGCAATTGACAACAAGCCTTTCATATATCACTAGATTGTTAAAATCATATACCATAAATTCAATTCAATAAAAATAACATTTTTCACATTCAGTACTACAATGGCAAGCTATGCAATAAACTCCTTTCAGCTATACACCTTGGTTCAGCTAGAGAAAGAAATTCTTTATTAAGATGCCTTCTGTTTTTGCCTTTTGAATCACACATAAAAAATAAATAAAACCAAGCAGATAAATTGGAGGGGGAAAAATCTGAGGCAATAATAATAAAAAAAAATTGTTAAAACTTGCATGTCAATTAAGAGCCTATTTGATGTATTGAACATTTAAGATTTCAGGGAGAAACATTTATCTGGAAAAAACGAACCCAGAAGGAATACAAAGATTAAAACACAGTTTAATAAAACAACTTATATAATAAACATCGAAGAAAAACGAGATGTGTACTTTTTGAAATTAGATATGATCTTAGAATTACTCATATATAAGTAACTACAATCATGTAATCTTTTTAACACACTATAGGAAATAATTTGGTAAAAATTAAATTTATTAAAATTCAGCTTATATGATAAAATGTGTACTTTATATATGATTTAATATAGCATTAATATATTTAAATTATTAGATTTAATAATAAGATTTGTTGAGAGAAATCTCTCTTAATACAGTAGACAAATTTAACCCAACCTATCAGCCAGAAAAGTAATAGGAATGAGGACTGCTACTTCCCTAATCTAGGTGAACTTTTATACAGTTGACAAAATATACAGAGGAAAGAAAACAATGAAGGGAAGGGAAGCACATATTTGGTGAAAAATATCTCAAGTTTTCTCAATAGGCACAGATTATTTACATCTGTTACTTAAGAAAAAATACTTACCAAACTCTTGATATTTTTGCAGTCAGCAGAATAACAAAATTGTGTTTGTAACATTGTATAAGTAATTAAATTTTTTTTCCACATACCCATACATTATTTATGAAATAAAAACTTTGTTATACATGATTTTCCGTTTTTTGAGCTAAAATTATTTTTAACATCCTAACAAATACATATGAACAGTAAAGGAAAGCATTCTCTAACACACACATATATATAAATGTAATGAATTCATTTAATATTTCCTCATTCTTTACAGTAAAGAGTTCATTCTTATTTTCTGATATGATTCAAAATTATGCTTTAATTTATGTATCATATGCTTGTAAAATCAACTTTTCCTATGATCACAGACCTGTAGGGATAATCCCTACTAGATTTTTTGATGGCAGCAGAAATCCCTCAAGATCCTTTCATCCAGTACCACATGACCTAAAGAAAACTCCTTTATATAAATTAGAAGCAAGATAAGATTCACTTTTCTGCTGTAATGAAGATGGCAAAGCTATGCCTCAGATATTCTCTATTTTTACCACATAATCCTCTCTCTGTTGTTTATTGCCTTTCTTTCATCAAAATAAATAAAACACTTTATTAAAAAATGATCTTATTACAGCCATGATTACTTTTTAATAGTTACTCATTCATTAAATTTAGTACCATTATATATATAAAACTGAAATTTATCTTAAATAAGCATTTTTATTTAAACTTTTAATTCTTAAATATTAATTTACATTCTTAACAAGCTAATTCTTACAGATGTGTATTATTTAAAGTATTTGTAATCAATTGCATTGTTATATACAGAGTAAAAAAATATAGAAAAAGTGTGTATTTCTGTCCAAGAGATGTTATATATAGTAAGAATTATATATTAGAAACATATTAGGATACATATTAATTAAGATGACACAAGTCAGATTTCATAAATACTGAATTAGGATGTGCGACTATATCCAAATGACAGAATTACGTCAATCAAAATGTATTGAATTCGTTTAACTTTTCTCCTTCCCCAATGCAAACTGCCCTGACAACATGTTTGAAAATTTTATCAAGTTAGAACAAAATTTACATTTTTAGTTAAAAATTGCTTTAGTCACATTACATAACTTCAAAATAAAATAATTGCAAAGGGAGTTAAGTATATTTAAGATTTTTTAGTATGAGGAATACACCATCATTTACTGTCTCTTTTCTTCTCAACATTTTGAAAATAAATGAAATCAGTTTATTCATCAAAATCATTTTTACTATTTTGGACTTAAAATTACAACCAGTGTATCCCTGAATCTACACTAAAAATACTCATCCATCAAAAACTGTAATTGCTCTTATAAGGCTAACTTATTTCAAACAGCACTTGAGTAAGTTTCATGTGTATTAACTTTAGAATGTTTAAAAATATTTTGTACCCATTTACAAAAAATGTAATGAAAATTGGAGGAAAAAAAAAATTTTCATTGGAAAACTGGCAAATGAATTTACAAATATACTCACGTTAACAAATTAATTCTGAAATAAGCAAAATAAAGAAAGTTTTTAAAAATATTTCTATGGATTCTAGCTATGGATGAGAATTTTTGAGTAATTTGTTAGCTTTATTAACTTCTTAAAAGGGTATAAAAGCTGCCTTAAAGGTAGCATTAACACATCTTTTAATCCTTTCTCAATGATTTTCTACATTAACATTTTATTGGCTGAATCTTTTTTTTTTAACTACTTAACCAAAATATAGTCACCAGAAGAAAAAAGCTCACTATTGAGTTTTTGCTGCTATAGCAAATAGTTATCCCTGAATCATATGGCTTTATGTAAAAAAAATACAGGCCCATTTATCCCCCTCTCTCTTACACTTATTTGAAGATACATAAGCACATCCATAAATTTACCAGAATTACGAGTTGGAAATTATAAGATCGTTTATATTGCAGATTTACAGAAAGGTGCAATTCCAAAAGGAGGAAACATTATAAGAAATCTGGGGTGAAAGGAATAAAAGGAAGGAAGTGAAAAGTTTTTATATTAGCAAATATGTCACAGTTTTAAAGACAACTTTTCCTTTCTTTTAGCAAATTTAAATATCTTTCTTTTGTTATTTCCAATCAAAATAACAGACGAGTCCCCACAGTTAACTTTAATACATTCAGAGCATAAATTTTTAAAACTATAATTTTATGCCATATACAGATAATGTACAAAGTGTATAAAAATACATATGTACTATTTAATTCCATTTAAATGAAATATTCAACAAAATGTTGAAACAATATATTTTTTTTTATATTAATATATGTGGCAATATTTCCCATCTGATAAAGCTTTGGGAACCCAACAGTTTGGTAAAAATTTTTTTTTTGACTAAATACAGCTAATAAACTGAAATTTGACACAGCATGCAAAAGAAAACTTATTTCTTAAAAGCACATCCTACAACTCTTGAAAATTAATAAAAATTAAAACATGCTTCAATCTAATAAATAAAAAAAAGCTTATGCAGACACAAAAAGCTTGATTCTAATTACTTCTAAAAGTTACATATACATTTAAATTTGAAACTTAGATGCATTTTTATGAAATTGAGATAATGTAGACATTCACGCAATCAGAAATAATAAAATAATGTTCTCATTTTTACCGCAACAATCAACCAATTCAAAAATCAGACATACACACCGTTCAGCAAAGAAACTTTATTGAAACAGACAATCTTGCATAGTTACAAACCAAAGACTCAAAACGACTCACAGCAAATAGTCAATTACCAATCACATCCAATTACATACTCATAGGTGATTTTACACCTGTTATCCTCTAATTTTTTTTTTTTTAAATCAAACATCACCATAACTTCCATACATTAATATCCAATACTCACACACAAGTTAAACAGTATTAAATAGAGTGAACATGCATAAGAGATAAACACTGAAGTACAAGAAGTGAAGTGTTCAGGTAATAAATCTTGCTGCATTTTCTAAAGACATTAGTTATTGTTATACTCTTTCTTAGAAAAAAAAAAAAAAAAAAGGATCATAAATGGAATTACAATTCATTTGGTAAGCTTCACACATATATAACAGAAAAACAGAAGTGGTACTTAAATAAAAATGATTTTTTTGGTTTTACAAAAAACATAGTAGAAAACAATAAATCAAAATAATAAAGATAAAGGAAAGAAAGGTTTTTGTACTTTTTAAAACATAAAATACAATTGGTAAATAAGAGCATTAAAATTAACCCACTCTGAGATCTTTACTAACTTCTAACAGCATCTAAGTTACTTTATTTTGCTTCGACTATTGTATAAAAAAAAAGGAAAGAAAGAAAACCTTTAGATTTTTGTTACTATTTTGAATTAATCAAAGCATGTGAAACAACAAAATCATAAAATTCATTTTAAGCTGATTTTGAAGGGCAACCTATCACAAAGGTATTAGGTTTATTAGTATTTTATTCTATGATGTATACAGAATTGCAGATATGATGTATAAATTGCTGCTACAAAATCCACTTTAAAGTTGATTCATTATAAGGCAAAAACTTGCCTTGTGAAATTCTACATCTACATTTATACTTTTTCATAGAAAGAAACTTTCTAATTACATTAAAAGAATGAATGACCAAAGACTGGGTTAATGTTAATATTTTCTACTAGAGTAAACCAAGCATCACTTTATCTGTAGCACAATATAAACACTCATGGTAACAAATTCCTTTCACCCCTTATAATAATTTTTAGTGAACAGTCCTAAAGTTATTCAGCAATTTCCTAGTGAATAGTAAATTGAAAGAGCACATGAAGATTTTTCCAAAAAATTTCTATTTTTATAAAATACTCATAATTTCTGCTTCTTACAATTAATACATAAATAGAACAGTAAAAAAAATAAATATGTAATTTACAATACAATATTCCTTTTATTAATCAGTACTTTAACTTAAAAGAACCAAAATTGTTTACCCAGTGTCTAATATTATAGTATAACAAAAGAATTAATAAGCAACAAAACTGCAAGAAAAATATGCATATAAAAAGAGAGAAACAAAGTGTAAAAGTCATTCTAAACTATTTATGTATTGATATAGAACAATAGTTAAGTCAATCTCGCTTGTAATTATGGGCTCTTAATAAAAGGACATCAAAGTCAGCTTCACTGATGAAAGACAGGAAAAATTCATTTTAGATTTGGTTAAATGTCAGTTAAAAGCACTGAATGCTATGCATGGCATACAGCTTCAAGGTCAAAAAATATATTTCTTTCACAATCAAAATTAATCAAAAGTCAAAATAAATGTGAGAGTCTTCGCAACAATACATTTTTTTTTTTTTTTTTGGTAAAGATAAAGTCAAAACAAATAATTTCAAAGAGCAATCATAAATAATGCACTTTAACAAAATTCAAATTTTTTCACAAACGAAACAATGAGCAAACTTAAGAATTTCATTTGAATTGATATAAGCAATAAACAAATTATGAATTGCTAAGAATTAATTTTGGAAATAAAAATTTAAAACAAAAAAAAAACAAAAAATTATATTTCATTAAACAAAAATTTATAATATGCAACTGAATTACTTTCTCTGATATTTCTATCATGGAACATGATGTTAAGCTTCCTAACATTTAAAACTAAAGATCAATTAATTCTACCCAGAACTATAAGTACAGCATTTAGAATTATTAAAAGTAATCTAGCTGAATTACATTAAGCATGTGGATCAAAATTTCCCACGTATACAAATAAATCCATTTGTTTCATTTTCATAACATTATATTCAAGCATCAGAGAAATATATGTGCTCTTGTAAAAAACTTTCCTTTCATTTATAGCCCACTTTCATTTATACATCACATATCTAATTAAAAATGAAAGAAAATTTATTCAAAGACATATCTATTATTATATACAAGCTTAATATAGATCACTTCATATTAAGAGTCACAGCTTCACACATTTCAACCTTGCTTTCAAAAAATTACATTAAGAGTCACATATTCGAGAATCTGAACATCTTATATACACCATCATACATCACATAGATAAAAGTGTAACTCTGTATTACATTACGGTAAAATAATTTTTACAACTTTTCTTTAAACTGCTTTCTCAATGTCACAAATCTTAAGCTAGACTCCATTTTTATTTTATTAAAATCATGCTCAATATAGAGCAAAATACATAAAACCTTCAGGCAAGGCACTTTTTCCATGTAACACATGCAATCCCATTTAGACAAAGAGGAATGATAACATCCATTCATTAAATAAACATCATGGATTGCGAATGCTCTTTTTCACATAAATAAATTAAATATTCTTAAAAAAAACTATTCCTCTTTAGCACACTCTTCACATATTTAAATATAACTGACACTTTTATAAACAATTTCATAACAAAATAATATATATTTGGATGTTTAAAAAAACTAAATGCCAAACAAACAATGTCGAGTTATGAAACCTGCTTCCTATGTCAAAAAAGAACCAGAGACTAGGATTGTTATGGAGGTGACAAGATATAATCAATGTGTGCTGAAGAAGTTTGAAGAGAAAGGTATATTAAGAATATGAAAAAGTATTAATTTGTCAAAAAATAACTTAAGAAATGTCAGTGAATACACAGGTTTCAAACTCAACAAATTATGAGATGATGATTACTGGTGAGGATAAAAAAGTGCTTTCAATTTAAAACTTGCATACTATAACCTTTTGCATCTCTTGGGTTCCATTGTATTGGCCCTTCACTGTTGCCTGATGGCTGGTTCATCCAAGTTGGACAACCATTGCCTCCCATGTTAGAATTCCCAGGATTAGAGGTATTAACATTAGGATTTGGACAGTCTTCAGAACTGCCTTGATTAGTAATGCCTCCCAGAATACCAAGACTAGCTTGACCTAAGGCTGCAGCAACAACAGCAGAACTCAACGGTAAAGCTGCTCCCAAATTCAATGCGCCCATACTTAGAGTAGGTGGTGTTGTATTCATACCCTTCCCCCCACCTTGATTAGGATTTGGATTACCCAAACCCAAAGTAGTACTCAATTGAGCAAGATTGGGAATATTATCACCCCCTCTAACAGGCATGTTGTAAGGTGGTTGATTCCAAATATTAGCATTTCCACCATGATGTCCAGGACCAAAACCAGCAGGATTGTGTGGAAAAGTTACACCTAAAGCCCGATTATCTGATTTTCGATTGTGATAATTTGCATTTGCATTCTTGGGAACAGCACTGCTAACAAGTAAACTTGCACCTTTTACAATGTGATCCTCACCACACAGACTTTGAGCAACTTCAGGATGCAAAAATGTCACAAATGCAAAGGCTCTGAATGGTTTGGGGATAAAAACATCTGTTACCTCACCAAATTTAGAGAAGTAGTCTTCCAAGTCATCAGCTGTAATGTCTTCAGTGCAACGTCCAATGAAAACCTTTCGGTTTAGTTCAGCAACCTGACCATCCTGTAGAATTAAAAAATGCTTTTAAGATTATGAAGCATACAAGTGGAAAAATTAATTAAATGTGCATAATCTGAATTTTTAATTCCTTTAAAAGTTGTTCCAATTTATATTTAGAATTACATAAAAAAAAATCATGATTTTGTAATTTCTACTAAACATGAATAAAATATTTTACTTACAAACAAAAATATGAATTAACATTATTTGAAAAATTACTTTTGCATTTTTTAGAAAATTTCTTCAAATTTTAAAAAAAATATATAGAAATTTTTTTTAAAGGAAGACAATTAGTACTTGCAACATAACAAGTTGACAATGAATATCTCATAACAGATATAGTTAAATTATACATTTATTCATACTTATTTATTCATATTCAAAATAATCACAATATCGTTTCCTACTTCACTATGATACAAAACAATACACATAAAGTTGAAAGTACTTAAAAAAAGATTAACAACCTTAGAATTCGGAATTCTAACATCACACCATCTTCCATCAATAAGGTGTCGTTTCGATAATGCACGAGCTTGAGATTCATAATTGCTGAATCGAATAAAGCCAAAGCCTTTGGACTGTCCAGTTTTAGGATCTTTTTTGACCTAATAATAGAAGACAAAGTTATTATAAGTAACCAAGTATAGATATCAACATCATAAAATATTCAATACGTCTGTAAATTGATATTTCATTTTTGGACATAACAAAGCAAGAAGTAACAAAAATAACTCTACAATTGTTCTCTCCCATTTACCCATGACATATTTTAAAAACAGCGATTATCAATTTAATGGCTAGGGTAAATCTGAAATTGAGAAACACTACATCTTAAATTAGTAAGGGTGCAATACTCATTAAAACAACAATTTAGACAAAAAAAAAAAAAAATTATTTAGTTGATCAGATGTTTTAAATCATTCAAGAAGGTGAGCAATAAATTATCTTCCCAATAAAGAAGTCTCAAAATACAAGAAAAAATTCAAGATAATTGGTTTAGCAATCATACTGTTTACTTGTAGCTATTTTGGATTAGAAATCAAGACACATCAATAGAGTAGCAGTACATAAAATGACACTATTTCAGTGAAACAATTTGAACTCATTTACTCTGTACGAGGAGCTTTAAATTTTCCAAAGTAAAATACACACACAAAAGCCAATCAAAAACAACAAAAAGATAATTTATTAGGCTCCTAGGCAAAGGTTTTTCTGTATTGAAAGATAAGTAGCTGCAATACTTTATAGAAAGTGATATTAATAAATACAATAGAGAGAATTAACCTATTTTTTTACAAATTAGAATCTGTTTTCTATTAATTATCCAAGAGATAAAATAAAATGCTGACATATCATAAGACCTACTTGCGCCATAAGGACTTCTCCAAAAGACTCAAAATACTGACGTAATTCTTGTTCAGTAGTTTTCCAGGGTAATCCCAATACAATAAGATCTGAGCATTTGTGCTTGGTTTCCATTCTCTTAGTCTTTGCAGAGCTATTTTCCAATTGATCACATGATTTTCTTTTGTTTTCAGTCACTGAAATAAATGCATTTAGGTCACAAAAATTTGAAAATAAAACATCACAACATACTCCTATTTTGTGAATACGAGAAAAATATTAATTAGTTGTCCTAAATTACATAACATTTTAGCTTAATCTTGCATCAGTAAGATGATATATAAAAACTCACAATTAATTCCATAAAAATTCTCATCTTGAAACAATTTGGTTTGCTTTGTTCAATGTACATCATATTCTAGATGTTTTAACAGATTATAATGATTATCCTTATTTTAAATTTTCAGATGCCATTGCCAACACAAGAAAATTAAACTCAACATTTTAAAAAGGAAAATGAAAGAATAAAAATATTATGAAATATGTCATTAAATTTAGTTAGATCACATGTATATAAACATTATTATTTACAATTCAGTTTACAAACAACAAATACTTAATAAGATCAAAAACATTTCTAAATATTAAGCTTCACTCAATTTTGTTGTTGTTGATTAATCAATTGTATAACAGAGGAAAATAATGCATTTTATACGATTTCTAAAATGTCAAATTATAAATTTTGACGCATTTAATATTTTAGAGCAATTCTTATAGTGAGAACATAATTGCTATTTTCAACCATAATTTGGAACTATAATTAAGTATTCCATTTAAGTTCATTCCAGCTAGTTTCAGGATAAATAGCAAAACATTGTGGAAAAGACATTTGAATACTACACAATTCAGCTTGACAGGAAATGTGTATGTGTGAGTGAGAGAGGTTTCATTTTGGAAATTTGATGATCATAAAATACAGGCAAGGCCTTTTTGTGGTTTTTTCAGAAGAATCTCGGTTCTGCATACAGCACCCTGATGAATACACATATGTGTGGATACACCATGGAGAACAAAGAGTTCTGATTTGCACTAGTCAAACTGGCTCCCGTACCTGAAATGATGGTACATGGTGCTGGGGGCCACATTGCAGTCATACTTAATTCCTATAGCAGGTAAACAGTCACCATTACATTGCAGTAGGATGAATGAGATCATATTTTGTAGAATATGCGAGATCTGTTTTTAATTATTATAAGCAAAAATATTATACAAATTCTCACTTTTGGTTGATATTTTTTGTAAAGGTCTGATTATTTTGCTTTCTCAACTAAGAATTCACTCATTTTGACTGTTATTAAAAGTGATAAAGTATATGAAAATTGTATGAAATTTTTTTTTAATTGGACAGAGAAAATTTTGTAGCAAATCTTATAATGCAAAATCGCACTGCCAGGATTATTAATCCATTAGATCTAGTTCTTTTTTTTTATTAGTAGCAACTTGTAAATTTCCACTATTTTGCTTTTCATTTATGAATTTTTTAAATTTTCCTAGTTCAATGAAATTCATAGGATGACTTGAATTTTTTTTATTAGATGTTGTGATAGGCGCAACTATGTGTTAATTGATTTTACTGTAGTTAATACAGAAAAGATAGGGAAAAGGGATAAAAAAAATTTAAAAAAAGACAATTGAAAAAGAAAATATAACCAGTGTCATTTTGTTGATGGACATCGAGTTTATGATGGTGTAGAGCACAAATCATCAGTACGTGATAGACATTTGCAGAATGACAGGTCAGAAAAAAAACTTATCAGACTTATTGAATCGGGTTGAACCAAGTCCAATGGTTATTTTGGATAGCATGAACAAATGAGGAAATAAAAGAGGTTATGAACCCGAAGCCATTAACCCCTTAACTGTGACATACATTTCAGAAAAATGGACCAGAAATGGAAAATTTTGACTGTTTAATTTTGTTCTTTATATTATAAAAACTAGAAAATGGTTTTTTTATAACAATAATAAAACTTAAAATGCAATAACTACTGTATTTATAATTTAATAATATATATCAGTAATAACTAAATATTGGTATCCGATCACGAGGAACCTAAACTGTACCCATCGGTGTCTGAATCAGGCATAGTGAAAAAAGAAACTTTTTTGCAAATAAACTCACTGAAAAGCAAATGAAACTAAACGAGAAAGGGAAACACTGTTTACCTGAGCAGCTGACAACACCCCATTTTCCCTCCCTCGACTGAAGTCCTAATTGTTGAAAAACTAGGACTACTAATGCCATCTCATAGGAAAATAGTGAATTAAGTATCCTAGATTAGAAACAAACTCAGCTCAGGCTTCACAATATAGAAACGTTAATTTTTCTGCTGCCCAAAGTCAGTTCGAGCATCACAAATACTGCACATAGTAGTTGCCCAAACCGGATTTGGGCGACATTGGCAAGGGGTTAATCATTTGCTCGAATTCAATAATTCCTACACCAGCACTTATACAAATACAGTTGAAAGTAACTAGTATCACTTCAAAACTTCCTTGTTTGAAATACTAGGAAGAGTTGAAGAATACATGTTTAAAAACATTTATGAAACATGGATTCTTTTTATCAATTTCTCGGAAATAATACATTCCATTGATTGGGCTCATTAGCATATTGTTTTAGAAGGAGGAATAAATGAATTGAATTTATAACTTTACATAATTTCTTCACAGTGCACATTTAATCAACTTTTTTCTCTAACTATTAATTTCTTCTCCCTCCTCAAATTTCTATTTTTAATTTTCGAATTTTTTATGCTACACTTGTGTTTTTAAATACTTTTTTGACTTTCATAAATTACTTTCCTTATATTCTCTTCTCTTTCCAAATTTAGCGATTTTTATGGCGGAGCCTGAAGCCTTATTCGAAAGGGTTGCCACGGCTAAAGCCACCTCAGAGGAGAGAAAGCATGGTAGCTACAATGGGCAAAATATCGCCAAACAATTCCTGTCGCCAAGTGGTTACGCTAAACTGCATTCCAACCCAACAATTTTCTACACTTCATATTCTGAATTTTCAGTGAGAAGCACGTCTTATTGAATCTTTCCTAGGCGCTTAGTTATATCAACCAAGATTTCTTAGCTAATTGCCATGGTGACACAAGTACTTATAATTGTAAAACATGCAATGTACATATAACATACATCACTTGGATACAAAAACAAGAATATTGCTCATACTTAATTTTAAATAAAATATGAAAACTCTTAAGAGTTATTTATATTATTAAATTTACAGATATAAGATGGCTTTCTTAACTCATACTTTCAAAAATTAATTATTGTTTCGTTAACATTTTAAAGAGTTGCGGTATTAACCACCCAATTTCATAATGATTTGGAATTTTAATAAACAAGATGTTTTGAGAAAACTTTAAGTTTAAAATAACTTAAAAATCATAATCAAATATTTAAAACAATTCACTATAAAATATAATAAAATTACTCCAAAAATGCTAAGGCAATCGTATTCATTTATCATGGTAATGAGATCAACAACATTGACACAGTTATAATATTGAGGCCAAGGCGAAGTAACTAAGCCTAACTCCTTACACAGATGTTAACAATGTAAATAAAGGGGCGGGGTGCAGAAACAGGTATTGTTTACGTACCTTTTGGAAATACACAAATGTACAGAGAATTTCCCCAGCCTGTCCCATACGGAGGATTCAGTTTTCCATCCGTTAATCTGATTCCTCGCATCGTTCCTGTAGCTGGATTTCTGTATTTCAATCCACAAGTCCCTGGAAACTGAGCAGCTAAAGTACTCAATAACAGAGTACCATCTTCTTCACAAGGAACTTCAATAGGTTCCTCCCCTTCATCTTCGGCAACTTGAACATAGCTAAGACTCATTTTTCAATATTTATAAGACTGGTATGAAACACAATTTCTGTTTAATTTAGTTCGACTCCAACCTAAAACCAGTACAAACTCCGCAATTGCTTAATAACCATAAACAACTCAACATTTAACAACAACACTTGCTGTTGCCACAAGAATATTTTATCGTTATAAAAATATCGCAACGACAGCAGAAATCCTCTAGAAATTTTCTTTCCCTTTTAAGCATCTGTTGGAGAATCGCAATTAATGTTGAAAAATCACAAACTATAATATTAAGAAAAGGAAAGAAAACACCCTCAAGCAATCTCTATTTGTTCCATGAAGAAATCAAATGGGTTTCGGAGGTTCAATATCTAAGCTTGCACTTATATAAGAGACTTACCTATGTAAAACATCCCCAATCAGAAATACTCCACAACTTCACAGACCTTGAAAATTTTTAATTGATTAACTCCTTAAAACTCTAAATTCATCTTTTCTCCCAACTCAGAAAACCCTCCCACTTTAAAATAGCAAACCTTTTCCTCGACCAAACAGAATACACGCTCTCATTACAAGAAGACTGAGGGAGCAGGCAGGGTAAAATGTCTACTGCCTCCATTCTAGTTATACTTTCACCATTTCTTAACTTTAAATATAAATAATTATATTATAAAAGAAAATTAGATTAGAACCAACACCACTATTTTAATAACTAGTGCTTAGCTAAGTATTTATTCTAAAACATCTCAGCTATTAAAAATTCTTAACTTTAAAGCATTTATCTTACTAGGAAGCTATTGCTCTTTAAAACAACCTACTTTTTATATTTTATTATTTTACATCCTGGGCAAGTGAAAAACCATAGTCCAGTCTCAACCTCAATTAATATTTATTTTACTGGGGATTATAGCTCGTGAGGGTTAAGTATCCCAAGAATAAATACTCCATATCTATATATAACATATTAAATACCTCACTAAAAATTTTAAGAATAAAATACATCTTAGTATCTCCCTGATTGGTATGTACTCCCCACTCTCTTTAAGAAATAAAGTCCTGCAATATAAACAAATTTTACTCCCAGTGATAACATAAGCCTCTCCTGGCTTCGTCTGATATGAAAAGAGTCCGATCAATTCAAAATAAAGTTCTCAGAATCGTTACTAATATACCTTGGTATATCAGAAATTCGGTTCTGCACAAAGATCTAAATATCGAATCTCTTGAAAGTTTTATCACTAAATTATCCAGAAACGTCTTTAATACAATGAAACGCACAAGAATCCCATTCTCAGAGCTCACGTTCTTTTCACAAACCAAAACTGAAATTATAAATATGCATATAAAACAACCAAATGGTTGGTACCCCTCAAACCACCATGAGAAAATTTATTTTGTTCTATGCACTCATTGACTAATTTAAATACACTTTGTATTGCGCAAGTTTCAGTTGAAAAATCAGGACCTCAATGGATGAAAATTCTCTTGCCGTTTGACTTTTTCTAGCTTTCTAGACTCTTCACTTCCCTCCTTCTTCCAACTCACCTGGACGAGAAAAATTTTTCTGATTGTTCATCAAAGACTCTCAACAAGTCTTATTGAGCAGAAGCGATGAAACCCGCTGGCGCTCGTTTCATATCTAATTTTATTTCAAGCATTTGGTTTTTTTTCTTTCATTGTGAAATAGCCTTCTCATTCACAAACTAATATGCTTTAATTACAAATAATTACCAAAATAATTACTTTAAAATTAATTGTACTGCTTCTTGTTATGAAAAGAAAATTCTTCCAGGAAGTCTAGACGTTCTTGACAAATGCAGCTGAAAATAATTTCTTCTAGAATAGAATCCGATGCTTTTTCGACAAAAATATTTTATCAGCACCAAGTGTTATTGTCTTAAAAATTCGTTCTACTTTTCTTTACTTGTCTAATGTAGGAAAAATACTAGACGCACAAACCAAGTTTTTTCTCAAATGGGTAGCATTTTCTTTTACTTTCTTACTCTTTTTCTTTTTCAGGCTGCGGTAGCCTAGTGGTTATGGTACCGGACTCATGGCCGGCGGTTTTCGTTCGGTCGCGGGTTTGATCCTTGGTTGCCAAAGACCCGCCGTGTAACCGGGGCTGATGCACGTTAAATTTGTCGGGCCCCAAAGTCCTCCTATTGGAATGGTGTGGAAGTTAGGAAAAGGGGCTGCTAGCTCAGGTGTTGTCCTCTTTCACTTGACCGAGGTTCAAATTTACGAAATCCGTCATCAATAGCCTTCGTGTTGCTTTTAGTGAGACGTTAATAAAAACTAACCAACCAACCTTTTTCAATTAATTTAAGAAAATAAAACAAGAGTATTTAGAGAAAACTTTGTTTCTTTTTGTTGCGATATTTGATATATTTGATTTTCTCGATTCAAAGGAAAAATAATTTTATATCAAATTCTTTAAAAATGGAAAAAACATCACGTTTCCTGATATGCAGGACACTTCAGTCGGGCTAGTGAAGGAATTAAACAATCATAGGTAACGATGAAAAATGAACAAAATTAAAATTTAAGAAACACAATATTTGATAACAGTGCCCAATTTTAACGTTAGAATCAATTGAGATAATTTGTTAATTAAAACTAGCGACATTTTGGAATTTACTTTATTGATTTTTTTAAAACCTTATTCATTTTGCATTATTTACCCCAAGTAACAAATTTAAAATCCGAAGAAAATAAATGTCATAAATCTTATTTGGGGATCTAGAACTATAAGCAACAATAAACTATCATTTCTCATTTATACTTACTAAAAAATGGCATTTTAGCATCTGATTAACAGATGTGTTATTAACATTTATAAAACAATCAAACATGTATTCATATACTTTTAATTTTGTCTTCTGGCTTTAGAAAATCGAACGAATAAAAAATTAATAAGAATAAAAAACTTTAATCAGTAATATTTTCTTAACAACTAGAGTCCAGATCCACTCAAATCTCTTTATAAGGTTGGTTCAAATTTCTAAGCTGAGCTATTTTAACATTAGTCGAAACATAATGAAAAAGAAAACTAAATACATTAAAATTTAATATAATTAGAAACTCCGTACAATAAGAAAATAATTAAGATGTAAGTTTTGTGTATAATTGATGATTCGCAGGGGGAAAATATAAGAAAATTTTTTTTTTCCTACAACTTTCAGTTCTTAAGGTGGCTGAGGTAGCCTAGTGGTCATGGCTTCTGATTTGTGGCTGATGATTTTCATTCAGTCGCGTGTTCGATCCTTAGCCGCTAAAGACCCTTCATGTAGCCAGGGCTGATGCACATTAAATCTGTTGGAGCCCAAAGTCCTCCCGTTAGCGTGGTGTGGATGTTAGGAGAGGGGGGTGCCAGCTCACGTGTCGCCCTCGTCACTTGACCGTGGTTCAAAATTACGAGGTCCGTAGCCAATAGTCCTCGTGTTGCTTCTGGTGCAACGTTAACTGAACTAAACTTCAGTTCTTAAGACATATTTTTTCGATTGGAATAAAATGATGTTCTAAATACATTGAATAAAAGATGAAATTCTGAAAATCTCAGCGCACATCTTTTATTTTGCGACAGGAATAAAAGGCATATGAGAAATTACAAACCCTTTTCTCCTTTGAAAGGATTTTAAAGTGAATATAGGTAAAAATTGAAGTCAACAACAATATGTCGACTTGAATTTAATTTTAGATCATTGTATTTGAAAAATTGCTACACGTAACACACGTAAGTAATTTTAATTTTACATGTAGATGATGCTTTATTATTTTGTGAAGAAAAGAAGATATTAATTGAAATCACAGGTGACATAAGAAAAATTAGGACCAACTATTTGTGAAACTAGTTATTTTGTTTTAATTAACTTTTTTCATTAGATAAATAGTTTATCGTTCCTTGATGATAATTTTATATATTCTGAATGTATTAACTACTTAACTAAGTTGTAATTCTATGTGTAATTTGTAAATTTAAGTGATAACAGAATTGAAGGAATTATAGAAATCTATATAATATACAAGCGAAATACCATTGACTGACTCATCACGAGATCTCTAAGACTATACAACCGATTGACTTGAAATTTAGCATTGTTACTCATTTTCCGATGTAGACGCTCACTAAGAATGGATTTTACGGAAGTCTAATCCAAAGTGTAATTTTCGTCCGTTAATCTACTCTTATCCATCGGTTACGTAAATTTTGCGACTTTATCGCCGAAAATGATATGACCGACGCCAAACGTAATATATTTTTTTTCTATGTATACTGTGTATTGTCACCAATTAAGTGTACTTGGTGAGATTTGCGCGTGAGAAATGGAAAAACACCAAATAATTTAATATTGAAGCGCTGATGGAGAATTGGCAAGATTTTGGCGAAGGGGCTCTTTATGTGAAATTTCTTGCATGTCGAAATTAGGAAATGTACAGATTTAGCGATAGAAATAAATAAGTTTAGAAATCCCACGGTTGGTGAAAGCGTAGTTTAGCCCCAAAACTTAGCGGGATTTTGAAAAATACTAAAATGGTTACTTCATACAGAGTAGCGCACTTGCAAGACAATATTCGTTTACTGGAGAGCCTCGCTACATGCATGAACGAACTCAAGACGCTATGACATACGTAAGACATGTTGGACGTCCTGACTTTTTTTTTTTTTTTTTTTTGTATTGCAAATTTAGGACAAAAATCTTATGATAGACACGATGTCATTGCGAAGGTATTTCTTTGAAAGTTAAGCACATGATGAATCTTCTAACAAAAGGTTGTATATCTTTTTCAATATTAGGTGTGACATGTATGCGGTGGAAAGAGTTTATATATATATATATATATATATTATAATTATCGTTTAAAAATTGAAAATTTTCTTGGTATTTACGTATCGGTTGCGAAATGTAATATTATCGTCTGCCCAGCGAAGCGAGTGGGTATCAGCTAGTTAATTATATAGCCACAATTTTGTATATGTTGCTTTCGCAATACATTTTTGTTTTCTTATTTACATTTTTGGCAACTGTGTGACCTATCTACTGCTTCTGGATGTGTTCTTAGTGTGTGTCAGCTGTTGTACGCTAGGGCATTCAAAATGTCTTCACCTTCATAATTAAATATTAACTGAATAAAATGTAATAGTAATGTTAGTGGTAAAATTCAGGATTGCACTCACTTAATCAGGAATAGAAGAGGTATCTATTGCTTCGTCCATGTTCATTCCATGGGTGCAAGGTAGTCCGACTAAAACTGAAGAAAGATAATTAGGTAGTGATCAAGAGAAAGCCAAGGCGTGTTTACTATGTGAAGACAAAATTCCGAATGTAGGAATGTGATCGAATTGAGAAATATTTTCGGCCTACGACAAACACTAAATTTATTTTACTGAATTAATTATAATAATAAAAAAAAGCTACAATTACTTTTGTAAGAAGTAATTTTTTGTCAATTGTTCCAGAACCTCAATCCATTCCATGAAAGAAAAATTTGCTTCTTGTGTATTTGTTTCACATACATTGAGTAGCATCGAAGTTTACAAAAGTTAAATACACTTTCCACAATTTAATAAATAAAGTATATGCATGACGGTCATGCTTCACTATTTATAACTCCACAGCCATCTTAAAGTCTAATTAAATAATCAATAAGTTTGAAATTATAATTGAAAAACGTAAGAGAAAGACAACACAGTTTATTGTCTATCAAAGAACATTCAAGATCAATTTCCCACGAATCTTTCTTAACTCATTTAACCCTGGCTTATGTTAAAGCATTAAAGTCATAGCTTACTAAATCACTCATTCCAATCCAAACGAATCACGATTATAGTAGATTCGACTCTTATTAAATCTAATCAGGAGTCGCTTCCAATTAATTTTAATCTAAACTATAAATCACAATAATTCACTCCAATTTACAAACATCTATCAGGTTGTAGTTATCATCTGTCTCCCTTCTCTTTCCTTTCAAATTTATTTCGCTTAAAGGAGAATATCAATTTCTCTAATTCAATTCATTACACTTCTTAACTGGGGCCGCTATAGCCTAGTGGTCAAGGTCGTGGACTAGCGGCCGGCGGTTTTTGTTCAGTTGCGGGTTCGATTCTTGGCCGCCAAAGACCCGCCGTGTAGCCGGGGCTGATGCACGTTAAATCTGTTCGGGGCCCAAAGTCCTCTTGTTGGTGTGGATGTTAGGAGAGGGAGGTTCCAGATCAGGTGTCATCCTCGTCACTTGATCGTGGTTCAAAATTACGAGGTCCGTCGCCAATAGCCCTCGTGTTGCTTCTAGTGCGACGTTAATAAAAACTAAACTAAACACTTCTTAACTTCCTCTAATTTACCTGAACGCACATTTCCTTTTGTTTGGCTAGGAATTGATATTTTATCCAATTCAAGTTACCAAAAAGTCATAGAGGTTACTGCAAAGAAAATTGCGGAACCCCAATATCATACATGACTCCCAAAATGTTACAATCTCTCTGTCGAACAAGTTGCAAGAGATATATAATCAGGTGGCTTCTCAGATTGCATAGTTGAAAATCAAAAACGCTTAAAATGAAAAATAAAAACTCTTCAGATTATTTACCCACCCTCCTCTGAGTTTTCACTTAATTACAAGAAAGCGAGAAATTGGAAACTGTAAAGATAAAGGGGGATGGAGAGGATAGTACGAAATTTGTACCCGCATTATATGGTTTATTTATACGGTTGACAAAAAAGAAAAAAAAAAAAAATGAAAACCTTTAACAACTTCCTCGATTCTTGTTACAGGAGAGATAAAATTGATATCAATATTAATGACTGAAAAAAATGATATTTTGATGGATTTATTAATTCAATTAATAAATTATGTTAATGTATGTCTAAAAAGAATTTTCTTATGATCAATGCTGTCTATTTTCTCACATATCTGATCTTTCATCTGCTTAAAAGTTTTAGTTGTGGAGATAGAAGATTATGTTCCCAATGTTAAATAAGCATCAAAAACATTTAACAATAAAAAGTTTTCTACTCGATACGATTCAAAGTTTTTGCTTCAAGTGATAAATATTTTTTTTCCACTTCTAAAATAAAATTTCTTACAAAAACATTATTGATACGATCATGAAGTAAAGGAAATTTAATTTGGAATTGTTCCTCTTGGGCACTTAGAATTTACTGGTGAAATATCCGCAGAGGATCATTTCACGTTTACTGTTCAGAAGCGTGAATCACTTTCTCAGGAGGGAAAGGGCTTTTTCTCGCTCTTTGTGGTTACCTTCCATTCTCCCTGGTGGCACACTTAAATAAGAAGTTCGCCAAGAGTTTGGAGCAAGACACACACACTCAACATAGACACAACGCATTCCCGAAACACTTTCATATTCTAAGTTATGTGTAAGAAATTAAACTTCAACTATGAACTACCACAACTATCATTCTCTTCCAGGTAAGAAATGTTAATTTTAATCACGTTGTTTAAATAAACTAATTGTAGGCACCAAATGACAGTCTTTTC
Organism: Nephila pilipes; assembly: GCA_019974015.1. Lineage (NCBI taxonomy): Eukaryota > Metazoa > Arthropoda > Arachnida > Araneae > Nephilidae > Nephila > Nephila pilipes. The sequence goes on along the minus strand of BMAW01100788.1, from coordinate 665,693 downwards.
TTTTGAGCAGTTGTTCAATTTCTTGATTCTCTAGTCTTTTCTGCAATAGGAGCCTCTTCTCTCCGTTATACGATCTCATCCTTTGGCAAAGTTTATTTATTATTAATGTGTTAACCTCAAAATTCATAATTAAATTAAATCATAGAAGAAGCACCGTTTCATTATTCTAATGAAAATATAAAAATTATTAATCTTCCTACTTTGAATGCATCTAATCGACCCATTTTCATAATTTATTTGTAGATAGCTCCCATGTTTTTATTTATATCTTATTTCTTATAAGTATCCCTGAAACAGATAAATTTAATTAATTTATAATTTTTCAGACTCGAACATATGTAGACTTGTTTATATCTTAATAAGATGAATATAACATCTGACCTTATTTGGCCTAAATCGAATAACATTTTTCTAATATGAATAGAAATATATAAACATCAGGTTTAGTGTTTTTTGATGGTCTACATTTCGAATGGATGCTTGATAGATGTCAACAACTTTTCCCATTTTTCAGTGATTCCTTTATTAACGATGTCGTCTTTTGGGTCATTTCTTTCAGTTTATCTTCATTCAAGTTGCTTACAAGTCAAGTAATTGTTTTACAAGTAATGATACCATGGTACTGACATGCATAAGTAGTTGATTAATTCCTTATTAACATTTTATTTAGAAGCATCACGAGTGCAATTGCCAACGAACCTCATAATTTAGAACCACGTTCAAGAGACAAAAACACATGTGTTGTCACACTACTTTCTAAACTTCCGTACCACGCCAACTTGCTGACTCTAATCCCTGATAGATTTAATATGCTTTGGCCCTGCTGCAAGTTGGGTCTTAGTAGAATAATAAGGAAATGACTCGCACTCACGACCCGATTGAAACAATACCCACAGTGAGCTCGCGACATAGACCACTCGTCTACAGCGATTACACACATTCTTATAATGTTCTACTTATTTGGCTCTTTTTGTCATTCTACTTTGCAATATGGACATTAATAAGTATGTAAAAAAGATCAAAAATCCCAATGATACAAATATGTTATAAAAAGTTAGGTTAAAGAAGAACTCTTTATATGTTTCCTTTCTTAAAACAGTGCTGGAAGTCTTCTGTCAGCTCCTTCAGGACGCGTGCCGCTTTCTCTTTTACAGCTTCAACGGATTCTATTCTTGTTCCCTTTAATGCAGATTTCACCTTCGGAAATAAACAAAAGTCACATGGCGTAAGATCTGGTGAATAAGGTGAATGGTCTAATTCTGGGTTGCTGTACTTGGCTAGAAACATCTTGACAGACAATGCGATCTTCCCAAAATCTGGGTCGTTTTTTCCGTATTCTTTCACGCTGTTCAGCAAGAACGTGAAGGTAGTATTGTTGATTAATAGTTTGACCTTCAGGAACCCATGAAGGTGCACAACCTCATGAATATCGGGGGGGGGGAGAAACACTCATCATTGCTTTAATTTTGGTTTCTCATTTGAGCTTTTTTGTCTCTCGGTGAAGATGGCCTCTTCCAGTGCACGGATTGTCGCTTCGTTTCAGGATCATAAGTAAAAATTCCAGATTCGTCACCCGTTATTATCCTTTCCAATAAGTTTTGATAATTTTCAGTGACATTAAAAGTGTCAGTACAAAAATTTTGTGAGCTTCCAGTTGTTCAAACTTGAAAATTTTAGGCACCATTTGAGAACACACTTTTTGTTTGTTAAAACTTTTATGCAAAAATTGCTGTACTGACTCTTTGTCAATTCACACAATCTCTGCAAGATCGCCAAAAATGATACAACCGACGCCAAACGGAATATGTGTTTACTATGTGTTGTCGCTAATAAAGTCTGCTTGGCGAGATTTGAACCGGCGAAATGGAAAAATACCCGAAATAGTTGTTGGCACTGGCATATAGCAATGTGAAGTGTTTTCAATTTTGAAAAATATCTCGGAAAGATGGGTGCCAATTTTGCTCTCAGTGGAATATAAACACAAACGTTCGATCGATTCTGAGGCTATTTTGGCGCTTTTTCATCGCAATCCTGGCGAGTCTGTTGATACATTACTATGGACGAAACGTAGATACACTAAAACACTACAGAGACAAAGGAACAGATAAAGTAATGGTTTTTTTTAAAACGAACGGGCTCTGAAGAAAGGAAAGACCGTGAAATCGGTCAGCATGAGAGGGATGATGGCAAATCTATTTTGGGATGCACAGGGACTCTTATACACTGATTACGTGTGAAAAAGGAGGAAAAATTACTGGAGAGTATTACATGTTATTGCACTGGTTGAACGAAGAAATAAAGAAAAAAATGTCCTTTGTGAAAAAGAAAAATATCATCTTCCCCCAAGGCAATGCACGAATGCACACCTGTGCAGTTTTAATGGCTAAAATCATGGAATTAAAATTGAATTAAAACAACATTTAAAGCTCCCAGTGACTTTTTTAAAATTTAAAAACTTGTTGACAGTCTTGGAAAAGTAAAGAAACGCCGTAAGAAATGTATAGCTCTGGATGGCGACTATGTAGCGAAGTCTTAGGAATAATAAATAAAATTTAAGTTCTTGTCTCGCTCGTATTCAGTAACAATTAAAACTTTACGACACTGCGAGTCACTTCAACTTACGGATTCTTGAAACTAAAAAACAAACAAACATTATTAGTTATAATTTACAACATTATGTACTTAAGGCTCCCGTCTACCCGCCATTTTGATTTCGCCAGCTTAATGTTAATCCTAAGGAATTTCGACTTGAATTCTCCCATCTTTACTATTTGATCTATTTGAATGCAATAAAGTGCATCTGAAAGAGCAAAAAATAATGAATGCTTCTGAGGAATTACTTTTTTCCTCCGATTTTTAAAAATATTTGAAAATATTATTTAAGGACCAGAAAACTCAAAAACGAATAATTAAAATAAGAATAAAAATATTTTTAAAAATCTTAGGAAAAAAGTAATTCCGCAAAAGCATTGATTATTTTTTGCTCTTCCAAATGCACTTTATTGCATTCAAATAGATCAAATAATAAAGATGTGAGAATTAAAGTCGAAGCTCCATAGAATTAACATTAAGCTGACTAAATTGAAATGGCGGGTAGATGGAAGCCTAAAGGATCAATTAATATGCAAAATAAATTTAATCCGATATATCGGTCATCCCTCAGTAACAATTCACACTTTATGATACTCCTCAGTACAAGATTATTTTATCTCACTTATACGTGATCCATATCTTCTCTGTTTCAGATTTGTGATTTATATTATACGGCTCTCTTCTACCGGACATTTTGATTTCGCAAACATAACGTTAATCCTATGGTTAACCCAAGTAGATAAAATAGTCCCAAGTCTAGACTGCTTTATCTATTTGAACGCAAATAAAGAGCAAAAAGTAATCGAGTTTTCTGTGGAATTACATTTTTCTTTCCATTCCTAAAAATAATTTTACGTCTGTTTTAATGAATTTCTTAGTTTAGTATTTAAGAAATAATTTAAAATATTTTCAAAAATCGAAGAAAAAACCCAATTCCGTAGAAACCTTCATTCTTTCTTGCTCTTTTGTATGAAATTTTTTGTTTTCAAATCGATAAAATAGATTTAGATTTGAAGAGGAAATTAGAAATTTTTTAGGATTAATATTATGTCCACGAAATCAAAATGGCCGGTGGACGGGAATCATAAGACTACGATTTCCGAGTGTAAGTTTTAGCCTTGAGTATTTTTTGCCCTACTGGAAAGAGCATTTTTTTTTTTTTTTTTTTTTTTGTTTCTTCGCTTTATTACCTTTTTGGAACTAAATACTACAAAAAAAAAAAAAAAGAAAGAAAATTGGAACATTACAATTTACATTCTTTTCGTAACTTTACGTAATAATTCATATTTTCCGTAATACTATCACTTTTTTTACATAATTTTATATTTTTAGATTCGATTGGTGTAAAAAGATTTCAAAAGTGAGGAGTATAATACTTTTTAAATCATCAAATTAAATTTAGTTGACCCATTTTTTGAGCCCCTGTAACTCGGAAACTTTCAAGTAGAATTTTACAAAATTTGAAATTTATGAATTTCTTAGGATTGGAAATCAGATACGCAAAAAAGCCAAAGCATCGATAATGAGAGTTATTTCTAAATCCCTACTATTATTTCACCCTCTCCCTATATATATATATATATATATATATATATACAGTTTTTTCAAATATTAATTCATTCATTAAATTTAATTGGTGAAAATGCAGTTTAGCCCAACCACTTGGCGCAAATTCAAAAATTGCCAAACTTGGCGATTTTTTTTGGTTGAACGTTAAGTCCGCGAGGCGGCCCAGGATAGCCACATTTGGCAAAATTCCACCAAATAATTCTTGTCGCCAAGGGTGGTTGGGCTAAACTACATTACAACCATTTAATTTACCGGATGAATTAAGAAACAAGCCAATGTTTCTACTATGTCATTTGTCTTGCAATGGCAAAGTTGAAAGAGCGCCGGCGTAGAATCTTCATGCCTTCGGATCGAATCATAATTAATTTTTTTTTTTTTTTTGATTTTCAACTAACTAATTTTAATTTTATTTGTGAGAAAAAAAATTCTCTTATATAAGATATTTAGCAGGTTATAAATTTAGGAATAAATACCGTCAATGACGAAGCGTGTAGATCACTGAAAAAAAATTTCTTTTGCCACTTAATATTGTGATTCTTTCATATGTATATGCATATTTATATTAATTGTAATTATGTAATAAAAAGTAACTAAAATAAAAATTTTCTATGTTGACCGAAGTAGATATTGACTTAAATTTTTTTTATATTACTTGTTTTTAAGTTAATTAACATTGTTTGTTAAATTAATAAATTGATCCATCATAATTTATTCATTTTGAGCTACTGAGAATGATAGCAATTTCCACCAGCTGCAAATGAGATTTGTGAAAGGTTTTAGCTGTGTTCTATTTATACTGAAACCTGAACAAATACTAGTAAAACGTATGTGAGACACTCAGTGCTAAATTGCGGTACACCTGCGGCTTGCGTCCTCTATGAAAAACAGTTAAAAATAATATAAATTTGTTTGCGTGTTTCGGAGTAAACAGGAATCACTGACAACGAACATCAAAAAGAGAGCTACTTTGTAATTTTTTACGCAAATTTTTAAAAATAAACGCTTACTATGAAGAATATATTTATAAGGATAAGTGGCTGTTTTATTGCTGTTAAACATTATGACTGAAGAATAATTGTACTACTTTCCGATAAGAAAATCTTGAATCGGATAAATCGACCTCTCTGATTTTTCTGATCTTAACCTTTTAGATATCTTTTTTTTATGGTAAAGATAAGATCTGTTGCACATTTTTTCCCTTCAATATTGGACGATTTGAAACTATTCATTGAATTTGAAGAAACAACAAATGGACAAGATATTTTGCAAGAATAGTTTTGAATTCGGACTTCTTCTTGCCATTTCTATTTTGACTATTTTCAAATCATTAAAAGTTTGCTAAATTAAAAATTTTATTAAATGCTATTTATTATTTAAATTCCTTGAATTTTCGAACATGTTGCTCTATATTCTGTACATAACTAGACTACGACGCCGTATTTAGAAACTTCTTATTTTACATGTCAAAACGCTTGAATCGATTATTTATATCTGAATCCAGAAATTTATGACTAAGAGTCCACAAAGATTCATTGCAGTATTGTTTAGTTCACGCTACTTTATATTTTTGTGTGTTTCCTGGATCAACTGTAGATTGGAAATTTCTAGAATATTGGAATTTCTAAAATTTGATTAGTTTCTTGTAGAAAATATGCTTTATGATAAAAAAAAACCCCATTATGATTAAAAAAATCTAAAACTTTAAAATAAAAGTAAAAGCTTTCATCTCTTCTCGACATATTCAATATTCCTGCAAAAATGCTCGAGAACGCTTTTAGACATTTTTCTTTTACAGGAGCACCCTTTGGTTTATCAAGTATTTAACAAATTCCTCAAAATTCCCCACATAAACATGAGAAGAGCTCATACAATATATAATACACAGATGCAAATTAAATTTAATGTACACAAATGTTCCGAAATATCAGATACAAACTACTATTCTAATACGCAACACAATTAAAGTATTTTTGAATATCATTCCAAAAAGTCAAAATTCAATATAACAAAGAAACCAAATTTTACAAAATCATTCTATATCAATTCCCAAACATTTTTTTTTAAAAAAAAAAACCGAATACGAACACAATTAAAATAAACTGATTAAAATTTGAAGCATTGTGTTACATGTTACCCAATACCACAATACCCGATCGAAACATATTTGAAAAAAAAAAAAAAAAAATGTAGCAAATTATTTCATTATAAAAATACATCGTGATTCAGTGAATCTACAACTTTAAAATTAAAGTAGAAGCGTTCACCTCTTCGATGTATTTCATATTTCAACAAAACAAAGCTCTGGCTGTAGTGTATGCAGATTTTTTTTTTTGAAGGGGAGCGTAATCTAATTGACCAAGTAAGATAAATAGGATAATACTGCTCGTGCAGGTAAGCAGCCATTTGGCGATTTCAGCGTTAAACGACGAATGACTCTATAACTTTGCTACTACTTCGCTTCTACTACTACTTTGAAAAAGGAAGTCAAGAAGAAATTGTAGCACTTCTCTGAGAGGGATTTGTCGAGTAACCTATCCTAAGGATGAGGTTATCATTGTTTGCATGGTTTTCCACGATATTTATTGTTTTTTTGGTTTGGTAATTTTACCTTGCTAGGTGTGGTTAAGGAAACAAAGAAGTGTAATGTTTTGTTAATTCTGTTAGGTTTTTAAACACCTTTTAATAATTTGTGACGGATTGTTTGAAAACTCTTATGGTTCATACGTGAATCAGATTTAATCTGAAACCTATAGCTGCTGGTACTGATGGCAGTATTGCCTTCACTAGTGGCTATACTATTTGCATACGGACTATCTTGCTTCATATGTTTATTATATTTCATATTATGTTTATATCGATTTTTTCTCATAGTATATTTCTTCTTTTTTTATTATCTGGTTAACGTGCCATCAAACAAAATGAGTATTAGGGATATCTGGAGTCAAGGAAATGTGAACTTGGCTTCTTTTCTTATTTACGTTGCCCTGATTTCAAATATAAATAAAGTTCTGCTCATAAAAATAGTAAATTTGTGTCTTTTTGCTGCTCATTTTGCTTAAAGGAAGTAAAACGTAGCAGAAATGGAGTTATCGAGTAAAGTGGCACTATCACCTTCACTAACCATATTCCTACAATAAGATATATTTTGCCAAATACTGAATTTAAAAGTGAAAAGCTAAATCAAAATTCTTTGCAAAGTGCAAAGAGGAAAAATAGAATTAATAGCCACATGTTTTTCCATTTTATTTCAGCTACATTACAGCCATCCCAATATTAGTTTGAAATAAGAGAAGGATTATTTCTTTCAAGTATTTTAATTGATCTATTTCCCAACATTTCTTTGGATTATGTTGTATTGAAGCATTTAAGTCAAACGCTATAAACTATTCGTAAAAAAATTATACATAATGTAACATTCCATAATATAGAAGAACGGATCTAATAGTTATTATTTAATCACTTTAATTTCTAGAAGAGATCTTAAGTAATACAAATAAAAATCAATAGTATAGAGTTTATCAGCTTTGTAATGTGTAAACTGACAAACGAAGCTTCAGTGGCGTTTTCATTTTCATCTTTAGAAATTCTCTTGAACATGGTTGATTCTGCTTGAAGAAATAAAACGTGGCGTTTGAATATTTCTTTTCCTTTATACACTGAATAAGAATGCTCCAGCATCAGAATATTTGCATTCCAGATGTCTTTTTAATTTGGAGGGAACCAATTTGGAGGGAAGTAATTTTATGGCATTTAATACATTACCTTCAGATGTTTGTTTATTTTCAACCAAAACAAAGCCAAGCAAAGTGAAGCAGGATCATATTTTCTTACTTTTTTCTGGATTTCCTTTTGATAGTGAGTTGCCTTTTCACAAACTGAGGCATACCAATTTGAATGGCTTTGGCTGGCAGATATCAGAGGGGCTATTTTGTTTCCTTCGACAATGCTGGTTGTTATTGAATAAGGAGCCTTAGAAGCTTCAGTAAGTACAACATCTTTTCGTTTATAAGACCCAGTTTTTAGCCAATTGACCATAGTTCTGAAACAAAAGTAAGGACTCTAGTAAATAAAAATTTCCACCCTCTAAAATTATGGTTTACTAAATTCTTTCATTAATATCAGTAGATTTGTTCTTAGATTAATAGTTACCTAGTAGTTGCTACGCGAAGTTGTCATGTGTAACGTACTGGACACGAAAACAATCAGGCTAGGGATAAGTATTTAATTTTATTTCACCGCTTTTTCTTTTTCTTCCTCGTCGTACACTCACTCTCTTGTCGGTACGCGCGCATCTCAGTCTCCAAATTTGATTGGGTGACTTCGTCTCGGACGAAATCAACTGGTTTGTAGTCACTACACATGTGAGCACAATCTCAGATGAAATCCATTTTTTTTTTGCTAAAAACTAAACTGTGTCATTTTTTAAAATCCGATATCGATGCCAGAGAAACAACTCATAAAAATGTGACTATTCTTCTTTCATTTCTTTCTTTTTCTTTTTTTTTTTTTAAATGAATAACTCTGTTTCCATCACTTTGTGGTTAAAATGGTGTCCAACAAAGCTAAAGCGACGAATTTTTAATGCCTGACGAAGCACAGATTTGTTGTGTTTGCTCGGAAACTGTATCAAATGTCGGATGAACATTGCTACAATTCACTAGAAACCCAAATTATCTGTTAAATGTAAGGAAAGGATGGAATGCTGATTCTCGCCTAGTCTGCAAGTTCTTTGATCATGATACGAACTATCCAACATTATCAGGGGTCTCGGTCAATGACGATCACGTTCCTGAATGTTGAAGGTCATTAGAACGTACATCACTTTGCTCCACTGATGATGATTGTTGTCATTTTAGCAACATTGAAGCAGCTGTATCATTCTTTGAATTAAATGGTGCCCATTGTTTTATCTCCGAAAATGGTGAATCATGCGTATAATTTCCACTAGAAAATTGCTAAGCCTTACATAAAACTTAATGCTATAACATTGTTCAAGCTTTTACATAATAAAGTCGAAAAAGAGAATCTCTATAGATCTTCATTTGTATTTCCTTACTTATCGGCGTATTATCAATGATAGTCAGCTTCTGTATATAGTAAAAAAAATAATAATCACGTATACGCATCAGGATTGTCTTCGCACATGCATCAAACCACACCATCCTCGCTTCATTTCTTTAAGCTCGAAAAACTGCAGTCGGATATTTTTTGAACACTCCTCATATGGCTTTGATTTTGTAATTGAGGTCATTTTATAATAAAAATTATCGTCATTTTTTTAAGAATAGTTGTATTTTAAATTCGTTATGGCATCGTGAGTGTACATTTGTGGTGGGAAAACTTGAGATAGAGTACCTTCTTACAGGTGTCGTCCTTATCATTTGGCCACAATAACATTTGTTTCTGATACATATTTGAGTAGCTATTATGTAAGAGCCTTTAATTCAATTTTCATAAAAAAATTTTACTACCATTCAGCCATTTTTGTATCAATTAAATCCAATATCAAAGAATTGATCGAGACAGAATCATGTTGAAATGTTAATTTCATTACATTAATGTTTGTATTTTATTTTGCTTAAAATCAATTCTGCCATATAAACGTTCTGCTTTCTCTCTAATGTATGGGGTTAATTTAAAATAGATCCTTTTTACATTCAACTTGCGTTGTTTGAGAGAGTAGGGAATTATCTACACAACCATTAAACAGTTCTTTCCGACGACGAACTGAACGGAATTCAGGAACATAAAACAAAATAACGTCGAAGGAAAGAGACGGTATTACACCATAACTTCTCAGTCATCATCAACCTAAATACGATCTTTCTTTATTGCATTACAAGAGAAAAGAACTTTTCCATGCCATCTTTTTTTCTTTCTCTTTGAGATTGGTATTCATTCCAAAGATACGTTAGTAACGAAAATCCAATTATATCGGACTGTGAGTGGGAAGAAAAGGCTAAACTCGTGTACTTTTAATTATCAACTCGCCGGAAGCGTATTCCACTAAGATTCAAATGAAAGAATGCGACAGAGTTTGAGTATCGGTTATAGCCTTTCATTTCCTACAATATTCAGATCGAAAAAGAAGAAGAAAAACTCATGTTGCCGTATGATTTATACGGTTTGTTATTGAATGTGAATAGCTGAAATTATTAACTGTTGTTTTTAACAATTAAATTGTTTTTAGTTGTCATCAAAATTAAAAAAAATCATTTACAAAAGTCAAATTTAAAAGAAGAGAATTATTATGAACTGGTTCTGTTTGGTTATTTATTTTTTAAATTGATAATTAAAATTAAAATTAAATGCTTGCTGAAATAAAATTAAATCCTTCTGATTTTTCAAAATTAGAATGACTGTCTTTGCCTAACGTTAAAGAGCCCGATCGAAACTTGAAACACATTTCCAGACAGAAAACTGATACAATTTTAAAGGAAAGTTTAAGGCGCTGTAATATGTGCATCATTTTATGATGCATTACTTTTAAAATTTAGGAATATTCCAAAAATGGGCCATTTTTTACTCAAAAAGGTAAATTTCAAAATCCATTTAGCATTATAGTATAAGATACAAAACATGGAACACATCTTACACCAGAAAAAAAAAAAAAGGATTGATTCAAATAGAATTGAATCGCATTATAAAATACATTATTCTCTAAAGGATAGCGAAGTCAGAATAAAAATTAATGTTTCATTGTTTTATTATCTGAAAAAGTGCTCTAATTTCAAGCCCTGTTCTACAACATTATGCGAAGGCAGTATTAATAATTTTTTTTCTGTTATAATCCGAAGGTTCACAAGTATTCAGAATCGACCAATCAAAAGGAGCATTGATTTCTTTGAGTCAATCACTACACTTGTAGAAAGAATGGGAGTGATGGTAGGTTTATGGCGTAAGAGACAAATTTGGCTAAACTGCGCCAAAACGCATACATAAAGCTATTGCCTAACAGTGAGCAAAGTAAATATCATATGACAGGTGATCGTACATTGTATGATTTTACCCCAAAGTACGTTAATAAAATATTCGAATTGAAAAGGAAGAGAGACATGTTTAATGTGTTACATGTTATAGAACTTTATTTAAAAATATAACTAACAATATACGTATTATCGAGGCGAAAAAAATATGACTTCTAAAATATTTTGATTTAAGATATATTAAAAAATGTCTCTGATTAAAAAAATTAATCAGGTTACGAATGTATCTATAATATATCGAATGCAAATCAAATAATTTTATTGTATATATTAATCCGTCAAACATTTTCGCGAAAATAGAAAGATGTCGCCAAACTATGATTGAATTGGTGTAATTGGATTAGAAATTAATGTTGTAATTTTGGCTGGAATTGCGCCACCTTTCATGGTTTTGATGAGATTTTAAGCGAACACCGTGAAATATTATTTTAATTTACGAAATTTGTTTGAAGTCTCTATGTACGTTAACTTTGTACCAGTCCAATTCTAGTCAAAGACTGCATGTGGTTAGTATTTGTAAAAATAATAAGTCATCTTATTCTGTTTACGTGTATGAGTAAGGAAGACTATACAAAAGAGCAATAAGCAATATAATTTGGGTAAATGTTAATTATTCCTCGATTTCAATTTAAATAGCGTTGTTATTTGATTTCATTATTATGATGATTTAATATAAATTGTGAAATAAATGTCATGAACCATTTTCTGAAAATAAGTATAGTCTCGTAACAATCTTAAAAAAAAGGTTTAAGTGCCTGTAACAAAAAAGAGCAACAATGAGAAATATTGAGTTTTTCGCAATGTTTCTGAATCAGTCTCTAAGCATGATTAAAATTTGTAAGTTTTTACTTCAAAACAATGTATAACATTATAATAATTAATGAAAATTTAAAAGCAAGAAGAGAGAAAAGTAAGTAATTATTTAGTCAATTAAAATTATCGAATGCCGTACTTTTTTTCATTTTTCATGCTGTTATATTAGAAGTGTATGCTACCTAAAAAGTTGAATGCACAAAAACTAAAAATAATCGAGTGTTATTTTCTTGTTTTATTTGTTTCACAAATCAAAATATATCAGATCGTATAAAAATAGCTAATAACTTTTTATACTGTTCAGATATGTTCTTCAAATATATATATTAATTTCTAGAAAAAACATATTTCATTAATGCTAAAGGAAATGTACGTTCTTAAACGACATATTTAGAAATTCAAATTTTTTAACATGCTTAAAATAATATGCTGAAATAAATGCAAAATTAAATTTTCATTCTTATCATTTTTTATCGGGCTCTTGTCGATATGATAATAAATATTTCATCTTATCAATTGTTTAAACTTTGAGTTTTCAAGTTTATCAGAGCAAAAGAGCTCTCAGAAGATTGTGAGTAAGTTTAGCTATATCTGAGTTCACTGATGAAAACTCTAGATAAGTGGTCAGAGATTTAAGCCCAAAATTTCTTGCAATTCTTTGGATTCAGGAAATATTTAACTTTGACATTACGACCAAACATCCGAGTGCAAGTGCATAAATCTTAATTACCTGTCCAATTATCACGCGAGTCTAAAAAACGGGGAAAATATTATCAATCGTTTGCTCGTAAATAATCTAGTATATAGCCCCCTAATGGTTTTTCTTGAATATTTCTTGAATAAATGAATAGATTCGAATGTACTTCCTTTTCTATCTAATCTTGCAAGCAAATTGGGTTCTGATTTGAAAAATATTTTGTTTTATAATTTAATTAATATATTAATACCATAGTTATAACTCAGCTTAAGTTAATAACATTGTTACTAATTTTGCCTAGATGCGATTAGAATTCGAAAATTATTAAGGGTGAATCATTTTCTTTTGACGACTGCACATCTCCTGTATTAAACAAGGAATTGAAATAAATAAATACTAGAAATATAGTGGAATAGTTCTCAAAATTTAAGTTCTCTAAATCTCTAGACAATTGCCTTGCGTCTCTCGTACTATAATCTTAAATACATGTGTTTTGTATTCCCAAAATATACAGTACATTAGAAGAATGTTTTGTCAAAGAATTACTTTTAGCTCTTAATATGTTTTTTTTTCCCAAGAAAAGAGTGGGAAGATTAAAGGTAGTGGTACCTGTATATTAAAATAACTTGAACGCGTTCAAAGTTACACTAGCGTTCAATAAAGTAAGGAAATCTTCACTTTTGGTTAATTATTTTAGAAGCACTGGATAGATTTTGATGAAAATAAGTATGATTATAGGTAGAAATATTATAAAAAACAACAACCCATCTCTTATAACAGTTATATTACAAACGCACTAACAAGTGTACGGCTCATCAGGGCAAACGAGTCTAACAAGAGATTACAAGACAGAACCAAAAAAAGGGGGGGGGGGGGGATGGGGTTCAACAGGCTATATGGTTCCTTCTAACAGCTAAACATTTTCTCGACGTGAATTCATGTTGGAAATACAGTTAGTGAGTCCCTGTGGAAGTCGGTTTCACCACTCCAATAACGCGTTTTCAGGTCCCAGATGGTTTAAGAAGGAGGAGAAAGGCGAGTTTTATTTACCCTCTCAAGTACATCCCAAATATGTTCTATAAGTGTTTCAAGTTGTAGATGGAATCAATCAGGTGTCGCTTCATACACTTTACTGGACTGACAAGGGTTTCACCGTTGAGAATGAGACGAGATAACGAAATATGTCAGTATTAACTTTTAATAAATTTTCTAGTTTTTTGGATCATTTTCGTATGTTTATAGTTATAATTGTGATTAGATTTACAAGGAATCTCAAATAATAAGTTCTGATAGTCTTCCTGAAACCTCTTTTAGATTATTTAAAAGAATCTATGAAAGGAGGCGTATTCTCTAAAAAGGCGTAGCTTGAAGAAGAAGATAAAAAAAAATCTAGGGTATAAATGATGAGAAGTGATTATTCACAAAGACTAACTTTTATTTATCTGTCACAGGACGATAAATATCACAAATTGGACAAAGACAAACATGAAGGTAACTCCGAATACATAAGGTGCTTGCCCTCACAATATCTTTAACTAATTCCTGAAAGAGACTAACTCTCTTCCGTAATTCACCTGCTCTCGGTGGCTAACGCCAATCTCTCACTTCCACTACCTTCAGGTTTCTCTAGCCAAGCCTATCCACATGCTTTCCAGCAGCTTCCCCGTGGACTTCTTTGTTCGTCCTAACAAGGTTCTCAGCTCCGTCTTCCGGTTGTTTCGTACCGGTACCTTTTCCTCAGGATTGGCAGCCTCTTTTAAGTGTGTCGACTTCAACAAAATTAATTTACTCTTCTCTCTCTCTCACGCACACACATATATGTATGTATCACAAGATACCCAAGACTTAAGAACATGAGTAATGTAAGTGCAAAACTTACAAAAAAGAAATCAAAAGAATAAAAAGGAACATTATTGGAAAAGTAGCATGTAGCACAATACGATTGAAGGCTGAAACTTCCATGTGACAGGTGTCCAGTCGGAAACATCTAACTTTTAGCAGGGAATGTGGTCTCCCCTGACTGCTATGCAGGTTTCACATCGTCTGGCCATGCTCAGTATGAGGTTGTAGATGAGTTGTTAAGGTAATGCATCTCATTCGTCTTGTGCCACCAATCGGAGCTCCAGAATCGTTACTGGCGGTAAGTTACGTGCTGCCAAGTGTCTCCCTAGAAAGTTCCACACATGCTCGATGGGATTTAGATCCGTGGCACCTTGCCGGCCAATTCGTGCGTCCAATATCCTCACTGTATAACAGCTCTTCAACAGCTACTGTGCAATTAGTAGGGGCATTGTCGTCCTCGAAAAGAAATTGCGGACCGTAGCGCCTCTAAAAAGACGTACATACGGAAAAGGAATCTCTTTATAAAGCGAGTTCCGATGACTGAACCTCCTTCAAGTATATGAAGGTCAATACGGCAACCAAGCATGATGCCTCCCCAAACAAGAATAATGCGACCTCCAAACCTGTCTCTTTCAATGATGTTGGAAAGGTTATTGTGGGTTCCCCGCTCTCTCCAGATATGTATGCGTCCAGAATTGCAACTCAAACTAATTCTGCTCTCATCCGTAAGGAGTACTCATCCCCACTGATTATCTGTCCAAATTTGGTGTTCCCAGCACCACAGAAAACGCCTTTTCTCGAATGCGTGGGTGTTAAAGGTACATAACGATCAGGTCGTGGTACAAACAGATTACCACTTTTCAGCCATCTGGCCACAGTAAAATGTGATATAGACCATCCATTCGTCCCATCCATATCTAAAAAGACGTACCGTATCCAATTGACAGGTGTCTAGCGATTTCTCAATCTGTCTGCCACCTGTTCTTTCTGGCCTGTAGGGCCATTTACCGGTCATTCGCTCGCGTGTTTCTTATGGACGACAACTGCTGAACCATCGGACAGCTGTTCCTGTAGATTGAAATTCTTTCAAAGTCGTTGAAGGATATTGTAAGCAATGTAGAACTCCTCAGACACAATTCGATCTTTCTTTATCTTTCCAATGATTCTACCTAGGGTAAAATACCCCAGATGTCGTCTAACAGATGGATTGTTCGACATTTCACACTGAGGCAGCAGCTAGAATTTGTTTAAACTGATATATGCCATATAATCGCTTTCGAAGAAAGGCTGAGCTTACACCATTGGCGTGCCTTATCCCGCTCCGACATTTCTTCATTACGTGTTGTGCATATCTGCGCATGTGCTACCGTACCTCACTCTAGTTTACCTCCTGATTGATATTTTAGTCCACTCTGCCTCTTCGTTCCGCTTATATGCTAATTTTTTGACCGTCCTTAATTTTTGCACACCAGAATATATATATATATATATATATATATATATATATATAATTTTACTATACAGACCTACATAATGTGTAAAAGAAACTGAAAAGTTTCCGACCGTAAAGTTAACATCGCAGCACTCGTCAATAAAAGCTAGGGAATGTGGTAGCGCATCTTTTGACAAATACTCACCAAAATTTCAGCCATTTTGGAACTCGCAGTTGTTGTTCGACAATCGTTTGAGTTAGTCGATGAGAGTATTTTTCTTAAACTGGAAAAAAAAATCGAATGTCGCATGTCACTAAATATTTGTTTTTAAAAGGCATAACGCCTACGCAAATCAAAGATAAGTTGGAGGCAGTGTACGGGGACTCTGTACCATTATTTACCACTGCGAAATTTTGGGTACTTGAATTTAAACTAATATGGTTGCACATCGTGCCAGCTTGGGAGACGATGAAAGTTCGAGACGTGAAAATCTGCAACCACTGACGATAACATTGCCAAAGTTCACCGAATGGTTCAAGAGGATTGTCGAATTAAAGTGAGAGATATAGCAGAGGCTATGAATATGTCCAAGGAACGTGTTTGTCACTTATTGAATTCAGATTTAGGCACGAGAAATCTATCTGCGTGTTGGTTGCCGCCATTGCTCACGTTAGACCGAAAACGTGTTCGAAAGAACGTTTCCAACACTCTGTTGAAGCAGGTTAGGCTGAGTAAATTAGAGTTTGGGCACCGATTAAGTACTGTAGATAAAATTGGATATAACATTATAAGTCCAAAACAAAAATACAGTCAAAATAGTGAATTTTGAAGGGGAATCGACTCCGAAAAAATTTAAACTGTTTTTCGGGTGGGAAAATAATTACTACTATTTTTTGGAATAGACATGGAGTTATCTTAATCGATTATCTTCTAATAGAAAAAACCATTACAGGAACATACTACACATTATTATTTAACAAACTAAAGTCAGAAACTGTGGAGAAAGGGACACATTTGCAGGAAAAATATTCTGTTTCACAAAACAATACGCCGTCTCACACCTCAGTGGTTATCACGGCGAAAATCCATGAATTACGGTTTGAACTGCTTGACCACCCTCCTTACCTATCAGATCTAGCCCCAAATGACCTCTTTTTGTTCTCTAAATTAAAAATTGCGCTCCGTTGGCAGAGATTTTCATCAAATGAGGTGTTCATAAACTTCGTAAATATTTATTTTGCAGAGAAAGACGTCGAGTATTATTTGGACGGATTAAAGAGATGGGAACATCGCTGGGAGAAGTGTGTAGACTTACTACGAGACTATGTAGAAAAATAAAAATAAATTTAAAGAATAAAATGTCTTGTATATATTTGTTATGTCGGAAACTTTTAAGATCACCCTCGTATTATATATATATATATATATATATAATGATTTAACATTAATTTAATAGTTTCATTGAATAATAATTTAATTTCCTAATTTTTTTCCATTCTCTAATTGAAAAGTAAAGATTTCATTTCTATTTTCTGATCCAATTCCAAATTATCCTTTTATTTATTAGATCACGAACTCATAAAATTTGTTCAGGAAAAACAAGAGTTTTGATTATCAGTTTAAAAATTAAAGAGATTTGGTCATACTGATATAGATTTTCAACCATGCCTAATAGTATCTACTTCCTTAAATCACGAAAAGAAATTATTGCCATTAAATCACATACTTATACACACCTTAATTACACTAATGAATAACGATGGAAATAACATGTAATAATAATATGTAATATCACACATTAAAATTAGAAGATATCTATATCTTTGTGTGGCATGATGCGGAAAATATTTAAATTATTTAAAGGCCTAGATATACCTTTTTTAAAAATAAACAAGTCTGAGTAGGTTCATTTTAGATGATACCCAGATATATGTAGTAAATTAATTATTAAATCTAGAATGATGTTTACGATATAAAATAAAACTAAACAAAATTCATTTTCGAAACATTATTAACTATTTTTCAAGAGGGTACCAAATGTAGTCAACATTCAGAATATAAAAATTAATTAAATACATCAGTAAATACTAAAGAAGACCATTTTAAAATTTTTCTTTTCTATCGATACCAGTACCAAATGAATTCATGTATTATCATAACAAAAATGTTCAACTTTTCTTTTATCAATTACAAATAGCTATAGCTTGCAATTACAAATAGCTATTGTATTAAAACAGGAAATTATTATTAGAAATCCCAGGGACTATTGTTTTTGTCCATGATAAAAAAGTCACCCCCATCACTTTTCAAAATGCAGTTTTTTCTGAATATCTTTCGTTGCATATTCTCAATAAACGAGTGAATGAGTGCGCTCGTGTGCAAATGAGAGGGAGTACATAAGCAATTTGAGTGCATAATTAGTGCGTATATAAGTATTCTAATATTAAAATGATTAATTTAATAATTACTTTTTAAAAAAATGTTAGTTACTTTGGTGGTTTAATCTGTTTCCTCCCTGTTCCATTATTTTTAAGCCACTTCCAAATAACTAAAATAAGTGAAGAAATATTCATTAAAATACACATTTTTTGAGGGGGAAAAGCTTGAGGAAAAACTTTGCGTTCTGCTGGAAGTATAGTAATAAATGGGACTGAGAATATATAATAAATGGGAATGAGAAGTATAGTATAGTAATAAATGGGAATGAGAAGTATAGTAATAAAATTGAGAATATATCACCAAAAATAAATTTGAAATATATATATATATATATATATATATATAGCGTTGTGCTTTATGTACAGTTTTGTAAGGAACAATTTTAGCCACCAAAGGTGGCAATTTCTTAAAAATAATTAATTTATACGATGAAATATTAGAATTAAAGCAAACGATAAAATATTGAAGTGGACAAAAATGTCATTTTTATAAATGAAAATTTCAGCCAGTGATAAATTATTATATTGGATATATATTTTAAATTACATATAATTATTTTGTTGCCGTAAAAATAAAATGGAGGCGTCTACATTTCAAATTGAAATTATTCTGAATTGGTTAGAAGAAATCATGTTAGAGTAAAAAAGTTACGCGCATTTCCCCCATTATTTTAAAATGTGGTCAGGGATGACATTTTGTGATTGTACGAAAACAAAAGGACCTATGAAGGCTAAAAAATGTTTTGCAAGGAATGTGCCTATACTCCTATCACACATCAATGAAGTGTCCTGAAGACGTTTGGTGTGAAACAATGAACGGTGTGAATTTGTGTAAATGTCAGAGAAAGAGACTTCAAAAATAAAAGTATTCGAAGCTTATCTCTAACATTTAATCAATTGAAAATGGGGAAATTAAGATAATAAAATACTTTATACATTTTAAAAGAAATTAAATCACTCTCATATAAAATTTATCTTTTTCCTACATAAATTTCAATACCATTAGCATGCTCCTTGTTCTTACAATTAAAATAAATTAAATGTTTTTAGTAAAGTAAGTCGGATTTTTTGAACAATTAAATAATAAGACCTTAAAAATTATTTACATGCATATATATCTCAATAACATTTTATGATTTATTGAATTTAAAAATCAAGATTTTAAAGTTATTTAAATTAAAAACACTCATGAAACATAATTTGTATACATTCAAAATGAAATGTAATTTTAACACTCTCTCTCTCTCTCTCTCTCTATATATATATATATATATATATATATATATATATATATCGCACCTTTCAAACAAAATAAGACAAATGATGCATGATAAAAATAGTCCTTATACCTATAAAATATCAAGACTTAGTAGTGAAACTTCTGTACTTTTAACTTCTAGCCGTATTCGGATAATCTCAATTTATCAATGGGTAAGAAAGTATTATGTATTGGAATTTATGTATTCAAATTGAGATAAAATATTCAAGATAAAATAAAACGTAATCTCTAAAAGTCTTCTCCACATTAAGAAATAAGAATTTATTCGTGCAGTTTCTTTAGTGATCATTATTTAATCATCAATACAAAGAAAAAATTTCGGCATGGTTATTCTCTACCTCGATTTTTGATTCCACAAATCTCCCAAATATTGAGGAGTAATGATGATTGATTGGATACAGAACGAGACTGAGAAATTTCTATTATTTAGTTCTTCATTTGCTATTACTCATATGTAAAAGTTAATTCACACTTTCTGACGTAATGTAATGAAAGCATTTTTTCTAGTGTAACACTAATAGTGTTATACTAATTTATTTAAGAAAAAAAGAAGACCAGATAAACATATTTGAAAAGGAACATATAATAAGAATATATACATAAGAATATAATAGTGTTTTAATTATTACTTCAGAAATAGACAAGATAACTGTAAATAACTCATTATGCATACAAATTGATCTTTATGTACATAATGGTAAAATATCACATCAATTAAATGCTCAGTTGTTTGGTTTCAGGAAGCCATAGATTGAAGTAAACTACAGTATGGTTAAAATAGAGTTCAATCTGCTGAATTCTACAATGACGGATACCTAAAGGTCGAGGAAAACTTTAGGAAAGGACGTACATCAAAAAAGAAGGAAAGAATGTACTTCTAAGTCCAATCAGAATGAAAAAAAAATTAAATTTCTATATGGATTATTTTTAATGGTAATTAAAACTGTGATATAATAATAGAGACTTGATGGTGTTGTGAGTTATTTTATTCTACGTTTTCTCGACACCAATTAAATCAACATGAATAGCTGTAATTTACAGCATGATGAAATAAAAAAAATTAACTAATATGCAAAATATATTTTATTTAGATAACTGGAATTTTTCTTTGTAATAATTTTAAAAAATGTTTTATCCTCCCCTATTATTACTTTGAAAACCTTTTTTTATTTTATGTATAATTTGTGAGTTATTTAGATAGGAAATACATAATCCCTGCCTATTTTTAAAGTATTAATATAAAGTGTACGGCTAAACGCTTCATGTTGATATCCGCGCTATCTGCAGAAACTTTAAAATTGAACTTTTACCTAACCTTTCCCATGAGCAAAACATAAATGCAGAAATAATGAGAAGAATTAATCTATACAACATTTCATTGTCCCCTTTCTGCTTTCCATGAAGTGACTAAAATGTTTCATCTTAGTATAATCTTCGATGTCAATAGATTTTGTCCTCCCCCATACACATTCTGCCATGTTTAAAAGAAAGAATTTGAAATATAGAATAGTGTTACGCATCAAAGTATAAAAATGAAATAGTTAAAAAGCAGAAGAAAGAAATGAAGTGGAAAAAGCTTGAAAAGAATCGCTCTAATTAACCGAAAGATATAGTTATATGTCAGCTGTCACTGAGGAAGCAATCACTGAGCTGTCACTGAGGACCCTTTACGTTTTTTTTTAAAAAAATAATGAAATATTTTTCTTAAAATTCTTTGAAAATGTGCTCTGAAATATAAAATGGGAAAAGAAGGGAATTTGTAAGAATAGGACCACATAGATTTCAATGCGTACTTGTACATTTTTATTGCAGTTTTATGTTGTAATACTGCAATATTTTAGAATGAAACTAGTTTCAAATTCTCTTATTTATTTCTAGGAATATTAAAATAATTTTTAAGGCAGAGCTTATATATACAATTAAATAGCAGAATTATAATGTGCATTTTTAATATGAAGTTAGCGAGGCATCATTTTATTTCGGTTGTTTAAGACATTTAAATTAATCATTTAAAAAATTGTACATTTTCTTAAAAATTTTTTACTTAAAAAATAAATAGGAACTTTCATTGTATTCCCCATGTTATTTTTACAATTAGCTTTAAGTTTTTCTTAAAAAAATATTGCCAGCCTTATTCTACAGTTATACAACGACTCTTTTCAAAGCACTTCGTACTTTTGAATCACAGTTAGAAAAAGGTTGCACCTGAAATGCCTTTAAACTTGCACAACGCATAAATTAAGGAATATGATAGCGAGTTTAATTTAACTTTCAGCAGTTCTGATTATTCTGGTATACCATTGTAACGGAATCAGATATCGAAAATTGAAGGTTATTAAGGTCTGATCTTTAACTATTGGTTGGTAACGGTTCAATTAATACTTTTTTTTTTGTTTTTGTTCAGTACGCTTTCCTTATTACAGTTATGTTATTGAAAAGGAAAGAAAAAACGTATATTTGAAAAGGTTATTTTGTTAATATTTTGGGAAATTCAAAGATTCTTCTGTTTTGTTATGCTTTCTAAGATGTTTCACATCATCACACCATAATCAAATACTTTATCATACAAATAACTCATCTATGCGCATTTTCTTCCTTAAAAATACTTTAATTCAGAAAATGGAAGTGGATGTTTTATAGATAGAACTCTCAGGGGCTTACCTTCTTTAGGTACCTGCGCGTATAAAAAATCCCGAGATATCTTTGTGATCTTTTCCTTCTCAACGTGTGTGCCTTTCGTAAACGAGAGTGAATTATTTTATGATCACTCTGTTGATCCATCTGTATTTCCGTGCCTTTATCATGTGCCAGCCAATTATTTCTTTTTCAATTTTTTTAAGCGTTTAAATCACAGATACACATTGCTTGGCGAAGCATAGTCAGATTTCGCTCTTGCACCGTAAACCTCTCTCTCTCTCTCTCTCTCTCTCTCTCTATATATATATATATATATATATATATATAGATAGATAGATATGGTACGTAAAGATTAACAAAGAACAACTTGAGAGAAAATTAGCACTATAATGTTAAAGAATTAAAGCTGTGTGTGGACAAATTGCTTAAGTTAGAACGCGTGGTTGTAAGAACTTTTTGAAAATTTTCACAGTAATTTTGTAACTTTTTCTCTCCACCCATTAATATAAACTTTATTCCAGCTATCAGGCATCATAAAAAATAGTCTAAATGGATGCTGTGACTGATTCTGAGAGATTGTGATGAATCCGTCAGCTTAAATTAATAGTTGATTCAATAATTACTACTCCTCAGAGGGGCGATTCCCACCCTCAAGCATTTAACTTTATGTGATCAAATTGTGAAATTTTCTCTGAGAAATTTACGCCTGTTATATAAATTCTTTTTAAATAAAAATCTTTTGTACTCATCAGGATTATTGACTCGAAAATATCTATCTATTGTAATTTATTCACATAAAACGGGTTACTAGTAATAAATAAAATTTCACATCGAAACAGAACGCCTACACATGTATACAGTCCAACTCCATGGACATGTGGCTGACATGTGCTTTCAGGGTGCATGATTACTAAACCATGGATAAAGTGAAACTCAAGCTATAGTGTTATTATAAGCTAAAAAAAAAAAAAAACCTCACACCGAATATGTCCTATGCTCTTTTTCTAGCAAATATTTCTAATTACCTAAGTTATCACCGAATTAAGGAATTTTTTCCTACTTTATTATTATCAGCATACAGTAAGATTAAATTATCTGACAAGTTTTGATTTCTTTGCCCCCTTTTCGATTGAGGAAAATCAAAATGTTGTGAGCTTCACCTCAATTTTTTGAACCAATTGTTTCCATTTCCACTTTTTTAACATTATTTTTATTATATAACTGAAATATTTATAATCCTAAAATTTTATTAATAAAAAAAAAGTTGAACGTACAGCTAATTTCACTGGCCATGAGGTCTAAAAAATAATCATTCAAAAATTAATTCTAACAGGAATATTTCATTTTCCGAAAAATGCAGATTCATATTCATAAAATAGAAAGAAAAATAGAAGGCTCTAAACTCTTTTCTTAACAAGAAGTCGTGATGTTATACGAAAAAAAGATTAACCTAAATATAATAATAATTAAAAGCAATTATGCTCCACAGCATTCAGGAATAATTTCACAAGTGACTCTATACCGAAGGAGTTAATGCAAAAATGGGGGTTAATCGAACCCGGTATACTTCAGCCGCGGCTGAATAATCATGGACTCTTGGACATAAAGGCATATCTAAGCATAAAAATCTATCACGATTCTGAAAAGTTTTAAAGACATCTTCTCTATTATTTCACGAGGACTTAAGGCTCCTGAGTTCCTGCCATTTTAATTTCGTGGACGTAATGTTAATCCTATGGAATTTCGACTTTAATTCTCGCATCTTTACTATTTGATCTATTTGAAAGCAATAAAATGTATCCGAAAAAAAAAATTATGAATGCTCCTGTAGAATTACTTTTTTCCTCCGATTTTTAAAGATATTTAAAAATATTTTTTAAAAACCAGAAAACTAGTAAACGAATCATTAAAATAGGAGTAAAAATATTTTTTAAAAATGGAAGGAAAAAATAGTTAAAGTAATAAAAGTATAAGCATTCATTATTTTTTGCTCTTTCAGATGTAATTTATTGCATTCAAATAAATCAAATAGTAAAGAGGCGAAAATTAAAGTCGAAATTCCATAGGATTAACATTACGACTACGAAATTAAAATGGCGGGTAGACGGGAGACTTAAAATAGCGATATACAATGGTGAACAGTAATAAGGAACCACCATGATTTTTTTTAGTTGTGTCGCAATTTTAATTGTGTCACAAATAGTTTTGTATATCAACAAATAACTAAAATAGTTTTGTATATCAACAAATAACTAAAATAGTTTTGTATATCAACAAATAACTAAAATAGTTTTGCTTCATGAAATAAGTAAAATAGATTTTCAGATACACAGTTACTGCAATAACTTAAGTAAACATTATGAAATTGGGAAGTAATAGCTAAATAATTCGAAATAAAAACCAACGTTTTTATATGGTGGCAAAGTTTATTAAAAAAATCATTAAAATATTAGTTAAAACTGGTCGCAAATATCTAAATATTGCATTGTTAGGCAAATAAGAACGGTTCCCAAAATTTCAGCGCTCTAGCTTGATGGGAAATTGGTTAAATTAACAATAGACAATTTGATGACATACTGATACACATACATACAGACACACACCAAGTGAAATACATAACAACGTTAAAACTAACTAAAATTAATTAATCCGGTAAATTAAATAGTTGGAATACAGTTTAGTCAAACCACTCTTGGAGACAGGAATTAATTGGCGGTATTTTGCCAAATGTTGCTAAATTGGTCCGCGAAACGGACTTAACATTCAGCCAAAAGATACACATACATACAAAAAAATTACGCCAAGTTTGGCAATTATTCAAATTGCGCCAAGTGATTGGGCTAAACTGCATTATTTAAAAAAATATGAGTTAAAACTTGTCGCAAATATCTAAATATTGCATTGTTAGGCGAGTATGAACGATTCCCAAAATTTCAAAGCTCTAGCTTGATGGGAAGTTGGTTAAATTAACGATCGAAAATTTGATGACACACACATACACACACACCAAGTGAAATTCAGAAAAACGTTGAAAAAAACAAAAGTCAATGTACATTTCTGCTTCATGAAATAAATAAAATAGTTTTGTATATCAACAAATCAAATAGTTTTGTTCATGAAATAAATAAAATAGTTTTCCAAATACAGAGTTACATCAGTAAATTAATTAATAGCCCATCTTATAATATAATTTTAAAACGGTCGTGTAAAAATGGTGGAGATAATGGCATTTGTTAGCAACTCGTTTACGAGTTTCTCGAAGAAATGATCGTTACATCTCGTTCTCATTACATCTTGAAATGGGAGCAGCGAAAGGTGTAATTTGTACGTAGTGGTTTGAGGTGGGAGGTATTGTGTGACAAAGCAATTCGTCAGAAAGAATGCTGGTGAAAATTTCGGACACTTACCTAGAGAATGAGGACAAGACTAAAAGACGAAATAACAAGGAATTTTCCGGTGTCTTCATCCATTCTTTCTTTTGTTTTTTTAAATTTCCTCCTCTCCTATTTAATAATTATTTTTTTTAAAAAAATTCCCTTATATCTCAGTATTTTTTTTTCTTAAATCTTAAAGGTATTATATTATACCTTACTTTTAAAAAACAAAGGTACTCTTAAGTACCTTGACCCATTAAAATTTTTAAAGGTATTAAAATTTCTATTTTTTTACCTTGCCTTTTTCCAACACTTTTCGTTTCCAGTTATTTTAAGGTATACAACACATCTTAGAAATTTCAAAATATTTTTGCTTTCCTTAAAATTTAATTTTTAATCAAAATTTGTAATTTCTCCGTAATTTTAAAGCATTGAGAAAATACTTTTAAGTTTCTTCACAGCTTTTGCTCTTCTAAATTGTTTTTTCTGGCAACACCTTCTTCTACATTCCCCTACGGACAAATATGCACCATTTTGCCGCTTCCATCTCATGAGTACAGAGTCGAGGATGAGATATTTCTGAGAGAAACTTGTGGATGAATTGCAGACAAATGTTACCGTTTGCACTATTTTTACGCGGCATAAATAACTTAAATTTGTAAATTTCATGCACAATAGATTAAATAAACTTTCAATATTTATTAAATCGCTTATCACAACATTTAAAGTCAACATTAATTCCCACATAAGCAATTACAATAGATTCCTTTATAAAATAGCAAAAAGTTCACCTTCAGTTACATGCAATAACAAATCACCATAACATCCAACATCAGAAGCAATCTTCTATATCAATATTGTTTCAGTTTCAATTCTTATTCAAACAATCAACAACATCGACAACAAACAATAACTATCCTAAATCAACAACAGACAGTATCAAATAACGATCCATAGAACATCAATAGAAAACAATATTAAAACACCATCAATAGAATATCCATGGCAAGTTTCTTCTAATCACCATCAATAGCAAATTTCTTCATATCATTATCAATAGAACATCAACAGCAAGCTTCTTTAATTGAACATCAATAGGAAATTTCTTTATATCACCATCAATAGATTATCAATAGCTATGATCTTCAAATCACGGTCAATGGAACATCAATAGAAACCCTCTTCAAATCACCCCCAATGTAACATCAATAGCAAGCTTCAAATCACCATCAATATATCATCAATAGCAAGTTTCTTCAAACCACTCTCAATCGAACCTAAATATTTAACTTCTTCATATCACCATCAATAGAATATCCATAGAAAGATTCTTCAAATCACAATCAATAGCACATCAGCAGAAGTCTTCAAATCACCATTAATAGAATATCAAAAGTAAGCCTCTTCAAATCAGTATCAATAGAGCATCAATAGAAAGCGTCAAATCTCCATCAATATATCATCAATAGCAAGATTCTTCAAATCGCTTTCAAGCATACATCAATAGCAAGCTTCTTCAAATCACTATCAATATATCATCAATAGCAGGATTCTTCAAATCACTCTCTAGAACAAATCAGTAGCAAACTTCTTCAAATCACCATCAAAAAGTAACATCATGAGCAATCAATAGCTGTAACAAAAATCATCGCAATAGCATTGAAATTTTAAATATATTTCGCCTCATTTGCCGGCAAATCAACAGTATGAAAATTTCAATTTCAAAAAAAGTATCAAAATTTCAACATACGAGACCAGGAATATAATAGTGGTATTCTTATTGCATATTTTACATAAATTTTCAATTGATGATTCAATAAAATGTTTAAAGCATTGTGTTGCGTATAATTTTAACACATTTGAAGAATATATATATGTTATCCGCTTAATGTTCTTTACTGAAGATACTAGTATTATTGATTTGTGCAATCTGTATCTGTATAATTTTCTAATAAAAGAATAATTTACATGATATGTGTATTTTCAAAAATCGATATAGTATACATATTAGGTTAATTTTAGAAAAATATTCGTTATATAATCCATGGATATTATATATTATGTTAATAAAAGTTCTAAATAACTTTACAGGCAACAATTTGTTTTATTTAAATTCTGGTTAAAATGGCTTAATATTATTTAGCATTTTTTTATGTAATGCCTCTAAAATCTATCCGAAACTTATGAAGTAGCATCAACAAACAGTGTAAAATTTTTTTAGAGTATTAAAAATATTTAAGTTGTATTTGCTTCAAAGCAGAAAGCAGTTGTTATGCGAATGTGAATTTTTATTATGAAGTGTTTTTTGACCTTAAGTATGATTTAATTTCAAAATGAGTTACTGAAAGTTTTAACATATAAAAAAGTAAATTATACAAAAATGGAAGCAAAACTCATTAAAATAATTAATCTTTGTAATTTAGTTGTTTTTGATGTTTTATAGAAATCTGCTTCTTTTTTTTAAAAAAATTCTAATTCTTTAAATTTCCAGTTGTCTAATTATCGTTCAAATAAGAAAATGAGTACATATATTTAAGCTGTTCTCTTACAGATATAGAAGGAATAAGGTGAGAAGAAGTATTTGGAAGCTCATTTCAATATTAGAGTCTGAAATATATAAGTACTGAAGTATTTACTGATCCCAACCATTTTACAATGGGTGTAATATATAATGCCTTTAACAAAATTAAATATTCATTTTGGAATAAAATGAATTCTTTAAAAAATAATAATAATACATGAGATGTTCGGTTTTTTCTTTAATTACCGTGTGGCATTTTATTTTTTCATTAAAACTTTTTAAGTTATTGCAAAATCTATTCCTAAAATTGTTTAGAACTTTCTTGAGAATATTTTAAAATATAAAATAATTATAAATAACTATTGGAGAAGTAGGATTTTGCAATTTTCCACAACCCACATAAGAAATTTTAATTTTTAAGGTTGTGTCCCTATTATGTACTCAATTTTATCTGAATTTTTTTTCATTATAATAAACGCATTTAACATGTTAAAACAATTTTAAATACGTAAACAGAGAAAAAATTTTATAGATACTGAGCTCTTTTAAATAATTGAAAGGTGCATTTAGATTTTATGCATACTTTTTTTGAGTACATGGCATTTTACCAAAATGTAGTTTAATATCATAATTTAATATTAAAATAATTGGATTTTTATAGATACACATTTCATATGAAAAATAAAATATTTTTTTAATATACTTCTATGCATGGACTTCATTCAAATACATGGTATGCATTCAAATACTTTAGGAAGAGTTCAAACCTACCTTAATTATATTTAATATGTTTAGCAGTTTATTTAAATTATATACAATATATATATATAATTAAAGTATTTTATCATAGTACTTTTTTCGAAAATTTATCTATACAAAAGAATGGTATCTTTATAGTTCTTTAAAAAATTTCTTAATTAAAAATTCAACACTTAAATATTCACATAATTAGTTAAAGGTGTTTTATTCTTTTCATTGTGCCTTACTCAAGAGTTTAATATTTTTTCTTATATATATATATAAAGAGAGAGACTCTATCTTGAACAGAAAAAAAGAGTCTTAAGTTAATAGAAAGCACTTTTATCTTTAAAAATAAAATTCTGAGAAAAACGTATTTAATCAATGTAAAGACAAAACAGAAAACTCATAATGATTGTAGTATCCGAATCTTAAAGCTTTGTTTACCAAATTATTGATATGCACTAAAACAATATATTAAATAAACATGATTGTATATATTTTTCTTTCCTAAAACATGCGTTTGCGCAAAATTGATAACATTTATATAATGTTATAGAGCAATATATTATTCAGTTCTGAACAAAAAGCCGAAGAAATGGTCGCCGTGCTGACAGTCCACGCTGCATACGTCGTCGCTTTGTACGAGTGGATATTAGGCTTGCTGCAAACATGCCCATTTTCTGAGTAATGGTCCGTGATGTGGTTGTACGGTTTTGCAGGGCCGACCTCACAATATGTCTGTCCTCTCAGGTGTTAGTCAAAGGAAGGCGAGGAGATACTGCTGTCCTTCAGTATGATTCCATATTCGCATGGCAGTGGTTAGATTTCCACCAGTGCGACGGGCAATATTATGAACCGATAATCCTTACTCTTGATAAGCAACGAACCTGCCTCTTTCGACATCCGACACTTGCTAGTAAGCATGTTTTCTTCTTATTCGAGGCAAAACACGATATTCTGAGCCAAAACACGATATTCTGAGCAAATCTCGTTTTCAGAATATGCGCTATATAAACTCAGCTCACATTTTCAAGCATTTCATTGCTAAAACAAGATATTATGAGCAAACTCTGATCTTACAAAGCGTTTTCCGATTGAGAAATCCACATCACAATTTTTCTTTTATCCAGTGCTTCAGATGTCGTTTCTTCCTCCTACTTCATTTAAATGCTCTGAAATACTAATCATTTGCATATTCTAACCTCTTCTTCCTTTCGTATGATTTTGACGTTCGTCAGATCATTCTTTCCTGGTGCTGCAATTTTAATGGCCTGCTGTAAATGCTTTTTCTATCAGGATTCTCTCAACTTCTACGTGCAACATAGACAGTTATAGTTTGTTTTACACAAAAATCTTGAATAGCTTTTGTGAAATAGTTGTGAAATCATAAGTGAGGAGCTTTACACATATCAGTCGAGGCATAAATAATACAATGGCTTTACACATAGTAACGGAAAAGTTTATGCTGATGAGAGTGTGTAATGCATCGAATAACACACTGTAAAGGATCGTAAACCGGCTAAACTCAATACATGTTGCTTACTATAGCATTTCTTATACACTCTACACAATGTGTTGCTTCAGGTACATTTTACAAATTGTTATGCCTCTATCTATATCTACGTTGATAAGAATGTATAATGCTCCGGATGACACGTTGTAATACCAAGGATAAGCGATAACTAAATAAACGGTTTATACTGTAAAGTAACGAATACGCGCTGAACTAAAGATAATTAATACTTTAGCAGGTCTCTTGGTAACGATAAACTTAAATTGTTATTATTTTAATGCTTATGCACTTATGACGAAATTAAGTCATGCAATCTTGTCTGGCAAAACACAATGAAATAATTTACTTCAAGCTTGTATATTAACTCATTCATCTAGCTTAATTTAAAATCTTATAGTGATAAGCATATTTTACTGCAGTTGATTGAAACATCATTGATTTTATTTCCTGAAAATTGGTGCAAAGTTTATGAGGTTTGATTGAAAAGTACTGTAATAAGTAAAGGATTTTTAAGTATTAAAGTATTTAAAGTACTGTAAAAGTAAAAATATTTTTTTATTTGCTATTTACTTTCACATTTTTGTTGTATTTCAAAACAACATACACTTCCTATACAACATATTCCCTTCCACTCACTTGTGTCAAAGCGTGATGAGCCAGAAAAACAATCGGGAAATACTTTTGGTGCCTATTGTAAACACTGTGTCACACCTAAACGCACTAACGATTCATGGGAACGAAGAAATGTATTGAATAAAACGTGGTTTAATCCGCTTTCCCATAGTCGTAAATCTGTCAGAAATAATCTCTACTAGACTTTCTGTCTGCGGATAACGTACTTAAGAATCCCTACACTTAGACCACGTGAGTACCATGTGACTACCACATGACTAAAAATCATCCCCAGAATATCCTCATTACAAATTAACATACACGGTGAAAAGCACTCTCTTTTGTTGCATTCGTATGGTGTTTTGTTTCGGCCTTACTGGCTAACATTGCGCTGTATCATCATTAGGTTATTGCCTCTCTCTCAACGAACAACAATATTGGAATAAAGAGATTTTTCTACAAATTTGTGGACTGAACCATGAATGTTTTATTTGCACTTTAAATAAAGTGTAACAATTTAAAGCCGACAGGATCACTGGCTGTCCTTGCCGCTCGCCCGACCCGTTGGCAGTTCACAAAAGATAAAAAATGGAGTTTAACAGGAGAGAGAGAGAGAGAGAAGGGGACTTGTGTTCACTACAGCCATCACCACAAAGTTAGCGTTGAGGATCATCATATAATGGAACTCACTACAAAATTGATGATAAGATTTTTATAGCGACCAAAATCACCAGTGAAAAACTGTTTTCTCTACTGTCTATCCCAGTATTAGGTTCAAGTGAAATTCTTAAAATTTTTAACTTATCGTTTCAACATGATTGTAAACTCCCGGTACTTCGCCCTGTTAATTTAAAAAAAACCATTTTGCTATCGAATATGTCGACTGCCACCAGCTTCAAATTCGGAAACAGTGAAAGCCCAACTGAAAGGAAAAATATTCTCAAACATGTACGTGAATTGGAAAAAAAAATCTACTTTACTTGAATTAATTCACTTCGACTCAAGTTAAGTTTTAATTATTTTCTTCCTTAACAATTAAAGTAATTTAAGAATATATAAACTCTAAATTAATAAATATTACATTTTGTTCTTATGCTAATTTTTCAATTCATTGTAATTTAAAATTGAATTCTGTAATAGTTTTGAAAAAATATTGCAGTGTGATCTGTTGGTATATCATGTGTATTTCAAATTTTGATTTATTTCTGTTTTGAAAAAATATATTACATTGCATCTTCATTTAAAATAGTAATTATTACAGAAGTGCTTGATGTTTGCTTAGTCAAAATTATTTGGTTCTCCTGATCTTTAAGAATATAAAAAGTTAACATATTTTGAAATTTAATTAAATGTTTTGAAAGCGTTTTTTGAAAAATATTTCGTCAAGTGTTTTGTATATTACAAAAGTTTTCGAATTATTCTGTTTTAAAAGTGTGTGGTTTCTAAAAGTTTTAAATTATAAAAAAAAAATGTGATATTATATGATACATAAGTGAAAAATATTTGAATTGCATTCTAATTTGATTTTAAAAGTTTGTGTAATATTTGAAAAATAATAGCAACCACATTTTATTTGCTCTGTGGGGTAAAACAAAAAGAGTGCTTATATTTAATATTTCAGAATATTTTTAGTACTATTTTTTGAATTTTTGAAAATATAAATTAAAACCTCATTATTGTTACATAAAAAATAAAACGAACAATAAACAAAATTAATAATATATGCTATGCAAATGAATATGATTTAATTTTAATATTTGTGTTTTATTAAGAAAATCATTTGAACAATGTTTTCTTTTGATATGTGTGGTGGATTTTTAAAATAGATATTATAAGAATTTTTTTGATTCTACATACTTTAATTTGAATGAATACTCTATTGATTTGAAATTATCATTATTCAGTTTTAAAATGAAAGTCAATAATGTATTTCATGTAATGAAAGAAAAAGGAAAGTTTTTTTTTTTAATGTTTAATTGTTAATAATACTATTTACGTTTTAAAATATGTTTTGTATTTAAGGGAATGTATGTCTAGTTTAGATTATTTCTATGCATGAAAGTCTAATTTTAAAAGGAAGGTGGATAATATCAATTTACATGATAAATAATATTAATAATAAATAAATAAAAGGTCAACTGTATCAGGTTTGACATGCAAACAAGTATGGCACAGTTTTGTCAACAAACAACACTTCTTCAGCTAATATGGTAAAAGGATGTGGTCGAGAGATTGTTGTAGGCTAAGACAGCAAGAAAACAATAATACAAACATACTTTTGTATATACTTCTAGACTTTTTTTGATGATATTTATAAACAAAATTTTAAAACACGTATTTCCGTGTCTGTTGACAGTTTTGTACCAGAGTTGAAGAACAGATTTAAGTTTGCATACGTTAATTTCACAATCCAGAGATGCATGTAGAAAATGTAAACAATGTTTCGGATACTTGATCAGAATCTTATCATCCGTGTGTCTCATGTCAATGAAAAAATGTATATGACTCACTTGCCACTCTCAATGCAAAGTAGTTCACGCACCACTATTCTCTTTTATATGTGTTTTCACCCAGCTATTCTTCCATTTTGCAGGGTTCACGCACCACTGTAATTCAAAATTTGTGGTTCTGATTTACGTGACTTTGCATTTCTTGTTATGTTCGAGTTTCTATGTATTAAAATGCAATTAACTTTAGGAAAATGTCAAATTAATCTTTTAGAACTTTTATACATGATTGAGTTAACAAATGCCTCCCACATATCTCTGTTATTTATGTATTTTATTTACATATTCAAAAATTCATGTTAGCAAGCTTACTATTGAACAAATTGATGCTTAAATTTAGCACAATATCGCACACAAAATATAGAATTACCTTTTTTTTTTTAATATTTCATATTTTGATCATTTTATTGAAATTGTTTATGTGTTTTGTAAGGGTGATAGGATTTTTAAGGCATAAAATTTTATGCATAAAATTTTTTATCTTAATTTTAAATATGATTTTTTTAGGTATATCATTTTTAAACATAACTTTAGTTTAAAGTTTAAATTTAATTCCTTATTTAGATACCCGTGTAAGATAAGGTTATATGTTAGGGCTCATCGCATATCCACGTCTTGTGTGTGGGGGAATTTTGTAATGATTTAACTTTAATTTAATAATCTCATTGAACAATAATTTAATTTCCTAATTTTTCTCATTCTCTAATTCAAAAGTAGAGAGTTCATTTCTATTTCCTCATCCGTTTCCGAATTATCCTTTCATTTATTAGATCACAGGCTGATAAATTTTTTAATCCGCTTTCCCATAGTCTTAAATCTGTCAGAAATAATCCCTACTAGAATTTCTGCCTACGGCAAAAGTCCCTAAGAATCCCTACATCTACACCATATGAGTACCATGTGACTACCACATGACTGAAAAAAACGTCCCACGAAAATCTCCCTTTTCAATAAATAACCAAGGTGAAAAAGCTCTCTCTTCTGTTTTATTCGTATAGTCTTTCCCTTCGGCTTTACTGGCTGGCATTGATGATATTATTGCTGTATCATCATGATGTTATTGCCTGTCTCTCAACGATCAACAATAATGGAATAAAAAGAATATTCGGCAAATTTGGGGACTTTATTATGTGAACCATGAATGTTTTATTTGCATTTTTAAAAAAGATGTAACACACACACACACACACACA
>BMAW01100788.1:583651-630921 GCA_019974015.1 Nephila pilipes | reverse complement strand
TATATATGCTATATAGTAGTCCTATTATTGGGGATACTTCCCCATTGATTTAGCATTTTCATTTGAACCGTTTGAAAATATAGTTAAGTAAAATTTTAAAATAAGCTTTGATCTGGATAAATTTGAATAGCAACCACTATTTCCATATCTCCCATGTGTTATTCAATGAGGAGGTTGCAAACTTTTATAAAAACGAAGATTGATATGGAAGGTTACTGGAACACTTCCTGAAATGTGAAGAATTGATAAGAAATGTTGCGGGGACTAATTACTCTACAAAATGCTACTAAAACTGATGAATACATAGAAAATATAATCGTTCAAAGTAAAATAAAGAATAGTTAACACCAGCACAGAAACGCAGCTAAGTCTTCTCTAATGAATGATAATAACCACCGAGAAAA
Organism: Nephila pilipes; assembly: GCA_019974015.1. NCBI lineage: Eukaryota > Metazoa > Arthropoda > Arachnida > Araneae > Nephilidae > Nephila > Nephila pilipes. Next base: position 630,517 of record BMAW01100788.1, on the reverse strand, counting down.
CAACGGCCAGCCTGGGTGCATAATGCATGTTTGAAGCGTCAACTATTGTTAAGATAGCCTGGTTAACGATCGAAGATTTAACGGAACCCAACTGATTGTCAAAGTGTTTCGATCAGTTTGAGCATAGTCTATGCTTTCCGATTTATCTAGAGGGAATAAAAATTTATTGTATACGATCATATCTAACTAGGGTAATAGAGCGATTAAAGGCTACGTTGACTGATAATACTAGGCAACAAATTTTAATTTTATTTCCTGGAACAAGGTTATAGAGATTATTTTCTTTTCTATTGCCTGAATTCGAAAATGGCCATTAAAGTGCGCAGCACTTACTACTATGGCTAACCATGAATCATCAATATCAGCTTTTCCTCTCGAAAAGGCGTAAAAATGATTCTACGTTTAAATTCGAAATTTTATTCTGAAAGCCATGTGATGTAAACAAATTTTAAACTGGATTACAAATGGAATGATATTTGTATTATTTCTGTTTCAATTTCCTTATAAAGATAAGTATTTATTGTTATTTATAGTCATGCATTTTTAAATTCGACAATGTATTAAATTTGATACAGAATAATAGCAGAATACTAATATAACTATTTATTTTCACAAATAAAATCTGGCGAATGTTTGAAGACATTTCTACATACAGAACCTTTACTTATCCTGCAGAATGCTTTGAAGGTACTCCTGTAAGTGCGACAGGCATTAACACGGAACGATCACCCCATGATAGGCAGTCCTGCCTTTATCGTTCGGTATGATGGTAGAGCAATGCATGTATCTAAAAGGTAATTAACAAAAGGTGTTATGTTGATGAATAAAAAAAAAATTTGCAAAAAAAATGTTGTTTTCAATGTTAGTCTCGGGAGTTATTGATTGATGTGTTAGCTAAATCATTGGAGCCTGTCAATATGTCATTCATGTACAAATCACTTTCCATTACAGCGGAAACTAAAGGGGAATTCTTCTTTCCTCCATTTCAAGTTGCCGCATTTCCCGCATAACTAAAACAGGAGCACTTAACAGTCTCGTGCGTGTTTGTTTCATGCTCATAGGTTTCGCTTATTCTCCACTTTGTTTTCCCAGAGAATTTTTTGAAGTTACCTGTGAGTTGGGTGCATTAAAATTATTCTATACAGCTTTTGATATCTGCTCTGAAGGCATAAATACATTTCCTAAATTTGACCATAATAGCAAATAAATCATCTTGATTTACACCTCCATTATATTAAATTCAGTTGAGAGAGTAGACGCGTTAAAGACTTCTCGAAATTGGTTAGTTTTAGTTTCTGGGAGACAAACACCTAAATGAGGAACGTATTATGATGCTTATTTTCATCACATATATTCCTTAATTTCATGCATGTGCCAGATTTCTCTACATTAATGCATAAAATATAAGTAAAGAGTAAAATAATCATAGTATGAAAGAAAGCTGTTCCTAAGTGCATCCAATTTTCCAAACACAATTTCTCTTGTCTGACTTAAGCACTTTGGGTATTCTTTCAGAGGCATTTTGGTTAAATCTCTTCCGGTGTCATTTTTTGTTATTATTATCTCGAAAATGAATTTAAATTCTCTTTATTTTTTTGGAATCGAATATTCAACACTTTCAATTTTCCAAAGCCGTTGAAAAATATTATCTAAGCTATAATTTTCTTTTATAAAACCCGCAAAGTACTATACTTTTTCCAACAAGACGAAAACTAAGACTTTGGTTTTGTAAAATTAGATTACTGTTTTGAATTTAATCTATTATCAGCAATTCATAAAATACTTCTACACCAAGAAGCATATCTACTCTTTCTGGGATGTTGAAATTATTACCTGCTAACTTTATGTTTAGCTAATATCATTTATCCACCCATCAAATTTCTTAGAAGGTACTTAACTGATGAAATGTTTGCCTCAGTTAAAAATTTTAGACTCTTAACATAACTTTTGGTGATATTAGAAATTGACGCAATAACTCTTGAGCGAATTTGCGCTGCTGCATCATTAAGCCTGACACGAAAATATTTTTTCTCTGTTTCTTTAATCTAAACAAATCCACTGAGTCATTACTTAAAGTGTTTCACTCGGATTCATTGTCCAGTAAATATCTGCAACGAATTTCATTGACGTCATCATCTATTAAATAATATATCACGGTACTCAAAAGCGACCCATTTTGAATATTAAGATTGATTCATACGTGTCACGCTACTACGAGGAACGAATCCTGTACTATTTATTAAGAGATAGCTTAGGTGCACTGTAAGAACAGAATATGTACTGCTAGATCAGAAACTGTAAATTGGTTGTAAAATGCTCGGAATCACAAATACAATCTATCTTATTAATGTGCTATGAAGTAGAGGAATAGACTATGACGCCAAATAACTATAAAAACACTTGCAATAATCAAGGATTAGCAAACAAAACGTGTAATCAGAAAATTTTAATACAAACTGTTCTTTTTCGATTCAAAAACGAAGACAAGAAAATAGGGATAAGAGCCTGATGTGATATCACTCCCTATTCATATTTGTCTAAACAAATTATTGCTGAAAAAGGATACTGTAAAACAGAAGTGAAAGAAATGATTTATAGATTATTTAGGGAAGTGCACGGATCATTTAAATATGAAAGCTAAGAAGTGTTTCTCAGCAGTGTAAAATAAAATTATTCCTGCAATTTCAATACATCAAAGAAAAACATGTACATATATTTTAAAGAAATGTGGCAAAACAAACGATTGCTTATCCTTTTTATTTGAAATAATCTATAGACTTAAGGTCTGGAGATCTGGCTGGCCAATCCGTCAATAAATTATCCTCCCTTTCTAGAACCAGATGAAAACTAAGTAAACAAGCATTATAAAGTATAAAAGGAAATACGGATCAACTGCACCCTAAAAAAGTGAATATATAACTCCAAAATTCCACACCTATACATCTCAGCAATTACAGAGCCTTTGTCAAATATACTCGTATGGAGGTCTGTACATCCGTTCAGTATCACGCCTCCCCAGAACAAACTTCCATTGTCATACCGGTCTCTATCTCAGTCTCAGATATTGAAGGACATGTAGCAGGTGCCTGGTTCCCTCCAGATGAAGGAACATCGAGAATTAGTGGGTAGGTCGAGTCTCTACTCATCAATGAATATAATGGTTTCCCTCCGATCCTTGCTTCAATTGAAATGTTCTCTACACCATGACAAGTGGGTCTTATATGTTTGAAAGTGAATGGAATGCAGGCATCAGGTATTCTTGCAAATAGACCCTTTCTCAAGTAGATCTCTGAAAACTGGAGCCATCGATACTTGGATTCCTGTGGCTCATTAAGTTCTCAAGGTAGCTGAGAAGGTGTTACACTCCTGTTATGTTTTGCTATATTAGACCAATCTAAATCTTTATCGGTCATCGTGGCTCTTCATGACTTTGCTTCTTTTTACTGATCCAATCTCATCAAACCCCTCTATAGGTTGCACAAAAAGCTGGACGTTCGTTACATTAAAATCTCCAATAATGCGAACTTGAGATTGCCCTGTCTCGTCTTACGACGATTTATCTTCTCATTTTATTGTCCAAACGTAGAGGGTTACTTATTTTAATGCTGAAAAAAAACCCACCTCGAAAATCATTGAGGTATATATTATGAAGTGTTGATATAAACATGTGCTCTTACACAAAGTACTTTCCTCTTTTCTCTGCTCTTATAGAGTATTTTCTATTCCTCAGATTATACACATGTGTACGCTTAGACAATCGACACTAAAAATTTACATCTTTTAATTGAAGCCTAAATTCTACCTTCAAATCGATACTTTTAGAGGAATCAGACTAAATAAGCAAAATCTTTTAACTTAGGTGGCCGTGGCAGCCCTGGAGTCATGATCGCAAGCTTGTTGCCGGTGTTATTCCCTTCGAGTCATGAATTCCAGTCATGTTGCCACTCAAGACCCACCATAGAGTAGAGTTGATACACGTTAATTCTGTCCTATTGGCGTGGTGTAGGAGTTCTTAGATCGGTATGCCAGCTCAGATTGCACCTTCGTCACATCAGAATTATGAAGTCTCTCTAAATAGCTCTCGTATTGCATTTTAGAGCGACGTTTATAAACAATAGATCAATTAATCTTTTAATTTTGAATACTTGTGAAGTAACTTATTTTATAATACCATATTTTAATACTGTATTTTTACACTATAAGACAGATTTCAAGTTAACGCAACAATTTGTGGAAAACAATATTTTATTAAGTTTTGTAAATTTCTTATTTCAACTATAAAAAAATGAATGACGCATATGCTGTTCTAATTTTATCAACATTCCTCGATCCAATAACTGAGCTTCTCTAATAAATTTGACACAGTATTTTAATATTACCTTCGGATAAAAAGGCTCACTCTAATTTTAAATTGATTTTTCTACGTAAGAAGTTATGACTTATATTCCGAAAAATTTGATAATTCTGATAAGGTGATCCTTAGATCAGGTGCCTAAATCGATGATATGAACTTGAAAAATGTTCTCTAGTTTTTCTTAGCACCATACTTAATACTGATTCGGAGTTTCTGTTTCTCTGAATTTATTAATTATCTTAAAATTATAAATTTAGAGATTAATTGCATTTGTTAACAAGGCTAAGAAATTTTATAATGAGAGAGAAATTCCAATCATATAAGTGAGAATTAAATGGAATGGGTAACAAATGACTCAATGTGAAGACTATCGTTTGGTGAATTCATTAAAGTTAACGATTACATAACTGCAATTAACATATCAGAGAAATGGGACAAGGTGGCTCCAAAGCAGTTGCTGTGTTTTAATTCGCACTACATATTTTGAATTTAATAAGTACTATGTATAAATGTGGGTGCATGTGTGTCGCGTATGAAAAGTGTTTCCACAGAGAAAAGTGATGAGTGTCGATGAAGTCGTGTTAGTATCTGCCTAGTGTTGTCGAAATTCTTATTTAAATGCATCACTGGGAGGGATGCAGGGTCGTCCTAAAGAAAAAGAAAGCGTCCTTTTCTCCAGAATGAACCGGTGACATTCCTAAGCAGAAAGTGTGCAATGGCCTTCCACGGGTATTTCAATTCAAAGAGTTTAAGAGAGACCATCCCAAATTAAAACCCGCTGTTACAGATTGTGGGGATTACGAATCGATACACACGATTAGCTAGATCAGTTAACTTTTGTATAAAATAATTTTTAACTTAAATGTAAATAGTATGAAATCTCCTTGTCCTAAGACATGCTGCTAAGTGATTGAATTCATTTCCAATTTAAAAAAAATAATATGTGGAGTTAATTCAAAATTTAATCGTCACAGCGCAGTACATGTTTTTTTCTTTACGATAGAAAAATAAAAAAGACAAGATTACTTTTGTTTGTAAAAAGATATTTTCTATTTAGAATGAGTTTGAATTCAGAAATACCATCAAGATGCTTCCGATACTATCTTTAAGCAAGGTTTTTATATTTTATTTTGTATTTTCAAATTTTCTTATACCCCCTCCCTCTTCAATTCTTTCACGTGCGCCTAAGATATGGGGATATTAAGAGAAGATTAAAGAGAAAATTTAAGGAGAGTTTGAGGGGAGATTAAAGGAGAAAAAATTATAAACAACAGGGCTTATGCTTAGAGAAGGATAAATTTCTTTTTATTGAAGAATTATTAATTGAATTAATTTGAGATACGTTGAATCTGAATTTCGATTTAGTCATTAGTTCGCGTATCTATATAGATGTAACTTGAATTTACCCCATCCCTGTTTAATTCGTTTATTGTTCCCTAAATGAAGACTTATTTTTAACATGTGCGAGTAACTCAAGTTTGAGGCAGTAATTTCCTGTTAATTTCTTATTTGCTGCTTATCTTTTTATACTTCTCAATTCAAGAAAATTACTCTGGAATTTTAGTTTTTATCAAAATGTTATTTATTTATTATTATTATCTTATATTTTGGGAACAGCCTTTCGGTTTTCTTACACCAGAACAACTCCTCACGCCCTTTAGAATTTCAGGGAGCTGATTAGATTCATAGAATGAGGTACAGAAGCGAATGACTTCTAAACTAAATCTAACTCGTGAATCAATGACAAATTAGTTTCTACTCAGTTTAACTGACGGCAGCACTCAATGGTAACAGCAATTTACCTGAATAAGGCCACTTGTCTTCAAATACAAGTACTTTTTGAGCCAACCTCGTACATTCTATCGCCTAGGGAACACAGAATTTCAAGAAGTGCTTCGTTCCAGATGACATGTGTGGAGTAAAAGATGTCTGGACGACGACGTCGAAGGTAGTTCTGGCGATCAAACGATTTTACGAGGTTTTGGATTGTAGGCTTTCTGAAAACTGTGTGTCTGCTCTTACCGTCATATCTATGCTGAAATATACGCATATATATTCACTGTGCATAGACTTTGGATCAGTTGGACCGAATCGTCGCAAAATACCTGCAGCCTTGACAATACGGGCAATGTGAACGGAGCTTTGGGTGCTCCAATATATGAGAGAACATTTTCTTAACGATTGGCTAAAAGAGGGCACAAGACATCCTTAACGAAGTTTGCCCTTGATTCCAGCCCACCTATGTGAAATATTACGATGGTTTCGTGACCGAGCCGCTTAATTAACTGAATGATATAATTTAGATTTCAGAGACAAGTCTCGGTTCTATCAATCTGGAGACATTGAAGAAATAAAGCCAATCTGATCAGTGTTGTTGAGCGCTATGCCGTTCGTAAGCATGGCATAATAATTTGAGACACCATCAGACACGATAGCATCACGCCTGGTATGCAAACTGACGGCACGATGATACGTTAATGAAGAACTCCACCCGGTTTTGCTATCTGACATTCAGCAGCTGTTAAATGATATTTTCCTGCAAAACAACATACGACCGTATACGGTATTCATCAGTAGATAAGATTTTCAAGATATCCATTTGCTTTGTTGGCCTGAAAATCTCCTGATAAATCAAAGATTGAGCACATCTAGGATGGGCTCGACCATCATTTTCCTAATCTTCCTTAACCTCAATTGGAGCACGAGTTACAGAGAATGATTGAGAGCATATGATCTTCTACCCCTCTACTAATTGAATCTACACCTTGTTGGGTTGCCACAAGAGGCGGTCCTTCTTTCTTCTGATTTTTCTGCATTTTCATTGTTGTATTAAAATTAGCTTCACTCACATTTACATATGCTTTCTTTTTTGTATCAATTTTCATGACATTCTTCTAAATCAGAGGTTCCCAAACTTTTTTGTGTCATAGACCCTTTGCCATGTTTTCCCGTGTTGGGTAGACCCCCTATTTACCTGATATTGATTTCTTATAAATTTCTAACTGTAGTGAAGTTTAGTGGTAAAAACTTTATATAAAAATACATGTTTATTTATATATTTATCAATTGCTTTTGATTTAAACCACTTAAATAAAATTTTGTATCTTTTATGTAAAATATATGTAACATAAAATAAACTATAAATAAAATAACACAAGCAATAAGTAAATATTTTTAATGAGAAGGATGAACCTGATGCTTTAACAATAAATTATCAACATTTGGCGTCAATTTTGTGAGGGTTAATCTCAAATCTCCTCGGTTAATGATGTCTAGTCTGTTTCTTTTTTCGTTAGGAGATTAGTAACAGCGCTAAACCCCCTTTCAACTAAGTATGACGATGGAAAGGAAATTAAAAATTTTCTTGCTATATTCCATAATGCAGGATATGCAACGGGTATGTTGTTTTGCAGCCAGAATTGCTGATATTCGTTTTTAAACTGAACCTTTAGTTCTTCGTCTGTACTTAGTTCGGTCAGCTCCTCTTGTATAACGACATTCGTTTCTTCTATGTCACCATATGGATTAATTATCCACGGTGGTATTATCATAGTTAAAATATCCTCGAACCTAGCTTCAAAATCTGAATAGAGGGCATTTAAATGTTGGACGTAAGTTGAAGCGTCGTCTTCGTGGCAGCTTGTCTGAGACAAATTGGGGAACTGAGAAAATTCGCCCCGTCCAATGTTTTGCTTCATTAGTTTAATTCTGGCAAGAAAAGCTGAAAAGATAGACTTGGTTTTTATTAAATTTAAACTGTCGCCTTGTAATTGCAAATTAACCATATTAAATTTTGCAAACAAATCTGTTAAGTAGGCGATGTCTGTTCTCCTCTTTATTAAATTTTCTTTTAAAATTTTATCTTTTGTATCCAGGAATTCTAAAATTGTCTCAAAAAGTTCAAAAAATCTTGTCAAACATAAGCCTTTCGACAGCCAACGTACTTCAGTGTGAAGGAGTAATTGATAAAAGTCTTCGTCATTTTCTTCACACAACTTCGCAAATAACCGTGTATTCAACGCGTTGCTCCGAATTCGATTTACTGCTTCAATAACTAAATACAGTGATTCATGCAACTTAACACTCAATTTTTTAGCAACTAAATGTTGTCGATGGATGACGCAATGTATTGCTAACACCCCCGACACATTTTGTTTTAAATAACTTATGAATCCACGATAACGCCCAACCATGGCAGGTGCTCCATCTGTAGCTACTGATAATATATTTGATAAAGGAATTGCTTTTTCAATGAAGTAATCTTTCAAAACATTAAATATTGTCTCGCCTTTAGTGTCGGTTTTTAAAGTTTTTGCGAATAGTAGTTCTTCATAGATCTCTTGATTCATAATAAAACGAACATATGCCAATAATAATGCTTCATTATTGGGCAAAGTTTACTCGTCCAGCTGTATAGAGAAATAAGTTGTTTGTAAATAATTACATAAAAAGTTTTCAATATCAGAACTCATTTCATCAATATGTCTTTCAACAGTATTGTTGCTTAAGGGAATTCTTTTAATTATATCAGAAACAGGTTTGTGTAGAACAGTTTTTAAAACCTCTTCAATGGCTGGCAAAATCAAATTCTCTCCGATAGTATGAGGTTTCCCGGATTTTGCTATAAGGAACGAAATATTGTAAGACGCCCGCAAACCATCATCATTTCTTTGTGACGTAGAAGCGAACATGCTGTCCAGGTTAGGTCTCTTTTTAAGTTCGTCTTTAAGTGATTGAAAGTATTTTAAATCCTTGTCTATTTTATCTGGGTGGCATCTTCTCAGATGATCTTGCAATTTGGATGGTTTCATAGCGTCATTGCCTAAAACTTTGTTGCATAAAAGGCACATCGGCGATTGTCTGTCCTGTAATGATGGAATAAAGTCAAATTTCAAGTATTCAACACTGTACTGTCTGCATTTCTTTTTTTTTCGGACATGGCACCAGTCATCTATGGGCAAAAAAAAAAAAAATTTAAAAAAGAAAGAAAATTCAGCAGCTGGATATTGCGAATATATTTTATTTTTCTAAAACATTCCATAATTCGTACATTTTCTTACAGCAATTAGTTCGAATTACGGACATTGCACTGTAACAATAATGCCGATTGCTAAAACTTCCAAAAAAAATTATAAAAAAGTACTTGTGTAATTTTGCATGCTTGAATATTAAACTACTAATAACTAAATTTATAAATGGCGTAATTTATTAATCTTTGCTAACTACGAGTATAAAAATAAAAAAAAAAATAAAAAGTAATATACTAACTTTTCTTCAGCACTCTCTAACAAAATAACGCCGATTCACTTTAATTTGTGTGATATATTATCTGTTCATATTTTTAAAAATATTTCTTAGCACTGTTCTTTTCAAGATTCAGAAGACGAATAAACGTATTTGTTTCACATTCGTATTATAGAGTGACGAATTGAACAGTTCAGTGTAAGGTAGCAAAGCTCTGTGACTGCAACTCCTAGGTTCTTACAAATTAAAAATGTATTGCGACCACAAAGGAATTACCAACATCCTACAACTTACACTTTTGTAAACATATAAAATAAATTTTTTACTTCATAGGTACTTTTATGAATAATGTATATGTTTTGATATTAAAAGATAGTATGATGTAAGTAAATAGGTACTATCAGTGTATGCGTTGAGATCAAAAATCGTGGACCCCCATTTTCATTTCATGGACCCCCCCAATTTTTTTTTTCGCTGACGTAGACCCCTTGCAGGTTGTCATAGACCCCTAGGGGTCTATATAGACCACTTTGGGAAACACTGTTCTAAATCTTTCATGGTATTACAGTGTATATATAGGTCCTAGACATGTTGATAAATAGTTTTTAATGTTTCAAATTTTTCTTCGAAAATCCGATTTCGCCAATAAGATTGAATAATTTTTAATGGAGATAAAAATTCCAGAGGGGAGTCATTAAATTTATACTAGAAGACATACCTTTCAGTTCTTTGCAACCTATTTAAAATGCTATAACCCGTGTGTATTAAGAGAAGAAAGAAAGTCAGTACATGCATTCATCACGATAATATTTTTGCCTTCATCACGTTAATATTTTTGCATTCATCACGATTCTATATTGTATTCAATATATTAGTTTTCCCTTTATATTTGAACATAGACTTGGACAAATCTATTGAAAAAGTTTGGGCCGAAAGCAAATTTAAGCAATACCTTATAGGAATTTTGTCTAAATTGTAGCCCCGGGGGCATATATCTGAATATCAGACTTTAGAAGGCTCGATATCTTAAACTATAGTTAACGTTTCTTTATTACTTAACTGAACTAAATTAATTTCAATTAATTCCTCTTTTTTCCACTGATTTGATTCTTAAGTCTTTTTAAGTTAACGCGAAAAAATATTATAGTTGCTTTTATACAAATATTGCTTCATTGTGATATTTCTCAAAGAAGTAGAACATAAACATTTTAAGAGTTTATATTTTTGAAGATTGTTTTGAATGATTTTTGATGATTCCAAATGTCGTGTTTTCAGATCTTCCATACATTACTATACATATATCTAAGATACATATATAAACATTACTCTTATATTTTTAACATCTAAGAGTTTTCCCAATTTAAATGAAATATTCCATTATAAGCTCCAGTATGTCATCAGAAAGGAAAGAATAAAGAGTTATGAAACACATTTTCACAAGAGACGAGATACCTTAATTGACTAACGAATAATTCATACAGTCTAAAAGAAACACAGGCTCTTTCAGACAATTCATAGGCAAATTTAAATACACAGAAACTCTAATTCAATATATTTCGATCAGAAAATATAAGCGAAGTTCGATAGATATTCCCCAGATACAAGAAAGTCTTAATAATGCATTTTGTTGGTTTATGTTTCTATTCATTTTATTGGATGGGTTTCCAGTTAATTAATAATAATGTTGCCATTCCACATCCCTAAACTCTATATTATTTCACTTATTAAATGTTATAGTGCATTTCTTATTTGCTCTAATCATTGTGCGAGGGTGGTTAAGAAAATACTTGTATTTGAAGAAAGATGACATCATTAAAATAAATTGCTGTTACCATTGAGTGCTTCCATCTGTTAAATGGAACAGAAACAAATTTGACATTTATTTACAAGTTAATTTTTTTATTTGTTAGTCATCTGCTTCCAAATCAAAATTTGATTGATGCCGCGCCCAGTTGTCACCGTCAGTGAGACTTGGATTCATCATTTGGAAATTAAAAAAAAAGAAAAAAAAAACTGTGGGTTGCTTCTGATGAATATTTTCCAAAAAAGGCGAAGATGGTCTCATCGGCCGAAAAAGTTATGACGTAGAATTTTTGAGGGGAAGAAGGCATCAAGATCATGAATATGAGTAATTGAGACTTAGACAGCTGTCTAGCGAGTAATGATGCTTAATAAAACCAAACATTTTCAATGCTACGAGCCCCATCTCTTATAACTTCTTACGACTTATTGAAAGATCCTCGAATATTTTACATAAATAATCAGTAATTTAATATTTAATCCTGTTAATTTATTATTTAAAATGGTATTTATTAGTTAAACAATTATTATTTAACTGCCTTGGTATCTGTTTGTTCGAAAATTGTTTAATGAAAATTACGCACACGCATTTCGAATTTCAGTAAAATACATACACTTAATAGTTCAAAAAGAAAACTCGGGGAAAAAAATAAAAACAAAAATAATAAAAAATAAATAATGGACATTCACATGTTCTTGAAAATAATGTAATATATTTTTTAGGCTTTAAATAAACTCTACCAGATTTGAAACACTTTTTAAAGTTTGAATAAAGCATCTTTTACTAACGTTTTTATACTTCATTCATTTTCCTGTCTTCTTTCCTCTCCCTTTCCATTAGTCATATTTAATTCCCTACAAGCATTAAGTATATATTTTTTAAATGTTTGTTTAATTTTTATTTAATTCCAGGCAATTGGGAGATTATACTGAACAGAGTCCACCGGACTGACACTCGTTATCATTCGATTGTTGTATTAACTTTTTAATAACATTATAAAAAAAATGTATAAATATTAATATGGTACAAAAACTATCAAAGAATTTGTCAGTTTCTGAAGTGCTTCTAAACATGAAGTGGAAAGAATTTGTACAACTGGGATATTAAGAGGGTAGTTCAAAAAGTATTCGTGTTAGGAATAGGCTATTAGGAACAACGCGTAATACATTTTAGTATTATCCAGTGATAATTTTCCTTTTTCTAAAAAGACCATGAGCATAACGCCCAACTCATCTAAAAAGATCTTAACTTTTCAGGAGATTTGATCGTATTCTTTGGTGCAGAATCACCGGAAGGGCAACCGTTGTTTTGAACGTTGCTTGTTTTCCAGTGAATAATGATGGATCTATATCTCATAGACTGTGACAACTCGATGTAAAATAACTACGACAATTTGACGAGGCAGAAATTAAAACTAAACATTAAATAACAGGTCAATTGAAAAGTCCGAGGCCTACCATAGTAAAACACATTTTTTTGGCAAAATTAGTTTTTTTTATTCAACATAATTTCCTTCAAGGGTGATACACTGATTATAGCGACCCTCCAACTTTTTGATACCATTTTTGTAGTACGATTTGTCCTTTGCTTCAAAATAGGCCTCAGTTTCGGCGATCACCTCTTCCTTCGACGAAAATTTCTTCCCAGCGAGCATTTTTTTGAGATCTGAGAACAGAAAACAGTCGCTGGGAGCCAGATCTGGAGAATACGATGGATGAGGAAGCAATTCGAAGCCCAATTCATGGATTTTTGCCATCGTTTTCACTGACTTGTGACACGGTGCATTGTCTTGGTGAAGCAGCACTTTCTTTTTCTTCAAATGCGGCCATTTTTTGGCGATTTCGTCCTTGAAACGGTCCAATAACGCTAGATAATAGTCGCTGTTGATGGTCCTTCCTTTTTCAAGGTAGTCAATGAAAAATATTCCAAGCGCATCCCAAAATACAGACGCCATAACCTTGCCAGCCGACTGTTGCGTTTTCCCACTCTTTGGAACGGGTTCATCGTGTGCAGTCCACTCGAATGACTGTCGATTGGACTTCGGAATGAAATGATGGAGCCATGTTTCATCCATTGTCGCATATCGACGCAAAAACTCGGGTTTATTACGCTTGATCATCTTCAAACACTGCTCCGAATCATCAACTCGTCGTTGTTTTTGGTCAAAAGTGAGCTCGCGCGGCACCCACTTTGCACAGAACTTTCTCATACCCAAATATTTGTGAATGATATGATGTACACGTTCAGTTGATATCTTTAGAGTGTCTGCTATTTCATTCAATTTCAATTTACGGTCATTCAAAATCATTTTGTGGATTTTTTCAATGTTTTCGTCGGTAACAACCTCTTTTGGGCGTTCACCGTTTTCGGTGCTCATTTCACCACGTCTAAACTTAGCTTACCAATGCTTGATGGTTGATTTTCCTGGGGCAGTGTCCGGAAACTCGGCATCAAGCCAAGTTTTTGCTTCAACTGTATTTTTTCTCTTCAAAAAGCAATATTTTATCAACACGCGAAATTCTTTTTTATCCATTTTTTTCACAATAACAAAAGTTGCTTCACTCAAAATGCTATAATTCACAAACTAATGATCTGACAGCTGTCAAATTTATACACGCATCTTTTGAGGGTTAGGGCTAACTAAAAAACATATAGATTCAATTCTATTAGTGCCATCTATGTGTCAGGCCGGGGACTTTTCAATTGACCTGTTAATTGTTAAATCTCTTTTGGCACCTTTTAACGGCAGCAGAACACAGTGACAACAAATATCGATTTGATTTAGTAATGCCATCTATTGTCAAAAATAGGTACTTTTTGAACCACCTTAATTCTATTAAGAGATTAATTGATTTAAGAAATTTTCTTCGAATTGGTTTGCCGTGAGGAAAGCAAACCGCGATTCCATCTTTTTTTTCAGTAATATTTTTATATCAGCTGATTTAATTTTCATCTTTCTATATATCAATCAAAAGACTAACATTAGCGAGGGAAACAACAACAAAAAATGATTTCATATTCGGTTGCTTTAAAAAAAATTAGATTACGATTAGCTATTTTCAGACTGTTTCATCTTAAATTAAATTCAATGGAATTCCGCATCATAAAAGAATAACAAAACAAAACAAAAATATCTAATGAAAAAAAAAAAAAAAAGATCATTACACCATTTCTATTCAGCCGTCACGTTTCGAAATGTGATCTTTCTTTCATTATTACATTAACGCCAGGAACATTTTCACATTTTTTTCTCTTTTACTTTGAGACAGACCCTCATTCTGAAGATATGTTACCAACACAAACCCAATTACATCGCAAAAGAGTCACTGAGAGAGGAAAAACAAGGAAAAGCTTTTAATTATCAACTCGTTCGACGTATATTCCATTAGATTCGATTTAAAAATACGTCAGGATTTGCAATAATCTTCCTTTTTTATGATAATGCTATGTTTTGGTAAGCAGGAAAACTAGAAACTTAAATATATTTAATACAAAACATATGCTTTATTCACATCACTCTGCCATTTATTAAAAAAAATTTGAACAAAATCTTTCCGTAAAACTTCTTAAAGCTTCTTTTGTTTTAGCATTATTAGGCTTCACTAAAGAGAATCCCTAGGGACTCCTTTTTCTTTATTTTCAGTTCTCCACTCTTTTCTTTTATTAAAGAATAATTATTCTTTAAATAAATTAGTCGTTTCCTTCAACTTATGTAAGTATTTAATTTGAAATAAGGTTACCAAAACTATTTTCTGATTTCTTTTTTTGGAAATAAGTATTTTTTATTTATATAAAATCAATCACAAAACATTTGCAGACAATGTAATTTGATTTAATATGAGGTATTTATTTGATTAAATCTAAAATTATTTTAAAAGAACAACTCTGCCTCTAATCTTGTAAGAATTTACTCTAATTTTTCTCACTTATTTACATTCCATTTTTGATTCATTGAAATTCTAAGACGATTTAGCTGCTATGTTGGACAAATTTCGAATAAATTATATGCTCTACATTGAAAGAATGGATTTATTAGTAATTTATACATTATTATCGTTCTTCAATAAAAATTCTTAATTCAATAAAATTCGTTATTTTGTTACAATGAAAACGAAATATTTTTAAAAACTTGAGGATAAAATATTCCTTCTATTTAAATAATTGGATGAATGAAATTATTTTACAATTAATTCGGGAAAATTGTACTGTAAGTGAAGTTCTTGATACACTAACTTTTAGTGAAAAAGACTATGCCTAATTAAAAAGAACTAAGAGAATAATATTTATATTATTCATTTATTATCTGCTTGGATGGATATGATAAGTAATAGATTTGTCGAAGGACAAATAATGTAAAACTTTATGAGCAATATATAAGAGGAAGATAATTTATTTTTTCAAAACATTCCATCTATCTGTTCGTTCGTTTTTTTTCTTCATAATAAATGACTTTTGCGTAAAGAAAATCACAACAGTAAATGGCAACATAAGTACTCGTAAAGCTGTTGCTGGCAAACATCCATTTTTTTACTGCGGTCCAAAACAGTAAATGACAAAATTTCAAAATATCAACACGTTCATAACGATTCAAGTGACTTTTCTTTCTTTTGAAGATACGTGTACAGATTTATAAAGTACTTTTTACTTACATATTTCAGTATTCTTGGATTTACTTCAAATGAAATACCTTGCGACAGAAAATATATGAATAAGATTTTCATTTAGATTGTGTATAAGCCTTGATATTGTACAAATTATTATAGCAAAATTCTAACGTTTGTTCTAAAGGCAAAATTTCTACGATATACCATTATTTTTATTGCGGGACTGGGACATGACATATGGAGAAGGAGATAATCAGTGGTGAGTGTTTTCATTTTTCATATAAAATAACGAATAATTCTATATAACAAACATGTAACTGCTATTTTTTTTGAAAGTATATTATTTTATATCCAAGTTATAGTTCTTACAAAACAATGTATAAAATGTGATTTATTTTTAATGTAAACAATTTTCAAAATAACAATTGTTTTAAAATGACCCTCATAAAGTTAATATTTTAAGCTATTTTTAGTCGAATGAATTATTAGGGTATGAGTAAATAAATTGTTTTTTTCTAACTACATATTAATGAAATTTCAGTAACAACAAATTAAGCATGTATATTTGAACAAATGAAATAAAATAAAGAATTATAACTATAAAGAGAAAAATAAATCTAATAATAATTTTAAATGAATGAAAAATTAAGAAATGTTTTATAATTATGATTTATAAAATAAGTACATCTGTTTTTTTACAACGTTTTTCTGAATTTCACTTGGTGTGTGTGTGTGTCATCAAATTTTCGATCGTTAATTTAACCAACTTCCCATCAAGCTAGAGCTTTGAAATTTTGGGAATCGTTCGTACTCGCCTAACAATGCAATATTTAGACGTTTGCGACAAGTTTTAACTCATATTTTTTTAAATAATGCAGTTTAGCCCAATCACTTGGCACAATTTGAATAATTGCCAAACTTGGCGAAATATTTTTTTTTTGTGGCTGAATTCGACATTTCAAATGCTCTTGAATTAAAAGAAACAAATCTATCTATATATATTTTTTAAAGAAATGTTCTAAATATTTTCTTGTTTTTAGTGATGCCATAATTTATAACGTCGCAATGGTAAGTAACAGTAGGACAATCGATGGCGGACCTCGTGATTTTGAACCTTTGGTCAAGTGACCAAGAATATATATAAGCTGGCATTTGATTCTCCAAACTTTAACACCTCTCCAACGGGAGGGCTTAGAACCTCTACCAGGTTTAATGTGCATCAGTTCTGATACACGGCTGTCTTTAATGACACCAGGGCTTGAACTCACGACCCGACACAAACAAAGCAGGCTGCAAATCCAAGACCTTTATCACTTGGCTTTCGCGGCCACTTTGTTGTCTTACAGCCGTGGTTCTAATAGTAACAACTTCATATAGAGTGTAGAGAGCGACGCGGATTACTGTAGAAAATAAAGAAAACCAGGATAAGGATTTGAACCTTCGACCTTTGCAGAGAATAAGATCGCTTTTCCCTCGTGGATTGGTAGTACTTTCGGTAATTATCCAATATGTTTCTTGAAATTCTTACAAGTATTTCTGAAAGAAGGATTAGTTTTACAACTAATAATAAACAAAATCTATACCATTGTTAAACGAAATTCGATAGAATGTTGGCTATACAACTCGATAATAAATGTAATTCCATACCATTTTCACCCCAAATACCAAACGATTTTATTGTCATCCCAGGCTATAATGATTCCAAATACCATAGGAAAATATTTTATAAAATAACCTAAGATATTCGAAGAGAAGACTTAAAGATAATATTTAAGTAAGCAAAGTTAAAAGTTTATAACTTGAGTTCTGTTTGAAATTTTTAATTCTCTGTCATAAATCAAAGAATTAGGTAAAGATACTTGAATACGAAAGACAGGCATGAAGAAAACTGAATTACAGTTTGATTGAGATATTCACAATTCTCAATAAATTTGAATAATTTTGACCTGACAGTTTTATTTTCTGAATAATATCTCTTGGAACGTATTATTTTTCTATTGAATTCTTATTTAAAATTCAAGGAAAGAAGCGCATAAAACTTATATTTCAAAAAATTTTGTGACTTTGAGCTATTCACAGTTTTTTTTCACTAACTCCGGGAATTTTTTAAAATAAGATGAAGATAAGAAGTGTAATGAATTGAATTAGAGATAGTGATATATAAGTGAAATATAATTGAAAGAAAAGCAAAGGAGAGGATAACGCAAGCTAATAGATGTTGTGGATTGGAGTTAATTCTAATTGTTTTGACTGAATGTGGTAAGAAGTGACTCTTGATCAGAATAATCGGAGTCAAATCTGTTGTAATCGAGAAGTGCTTGAATTGGAAGGAGTAATTTGGTAAGCTAAGATATTATTATCTTAATATATATTAGAATTAACTGAGTTAAGAGGGATTCGAGAGAGAATGATAATGAATATTCTCTGATAGAGAATAAATTGTGTTGTTCTTCTCTTACGTTTCTTATCTTCAGTTGAAGTTTTGA
This sequence comes from Nephila pilipes, assembly GCA_019974015.1. Taxonomy (NCBI): domain Eukaryota; kingdom Metazoa; phylum Arthropoda; class Arachnida; order Araneae; family Nephilidae; genus Nephila; species Nephila pilipes. The sequence continues at coordinate 612,028 of BMAW01100788.1, read as the reverse complement.
ACTTATTGATTATTTAATTAGACTTAAAGATGACTTCAGAGTTAAATAATGAAGGAAACACGAAACATTATGAAACATCTAATCTGGAAACACAGCAATTACACATAATGTTTAAGTATGAAGAATTTACAAAATTATATATAAAGATTTGTTAGAAAAAACATATTTACTCACATTCTTTTTTGTTTTATGTAATTTTAATAATATGAAATAAGCTGTTAGTCTTTTGCTTATTATTTAATCATGCCTGCTTCTTACAAGACAAAATATTTTTTCTTTCATTCTTTTTTTTTTGAAAACAGCAATTGGTTAACTTGAGCAATTTTTCCTGTGTTTTTTTTTAAATTTCTTATAGTATTCGGAAATCTTTTTCGGCTATCCATTCCGCAACATACTGATGGAAAAATTCATCAAAATCTTTTAATCTCAATCAGTTTATAAGTAGTTCTCACGCGTTTCACCCTTCAAGTATCCTTTTGGGCTACTTTATGACATTATTTGATTTGAAGACCTCGCTTTGTGAATAAACTGTAACTTCTGTAAATTGGCATTATGTATTTAGAAGTGCAATGAATAAGTGAAGAGATATAGATATTGGATTTGTTGAACTACAGAGGAGATCAAAAGGTTAGTGAGAGAATAGTGCACACGGAACGAAAGTTAAGTGATAGTCAGATGAATTATTTTTAATTTTAGACTAACTTTTATTAATAAGAATCATTAAATTTAATTAATTCTAAAAAAGTTGTATAATAAATTAAAAACAGTAAATAGTCGTAATACATATACTGTTACGCATTACACGTCTTTCAAATGTAAGAAAGGTTTGAGAAATTAAAAAATAGGCTCTTTCGTAGTAAAACCAAATTTATTTTGAAAATCTCCAGCAAATACAATATATTTTCTTTTAACAGAAACAATTGATACGCACACGCATGAAAATATACAATTTCACCAATTCAAAGTTCATGTAATCACTGATCACATTCATTCAAATAATAATATCGCATTAGCACAAAAAGTCTACAAACACCCTGTAAATTAAAAGCTGATGCTGAGAGTGAGTGTCTCTTTAGAAACTTTGCAAAAATGGTCCTTCAGGCTTCAACATTCTCTCAAAACTTTCTCGTTTAATCTAGAGACAGCTATTTTTTTCGATGAATTCGGCAACCAAATTCGTCGCCAATGTCACCCCTTACTGGCACTACTTCTTTGGGTGTCCTCACCCTGTGTACAAAACGGTTTTTGCTGCCATAATAGTCATTCCACAAGAAAGAGAATACAGTCGAAACTTAAAAGTAAAAATGTATATAAGTATTCGAAATTCTTAAACAAATTGGATGGAATTAAATGTATATGTAAAACGAATATTTATTTTAAAAAAATAATGTGTAAAATGGTTTCGTACATTAAAATGCTGAAAGTTGTAGTTACCGTGATCGTTTTATAAATAAGGGTAGTAAGATAAATAATGTTCAAAAGAGATATTAAAAAATAATACTAATTATTTTAAAAATGAAAGTTTAAATTTTAACGGTAACAGTAATTTACTATATGCAAATTTCCCTAACTATTACTTACAAGACAGGCAGAGGGAAGATAATTACGCAAGTGACCAAGAAAGAATTAAATTTCGAAAATAGAAATCTGTTATTCTATAGTTTTACACGAACAGTTCTGAATTCAAGTGTATATTTGAAGATAAGAACTGGTTCATTGTAAAGCCCGTAATATATAAAATCGAATATTCTGTTAAATTTCTGAGTAAAAAATTTTTACTTCTCGTGAAATATGCGATCTCACATTTTTAAACTCAAAAGATCGTACGATGTTTTTTCTATAATGTAATCATGGTATGTGATGAAATGGTGGAAATAGGTACACACTGGAACTTGCTTTCCTTTTTTTGACTTATTAATTAAGTTACCTTCGGCTTATTAATTAGATTCAGTTTAAGTACTAATTAGCTTAAATGAATTAAGCAGTGTTTTCTTTTGATTTATTAAGATCAACTTTTAACAATTGTAAGCGGCTTCCGGATTGACTCGACTTTTTTCATTTAAATTTTCCATCTTTTTCTCTTTTAAAACAAGTTCATTTAAGGTCATGTTTGGAGAAAAATTATACTAGTTATTGAATATTTTTTTTCTTCCTTCGCTGGTGGCCGCGGCAGTCTAGTGGTCATGGTCGCGGACTCGCGGTCAGCGGATTTCATCGAGTCGTTGGTTTGAGCCTTGAGGCCACTAAAGAATCAGTGTAGCCGGAGCTGATGCATGTTAAATCTGTCGTGGCTCAAAGTCCTCCCGGTGGGAAAGTTAGGAGAGGGAGGTACTGGCTCAGGTGCAGTCCTCGTAGCTTGACCGAAGCTCAAAATTATGAGGTCCGTCACCAATAGCCCTCGTGTTGCTTCTCAATGCGATGTTAATAAAAGCAAACCAATCCCTTTGTCTGTGGTCTAGGAGACCACTGATAGTAGATTTAAAATAATTCTGTGCGCAATATGGACTATCATTGTGCGACGTTGGGCTATTTGCGGTTTTCTCTTCCTAATCTTGGGGACTTTAATTGAGATCGGTTGCTGCAAATAACAATTTCTTCCCAACCAAAATGAAACGTGATTAGGCAAATTAGAGGCAGATAGAAAAAAAGTGAAATAGTTTAGATAAGTATATAAGTAAAGTGAAATTGAGTCGATAGAGGTCGAGTGGAAGTAGCATTGAGTATAACCTTACAGGTGGTAGACGAGGTCAAGAGTTCCTACGGGAGATAGTAATCGTAGTGAAGTCAAGAAATTAAGTTAACCTCAACTGGGAAGACTTGGGTAAGACACTCTTAATTTGGTATTAGTTGAACGGGTGAATCTATCTAGGGTCTTATCCTAGAGAGCAGGTATCCATCAAACATTACACTGCAAGGCTATTGAATAAATACTTGTGTGAGATTTGTCTAGTATCACCCTTGTAGGTTATTGACTTTTTAGTGTTAGTTATATTTAATTGAGTAAAGGCACAATAATCGAATAGGAATACTCATTCGCCACAATTGGATGTCCTAGTTAAAATGAAATTGTTCGCAATTTTTCATCTTGCTAACTTTGGCTTCATCTGGAAATGTCCAAACAATCTTACGAAGGCGGAATATAATTTGTAATTCATTAGAATTTAATATATTCCAATAATGATGACATTAGAAAGAGCATAATTCTTATTGGATTTATCTGAGGATAAAATGAAGAATTCATAAATAATTTCCACTTCGTAAAGAATATTTGGGGCGCTTTTCCGTAAGCCGCTCGGAAATTTTACTAACATTAAAGTTTTCGTTTTGATGACAGCGCAACGATAAGGGAAGAAGTAACTCATTTTATTTAAAAATAATTTCTTAATAGATTTAAGAAATATTAACTGAGAAAAAAAGTGCTGAATAAATTCAGTTACTGTTTTCCTTAATTTATTTGGTGGGAGGGAGAGAGCAAAAGCTTTTAATTTTAAGAATTTTATTTAAAACAGCTCGTTTCACTTCTTCGCAGGCTGGTGTAAAATTCTAAGTGATGACACTCTGTTTTACGATGACATCTGGTTAACGGAATTGTACCATACATTTCTGTTGGAAGAAAAATTATCATAGGAAAAGAACTGCAATACAAGAACTCAAACTGACAGCTCGAAATTTGAACCGTGATATAATTATTCAGCTATCGGATTGATACATTCCAAAAGAAAATGGCTAGAGGCAGAGCTTTTTAAGTCTTTATTAAATATGATAAAATGCATTTATTATAAATTCCCTGCATCAATTTAAAAAACTAAGTAAAACATGTACATAATTATTATCAACACATGTGAGGTTAAATGAATTCAATTTTTAATTTTTTTTTGTTGATTTTTCGAAATAAAGCCTTTATTTTTGTGGTACACATATTATAAAAGTAAATTGCGCGCTTAACATACGTTTGAAATCAATAATTCTTGAGAATTCGGGTATAAAAAGGTGGTTCAAAAAGTTCACCTGGAAAACAAGATATTTGGAATGATGCAACTCACACTTGATCCATCTTTTCCAAGAAGTCCAAGAATCAACCATTATTATTATTGTCTATTGATCCTCTTTTTCTAAGTCCATGAATTATCGCCTTTTATATCCCAAAAATTCATAGTCATAACCGTTTTCAACCGATGCGATCATCTTCGCTTTCTTGGAACAGATTAATCAGTAGCAACCGATTGTTTTGACTGTTGCTTGTTTTCTGGTGTTTTATGCTGAACGCAGGCCTCATAAACGACAACAACTTTTCGTGACTGCAATCAAATTTTGACTTTAAGCAGATGGGTAAAAACTAACCAATGAATCAACGCCAGATTCGTTTCAGCGTAGCTTAACAAATGGCAGCACACAATGGTAACATTAATTTGTCTTAGCAACGCCATCTGTGGTCAAAAACAGGTAATTTTTAAACCCACTTGTATTTCTTCAAGTGAGAGAAATTTATTTCTTTATACCAAAAAACTTTACAAAAAATTTCATGAAAAATTTTAACCTCGGAAGTTAAATACCAGCACAATTTTAATATTGGCATGCGAATCTGTACAGCTAGAAAAGCTTTCTAAAGCCACTTATGACATAAATAACTACTGCATTTCAATTAAGAGAGCTGTGCAGTCTCCTTCATGACAACGATTTCGTGTGGAATTGCCATTTAATTCAAAGGGAAGATTTCAATATCTTTGAAATTGAGTAATCCATTTGTAATAGTTTGAGCTGAATTCTAAGCGCTATTTAATAATCCTTCAAATGCTGCTGAACCTTCAACTTTGATGATTAAATATTTAGATAGAATTAGTGTCGCGCTAAGTATCTGTAATGATCATTTTAATCTGACAACGAATTGCTTAATTTTACTTTGGTGAATTGAAAGCAATATCACTAGATAAAATGCTGTGTCTTGGTGGATGAAACATTAAATTGATTGGAAATTCTTTGAATATTATGAAATTTGAATTGACCTCTGGCCATGGTCCACAATTACGAAGATTGTCTTCAATAGCTGTCATATAACTCTTAAGTGACATTTCTAAGTGAAATCAAAGCTGAAATTTTAAAAAACAAATGAAATTTTAGAAAAAATATTGCTCAACTTTCGGTTTCATTGTAATCACTTTCAGTAAATTTTTAAGCTGTCTCTGTTGACATTTAAAATACTCTTAATAATCAACTCCATTTTGCGAAGATTCAAAATAAAAGCAGTTTCAGAGCTTTAAAGAACGGGAATATACTCTGGAAAAATAATATTTTTTAAAAATTAAATTTTCGTCAAAAATGACGTTGAATGCATTTTTCTCCAAATCCTCTTGATTAGGATCTGGTGTCGTGAAACTATTTCCACAAATCACAGACGACACAGGGTGTTACATTACGGCTGTAGCCACTCGAACTTGTGATTGCCCTGTCTCCAATTTCGCGACAATTCTCCATCACATTGCGTCTCATCCATACATTCATGGCTTCTCATTTTATCTAATACCTCATAAAACTTAACCAAGAAATTACTAATGAAATTCCCTCCTGAAAATGAATCAATGGTTCAAGACTCGATTCCCCCGAGGATTTAAATTATAGCTTTCAGTTTTATATCTCACATTCTTCAAGTTGAATTCTATGGAACTTCGGAGAATAAGGTACCAGCTCGGAAGTCTTCACAACTTTACAGTAATTCAATAATACGAGGTTCGTAATCAATGCCCATTATACTGCTTTAAAGTGTTATCAGTTGAAAACAAACCAATTGAAAGGCAATTTCTTCTTAAACAAAATGATTTAAGTTTCTCTTTATATACTATCAAAAATCGAGTCTGAATTTTGTCAGAACATTTTGCAATTCTTATATATTCGTACTGCATTCTGTATTAACTAACGTATGCAAAGTAACATATACCCATCTCACACTTTGCACGGTGCTTCATTAACACGACTTTTGAATGAAAAAAATATTAGGTTTTATTTTGATTTATTTGCATTATACTATTTATATTTAAATGTATATCATATGAATGTAGCATTTGCATATACCAGAATTGTCTTACTCTCTGGTCATCAACTTCATACGATCCAAAAATAATTCAGATATAATTAATGAAGTGGAAAAAATTGAAGTTAATGAAGTAGTATCTAACAAGAGAAACGTAGTTAAATTTTATGTTAGTGACTTGGATAATGTTGTACCAACAGCACAAAGGAAGAAGAAAATAATTTTAGCTTTTCAAAGCTCTGAAGAAGAGTAAACATCGAGTTTTATTTCCATTTTTCTTAAAGAAAAGGTTCGAAGGTGTGTACGGATTACCTCTCCTACAGTTAGGAGATACCTCCCCATCAGAACTATTGAATGAAGAGAAAATTAAGGTAGTTACATAAGTAGAGCAAGAATAATTTATTTGTAAAATATTGTGCTTATTCCAAAAAAAAAAAAAAAGAATGTTCAGAGTCGCCTGCCGACTATGATGATCAAAACTGGGCTTCTTTCGAGCTCAAGTGCAGACGGGAAGTTCTCTGGAGACGACCTCTCAAATTCCTCGTCAGAGCCCGATTGAGAAGGCATATGGGAGAGTGGGAAGGCTTTGGGGATAGATGGAATTGCAATCGTCACGAAAGTTATTTATGTTCAAATTTTTGAATTGTTTTATTTGGCAATGGAACGTTGTTCATTTTCGTTTTTTTTTTGGTACTGAATATTGTTAACCTGTTGTAAATTGAATCTAAAAATTACTATACCAATCCTTTTTTACAAGGTTTTATTTAACTTGCTACGTTTATATAATTACACTCATTACCATAAAAATTTGAGCTCCAAGATGAGAGAGGTATTGTTACGAAACTTGGTATGAAGGTACGTATCAGGCAGATATGTGAATAATTAGAAATGCAGCATGATTGCGCATTGCGTAATGCCACCAGAAGGCGTTGAACTTCTTTCTCCTTCGATTATAAAACATGTAAGCAGAGCTTGCTTGCGTGCATTTAATATGTTGCAGAGGGACGTTTTTTAACCAGAGATGCCATTACTACCCCATCGGAGACAATATGAGCAGCTGTCAGAGGTGGAGAGGGGAAGAATCATAGGAATGATGGAAACCGGGTGGTTAGCTCGGCAAGTAGCTCGCCACCTAGGTCGTTCTTATTTTACTGTCAGGAGGCGTTGGGACCAGTGGACAAGGTAGAGGTCTGCTACACGCGACCAGGCACGGGACGCCTTGGACAGACCAATAGTCGAGAAGACAGTCAGATTGTATGATATGCACTCATAGCACCAACTGTCTCATTGTCCACCATCCATACATAAGTAGCACCTTCACTATGGATCTCTGTGTCTGTCAGTACCATTGCTAGGCGCTGGGCTGAAAGACAACTGCTATAGCGGCACCCATTACGTGTACTGCCATTGACACCCACTCACCGTCGCCTGCGTTTGGAGTGGTGTCACACTCGACGGGATTGGGCTGCAACTGAATGGAATCAGGTCGTCTTTAGTGACGAATCCAGATTCAATTTGTGCAATTATGACAATCGTGTTCGTGTGTGGAGACCCCGGGGCGAATGCCTCAATCCTGACTTTACTTTACAGTGACACACCACTCCCATAACTGGTATGATGGTATGGGGTGCTATTGCCTGCAATACACGGTCACCCTAAGTATTGATCCGTGGCACCATGACAGCCCAATGGTATGTTCGAAACACTCTTCAGCCACATGTATTACCACTCATGGCAGGGCTCCCAGCTCGGCCCATTTTTCAGAGGACAATGACATTCAGACTCGAGCCATTTTTCAACAGGACAATGTTCGCCCACAAACAGCAAGGATCTCATAGGACTACCTCTGTTACATTTCCACCCTTTCCTGGCCTGCTCTATCCCTAGATTTGTCATCGATCGAGCATATCTGGGATCATTTAGGATAGCAAGTTAAACAACTTACGAGTTTGAAAGAGCCTAATATTCACCTCTAATATTCATCCATGACCCCATGACAGCCGAGCGGTACGTTCATGATATTCTTCAGCCACATGGAGCCATTTTTTAACAGGACAATGCAAAGTTCATTGTCTTCGTGACTACAGGGGAAGTACTGTGGCGACTTTTGATCTCTCACAGTTCAAGCTTTCCGTCACTCTACCACTATAAGAATGAACCGGAAATTCTAACAAAGTAAACTAGTCGAAGTGAATTGAAGTTGAAGTGAATTCAAGTCCTTCGACTATCGCTTTATAAGGTAGCTCTGCAAAGCAAGGAAGCAGAGAGAGGAATCGCCGAGGAAGTTACCTGGTTCTCTTTTCCATTTCGAACATTCTTCTTTTTTATTTTATTAGTTGTCAAATCGTCAGCTTATATATTTTCCTTGATTTAAACTACTTTTAAACGTTTTAATAAATTATTAAATCTTGTTAGAATGCGTGTCTTATAATCTTGGGTGAGATTTAAATACCTTCTGATTCGAAGTCCATTGAGAGACACCCTCGGCTATGCAATCTCATATGTAATTAAGGGTGCTTAATTTATTTGATAATTAACTAGTAGTTATTTTACTTAAGCACCTCTCGAGCTTTTATATACGAGGGCAATTCAGAAAGTAAGGAACGTTTCCGTCTGACGTCGCTAGGCGCGCGCCGATCACGTATATTTTGGTGTCTGCGTGCTCGGCAACTCAGTCGGCGTCCAGCCATCTCAACGGGAACATTTCCACGCTGCCCGTTTTTTCGATATTCAAATTTAAAATGTGCACTGCAATTGAAAATCCCGCCAGTTGTAAGGTGCGGTCTGTGATACGGTTTTTGTTGACAAAAAACCTGAAACCTATGGAAATTTATCAGCAAGTGTGTGAAGTGTACGGAAACAATGTAATAAATGAAAGTTCAATCCAGAAATGGTGCATTCAGTTTAAAAATGGCCGAACTAACGTTCACGATGAAGAGAAGAGGGGACGCCCTAGCATTGTGACCGACGAACTGATGGCTAAAGTTTATGAAAAGATTCGTGAAAACTGCCGTTTCACAATAACGGAGCTTTCGCTTAGTTTTCCACAAGTTTCACGGACTTAGTTGTTTGAAATTGGCGGCAGAATTCTATGACGAAGGAATTTCAAAGTTTGTCCACCGCTATGATAAGTGCCTCAATTTGTTTGGTGACTGTAGAAAAGTAGAATTTCAGTCGCTCTTTCTGATGTATATAATAAATTTTTTTTTCTTGTACTTAGTTTCTTTTTAATTCCAAAACGTTCCTTACTTTCTGAATAGCCTTCGTATTATATTACATTTAAAAATTATTTTTATACCTTTTAGACCATCTATATTTCATTTACTTATATTTATTTATCATATAATCACGTTCTCATTTTACATGTATTTAGTATGCACGATTTTTCGATAAATATATCTGCACTTCTAAATCAATCAATAAGTGTATTTTAGTGCATTACTTTTTTCTATTTTAGTCAATCGATATCGTGATATACTTTTCATTTTATCTCATATATTTCAAAACAAAGTAAAAATTCAAATACATATATATTAAAGGGAAAATTCTTAAGTTTCTAAATACTAATGACTTGGTATAATAACCGTGTATTTATGCTATAAACAGATGGACCCATATTAGTAATAGAATAATATTCCATTTGAAACAGCGTTCCAAATTTTGATCTCTAAACACTAGGAGACAATAGCCTTAAAAGGATATAATTATTGACTGCACGAAATAGCGAAATAAAATAACTTAAGCTTTACTATTCAAAAATAGTTCTGATGGTGGCTTATTCTCCATTAGAGCTAATGACTGCATTTTTAGATTTCAATTATTTATTTTAGATTAAAGAAGATAAGTTTCGAAATAACACACCATGAGAACAGCACTCGACATGTTTCTCAAATGAGAAGTTTTACTTTAATCGTTTTTTAAGCGCTGGAGAACTGCAATCGTATTCCGTGAATATCGGTTCTGGCATTTTTCCAGCCTATGGAAGCATTTGTTCGAAACGTGAATAAAATAGCCGATCAATTTTTACTCCTCTTTTCGAACCTTGTTAGATAGAAGTCTTTTGAAACACTGATTGTCTTACTGACTCAGAAATGGCTTCTAATCAGAGATTGGTCTTTTAAAAATAACCCACTAAGGAAGAAAAACTGATTTAAAATTCTTTGGAACACATTATCTTTTTATACATGACTTTTTACAAAATCCAATCACAAAATGAAACATTTGTTACTTTACATCAGGGTGATGAACTTTTTTATATTGGTAGATTGCCTTACGTAAGTTGCAACTGATAAAAGAACTCAGGCCTGTTTCTTATCTAATGCAGCAACATTCAAGAAAGTAGCAAATAAAATAAAGAACTTTATTTCCAAAATAAAAAGTTTTACTTTCAAAATTTTCTCTGTTTTATGTATCAATTCCGGAAATTTTCATTTCTTATCCATCTTGCACAACATTAGTGATAATAACTGCAGAACTCTCTTATTACACTATATCCATATTATAAACATGGAATATTGTTTATATAAATGGATCAAAGAAATAAAATATTTCACTTTTGATTTTTATTCTTAAAATAATCAGATACAATTTTATTTATTTAAAATGAATATTAATTATTTTTTATTTTTATGAAATTAGCAATAATTATCTTTCGTAATTATCATTAACATTTCTAGTTGTTTATATTGTTAACATTTTGTTGTTGAGAAAGAAAAAAAAATTTACTTACAAAATTTTAATATGTTGTTAAGGTCACATTTAAAATCTCAAGAAATCATCTGAAACCAAAACAGTAGAATACTCCTCAAAATACAGCTTTAGATAACTTCTTCAAAAATTATTGGTGGATAATGTTTCCTTTTTTTAAAATTTGTAATGTTTTTCGTCTATATTTATATTGTGCTGACATTTTACTTTACTAAAATTACCGAGAATGAAACAAATATTCAGAAACCTTGCCTTATATTTTTAATTCTCGTAAAATTAAAATATTATTATTAATATAAAGAATCATAAAAATCGTTAGCAAAAAATCCTTATTTTTGGTATTTTAAAATCAATTGTAGACATTTACGGAAAAAATAGGTATTATAAAATACTTATTACAATCGAATCTTAAGTCTAATAAAATACAATAATTTTAAAAATTTCTACGCTAGAAAATCTCTTTGTTAAGATAATAATTAACTAAGTTTTTAATCCTTAATTTTGATTTTACTTGGTACAAAATAGCAAAACAGTTCCGTGACGATATGTATTATAATTTTTATACGTTAAATTTTTACAACATTGTTACAAAAAAATAATAATTATTGATTAAATCTTAATTTGTTTCTGATTGAGGCTAAATTTATTAATGTCATTTTAATTTTTGAGAATTTATCATTAATTAACTGATGAAAATGAGTCCAAATTTAAAGTACAAATTATTTGTTAAGATTCGATTAGATTAAATTAGTTTCTGCGTATCCCCTGGAATGATAAATGTTTGCATATTTGACTATATTCAGAGATTAAATGGGATAGGCATATTTTACATGATATTTAGCACATTAATTTTATTGAAAGATTATTTAAAAATCATCAGATGTCATATATTACGTTAAAATATTTTTGGTCCAGCTTTCTTAGGTAATTACTTCAACCCTCTTCTTATAATTGTTATTGCCTGCCTGTAGAAGGTGCTTTTTAAGGGATGAATATATAAGATGTTTGTTTATACAACACCTCTTTGAAAGAGAAACACTCCAAAAATGGAGAGTGTTCTCTATAATTCATCACAGGGAATGCATACGCTAAAAGTAAACTGCAGTGCTCACCGTTATAATGCGATAATTGTGATAATAGTATCTTTGAATAAAAGTTAATTGTTGCTGTTAACTACTTTTCTTTTATTTGTCTGAAGATAAATGACAAAAATATAATTAAGAGCCAATATAATGCTAAAAGTTGAGTAATAGGAAAAAGTGAAGTGATTAATTTATTAGCTAAATGAAACAGACTAAGAAAATGAAAAGAAATCTTATAAATCACATAAGTGGAAGTAAAATATAAATAGAAGTGTGTGGGTTTCCAACATAATATAGAAATTGGGAATGAATTACGTAATCAATATTTTAAAATTTCTTTTTTATTGCACTTTCTCTTTTGATAGTTAACATATAAAGATTAAAGCTACCTGAGTTGGAGAAATCAATAATTTTTTTTGAGAAAATTATAAATCTTATAGCAAAGTCCTGGTGTGCAGTTACTTAATGAGTAAAATGTCACACATTCTCGGATTCAGAGATGCTTAACTTCTGTATCATATCACTAGATTCTTAGAAGTCCAACTTCCATTTAACTCGTAAGAATTTCATTAAGCCACTAGAATAAGTATTTGGTTGAGAGTACTTGAGCCAGGCTCAAATATTCCCAGCCACAAAGTTCACGACCTTTACCACTTAACCACTGTGGTACCAAAATGGAGTTTCTATTTTTCTGGTAAACTTTGAATAGAAATATAATGTACTGAATACAAAGTCTAACTTGACCTCAAAGTTCTCATTGGGCCTAGAATAGAGGCATGGAAAGCCAACGTCTTTAGAATCGACGTTTTCATCGAGTATTCACAATTGAAATTGATTCGAAAACAATGTCTAGTATGTTGATTTGTCATTAATTCCTTTATATGAAGTTTATTAAAAATTAAAATAGATGGAAGTTATATTGAATAAGACAGTTGCTACGAGCAATCACGCCAAAACGTATGACTTTGATACAAATGAAACAGTTCGGAAAATTTTTCTAGATAAAAAAAAGTACATTTTAGTGAGATATGAGTATCAAATGTAGTTGAATTAGAGAGACTCGTAGCGAAAGACAATTGTTAAAAAATATGACTTAGTAATTCAACGAAACACAATAGAAAAACCTATTTCTCAATAATTTCTATGTTTCCTGTCTATGTTCTATTTAATTTCTTTTTAGAAATTAAAAATGAAAACTAAATACTTTTTTTCAATCTCTACTTTTTTCAAATTTTCAAATGAAATTCAAAAGAAAAATAAAACATTGTATTTTAAACTTAAGTTCTAAAATCTTTACTGAAACTTGAAGCATCTTTATTGGAATTTGACTTAAAAGCTGTCCATTATGGAGAAAATGGATTTCTGTCAATTAACAATTTTGAATTTCAACTAGAAATATGTTAGCAATATAATAGAAATAAAAATAATCTATTCTTCAATATTAATTCTTTCCGTATATTGTTATTTGAGCTAGTTTGATGGTATGGAAAAATTTCACTTGATTATTTGGAATGATATATTAATACTCGAATGTTATATTTTTCAAAAGAATCTAAATCATCATTATATGAAAATTCAAAACAACTACATTTGAATTTAACATTACAATTTTAAACTTCTTAATAAAAAAAGAATTTTCTCAAAATTTCATGCTTTGGGAAAATACGTTATTTTACGTACTTATTTTTACTTCTATTCTCCAATGATAATCTACAGAAAAATCTAAGTTAAAGATATTCAATGACTTGAAAATTTTGTGTCATTGCCAAACTTTCGATTTCTTGCCAAACATAGTAATCTAATTTGATGGGAACTTAAATCTTTTTTTTTTTTTTTTTTTTTTTTTTTTGAGATTTATAAAGCTCAGGTACACATCAACATCTGGAAACAAATTGGCAACTGTCAAGAAATTTTCCATTTAGATAATTTTATTTCAGATTTTGAGTTAACATTCTCGTAATTCAAGTAATTAGCATTTTCTGATTTTAAAAATGGAGAAATTTATGCATGCGTATTTCATGAAAAGAATAAGATGCAGTTTTCAATATAACTATTCTTTCCATAAAAATCAATTATATCTGAGAGAAAAATAATATTTTATTTTCTCATGGGTTGACGTTTTTTTTTCTTTTGCTGTATAGTTCTCAAAATTGTATAACTATTCAAAATGAATATTATTAATGCAAAGAAAGCGTACTTCCAAACCTCCAGGATCCATAGATACAATTACTGTGAAGAAAAGAAAAATACATTCTTTAAAATCCAAACGAATTTTGAATTTCACGAATAGAATATTCTTGCGTACAAAAACGTTACCAATCTTAATTACAAAAACATAAACACAGACGATTCTGACAAAAACTCGATTATTAAATGAAATATTAAAATAAGAGCAAACGGTAATTTATTAAAGTAGACAATAATATTTGGTTCGGATATTACAGAAAATAAAATATTTAAATTAAAAGTATCTTAACAATGTAAATGTGCCTCAGGCAAACTAAATGTAATTATTATAATCATAATGTATTATAATTTAAACCTTTTGAACCTAACTACATGCATCCTTTATTTTAAGCCCAAGCCTTTTTGTTAACACCATGTCCTCAAAACAACATTATGTTAACACATTTTAATAATAATCGAATAAGTCTTAGATAAATACAGCCAAAAGAATAATTTGATGAAAAAATTATTACTTTAAAGATAAGTCACCGATAAAGCAATTATTTATAATCATATTTTCTTAAAAAAGGGCCTGATATATGTCCGGTACGTATAAGTATTTCAAACATTCGAGCATGAATGCATGCATTGTCATTCACGATCACAAAAGCTTCAAAGCAAATTTCAATCAAGACTGGCAACGTTTTCTCCTTAAATGATCTTGATCATTTATTACTTAATATTCCTTTGAACTTCTAAATGCACCTAAATTCCAAATCCCTTCCCTCATTACGGAAAAAGGAATCCATCCGGAAAGCAGAGCTTTGAAACTTCCGATATGTTTTAAAAATTAATCTCTGCCAGACTTCGGAGCTCATTAGAGAGATCTTTAACTACCACGGGAGTACAAAATTAAATAAATACTGTACATGCTCGCATTTAACTCAGTAGTTTAGAGTCCATCAAAAAATAAAAACCTTTCTTTTGAAATCCTTAAAAATATCTTAATGAACGGTGAATATGTGTGTGTGTTGTGTTCTGTAGACTTCTTAATTTTAAAATCCTTACTCTTAAATCAGCTTAAGAAGTTTTTATTTTTTGGCAAAAACAAGTCGGTTCATTTTTAAAACCATTGGAAAATACTGAGGATGCTGGATGCATTCAAATGTGAAATTGTTTGGGAGAATTGTATTGGATGTATGTATTCAGACTGATTAAGGTTCTTTTAAGCACAGAATAAAGAAAAAAAAAGTAATTTTTATCACAAGGAAGATATAAACTTTAGTATCAACGAAACATTTTACATTCTCAGTCTCTTTCAAGCACACTTTTATAATTTGTTCAAACTACGTTTGTAACGTTGGGCTATTCGCAAGGTTTCCTCGGGGACTTTTTGGTAACTTTAATTGCATATAATTGCGATTCACTCTCAACCAAATGAAACATGATTTAGTAAATTAGATGAAATATAAGAAACGTAGTGAACTGAATTATGAATAGCTATATATAAGTGAAATAGAATTGAGAAGAATAAAAAGGGAAACAGATGATAATGACAAGGTGATAAATGTTTGTAAATTGAAGTGAATTATTATGTTTAATCGTTCAAATTAAAGTTAGTAGGAAGTGACTCCTGATTATAATACTAAGTGTCGAATCTGTTATAAATGAGAAGCGTATGAATCAGAATGGCTAAGACTTCATTATTTGAACATAAAACTAGGATTAAGGGAGTTAAGAGTGGTTTCAGAGAGAGAGAGAGGGCGACCTTAATAAGTTCTTTGAAAGTTAATAAATTGTTTTGTCTTGCCTTTACGTATCTTCAATTGGAATTTTGCTATAATTAATTATTTAATTAAACTAAAAAAATGACGGTAGAATTATATAATGAAGGATTTTCGTCACACATTAAATTGCTGGTAGATCATATTTACTCCATTACTCACAAATTGTTCCCAGAGGATGATGTAATTTGTCTAGTAAGAAATGCACAACTTTAGAGGTCACATGTTGCACAGGAATAACTCACAAAGCTTATCAATGAAGGTTGAACACTCATCTGGTTTCTAAGGTCCTCAGGTATGAATTCCCTGCACATCTGCATGATGTGCTCTAATGGTCTATTCACCCTCTACAATCCTTTGGGACGGATTTAATTCAGAAGCAACAAGATCGTTGGGCAATAATACTATCATTTCATTTTTAATACTTCATTAAATCCCTTCTCGGGGGTATTGCTACTGTAATTCGTGCGAAAGATGGAAGGATATGGTATTGAACAAGTATGTATTAATATGCCTTTCACAGTTTTATATTTATTTAAATTCCAGCTATCAAATTTATTGACCTTAAGCTTTGTTGTGCAGGCATAGCTACTTGGACATTTTAGACTCAAGGATTTCCGGCTGCATAACTTCTGGGAAAACCGACTCTAAATGCATAAGCATTTACTGAAATGTTACCTTTTAGAATGAAAACGTCTAAAATAAAATTTATATTAAAAATTTAAACGGATTAAAATAAAATTCAAGTCAAAGCTTATATATTTTAGTCTATTAATTAATGTTTACATAAATAACTATTCATAAATTGGAAGCAGAAAGGGACAGATAATTAGAAGCTGGGATTTTAAAAAATTGTCTTTAGTGGCTTTAAAGCAGTTCTACAGCTGTTATTTTTTATAAGAAATTCTTTAGTTGTCTTTTTCGTTTATTATGCCTCTATTAATATTATGCATCTATTTCGCTCTTCTTGAAGCAATGGTTCTTCCGATGTCCTAAGTTCTTCCGTCTTCTCAATATTCCTAGATTTAACTTCTCTGGTTGATTCGAGAAGGACACTTCCATCAATTTATTCTGTCACTGATTCTGTAGGGTGAGCAATGTTTCATTCAATCCTCCAATAAAGAAATTTCTTACACTTACGCGACTTAAGATAACTTCTCATTTTCTTCTTTTTTCTTTAGTTAAAGCACAAGTTCAATTCCTCTATTCTTCTTGAAATTTAACTAATTGCTTCGAACCTTTCACTATTTTCTTTCTATATTTTTCTTTTCTGAATATTTCTTTTCTTTCAAGCTCTCTTAGAAGAAATGCTTCACCTCGTTCAATCTCGAACAGTCTTTTTTGCTCTTTCTCAGTGTGTATTTTCTTCAGAATATCTTCTTTCTTTCTATTTTATTCTTAAAATTCAGCTAACTTCCTTAAACCTCACTCGTTTTCCTGTTTTTCTTATACTTTTCTCGGTCCTTATACTTATATAAAAGCGGTCCTTATACTTATATAAAAGCTGTTCTTATATTATTTTATTTATTATATTTATATTTAAACTTATATTTAAAATCCTCTTCATCTTCAATATCTAAACGCTCTCTAATAACTATATCGAATGCTTCTATCACAAAATTATTTAAATTTCCTTATGATTTTCATTAAATCGTTTCGACAATTGGATGGAACAATTTGGCCATTATTGAATGCCAAATTCGTCAAATCCTTTTCTTCCTTCACTAAAAAATTCTTTTCACATAATCTTCGTACGCAGTTATCTTTAAACACAATTTTAGTTTCTCAGTTCTCAAAACGCAACACACAACGTTTCTTTTCAATTCAAAACTCAAATTTTCTTCTTAAAATTCCAAACGTGAAACATACTCTGAAATTTCGCATTTTTCTCAAGTAACTCTGCTCCGCCAATTATTCACTTACACAAAGACTCTTGATTTCATTTTTGAATTCAAAATCTGTTTAAAATACCACTTGTGATTATTAGAACAAGTGTAATATTGTTCTAAATATTTAACTATTAATTCTAATTTCAGTCTGGATTGCATTTCTCAAATAATGCACTCTCAAATAATAACCATTAAAAAACTGTGCTACTATACTTACAATAACTTATGACAATGGCATATTGCTCATATCTCCTGGATTGCATATCCCTCGGGTAACTCGATGCAGGCCACATGCCTTCGTTCCCTTATCACTCTGGAGTGTTTGTGTAGCGTCTGTCACAAAAAGGCAACAAACTACTATATTACCCTTTACATTTACACACACAAAGCGCCCTCTACAGTTACCTCTAACTATTATATTTATTTAAATTGGTAGAAAAGCATTATGACAACACCATTCGTGTTCCTTGTGATGTAGGTCTTACAAATAATACTCAGCGCTGACAGACATATATCATTTATTTACTTTTCTCACTCAAAACACCACATCACAATAAACATAAAATACACAGAAGGATAGCAACACAAATTTGCAAAATGGTTTCAGATCTACCCACCGCTCCTCTGCCCTTCGAGACTCGTCTGCTCGTCGATACTCTCTTCTCTCTAAGTAAAAACGTTGCAGTCTCTTGAATTTAAAGCCTATCAATTTTTGGCGATTTATCACTGCTGACTTCGTTACATCCTGTTTCACATTCTTTCCTTTCATATTTTATCTTCTCAATATTTTTTTGATGTTCATAATACATACAAGAACAATAAAGTGAACACGCAAAGATAAATTGCGCTGGATAGAAATTTTGTCGACATAATAGTTTTGATTGAAGATTCACTTGATTGTGATAAATAACAATTACAAGATGATCTGTGGTAAGCAGTTCAATTAATTTTCAACCGCATTTCATACCGATTTGCTTTATATATATGGTCCAAAATGAAATATAATCTAAAATAATCCAAGATGAATTTGAACAGGCCCATAGCGTTTCATTACAGACGACAGACAGTTACCGGTCAGTAGTCAAAACCTCTTGGCTTCAACTGTAATTTCATCCTACTCCGTATCTTCTCGCCTTTGACAGTGATGTCCTGAAATAGAACAAAATGGAATAGACATAACATAGGCAATTTTAGAAAATATAACATTAGACTTTTGCAGATTCCTCCAGGAATCTTTTTATGAAAGGAAACTAGTTGATAAGATCTGGTCTACATACCCTATATCTACAAAGTTCTATGTATTATCTTGAGAACGAACTAATTAATTGATTATCGTAACATATTGCTTATCAAATTGTTCAGTCTAGTATGGGAGGAATGTGTAGACAATTGAACAGTTGAGTACAAGAGACATAAATGTGTAATTCTCTCAAAAATCTCCTTATCTCTTTCAATTCTCATTAACAAATCCCACAGCCTATGTTCCATATTATTCTAGACAGAAATCATTGCAAAAGAAACCATTGATGATTGGATTTACAGATGGAAAACACAGAGAGTACAAACTTTTCTCCGCGGTATAAGTGGTAATAGATTTTGATCATAAGAAGTTTGTATATAGGCTTGTGTGTCACAAGATTCTTTTATTTACATTTTGGTGGTCAACTGATCCGAATTCGGTTATTTGTTGTTGGATATCTTTTTTAATACTAAGGGCATTGATCGATAAAATAACAACTACCAGCGATTGATAGCTATACAGTGCACCTTGTTTACGTCTTTTTTTTTTATTGAAAGCAGTGTAAGATTTATACATTTTACCGAAATTCCTTAAAATTGTAAATAATGTTATTCAAAATTTTGCAAGTGTGTCACAAACTCTATTTTTCAAACTGGAAGTTCTATCGGCTGCGTGATCTGAAAGAATTATGAATAAGAATGTGGACATTGGTGAGTTGAGATTGTGAACTTTCAAATGGCTTCATCTGTCAAATTGGCATTTATCAACTTCATATTTTAGTCAGTCATTCTATTCAATATGGAATGAAATTTATCTGTAGACTATCTGTTATTACAGGGAGTGCTACTGTTTTCCAATAGACAAATTTTTAAATTTATATGTTATCTTTAGCTTCCATACCATTCCGATAAATAAATAACGAATTTTTGTTAATGGTATACTCAATTTGCATACCAGATTGAATTACAAGCTCTCAAATTCAGTTACTTAATTTTACAATATGTTCTTTAATGTACATATTTTGAATATATATTCACGATACCATTTTTGTGTCTTCTCTATCATATTTTATACATTCTATGCATTTGTAACCGAAGTGTATTTCTTTCCTTATATAATACTAGACTCATTTAAATTTTATACGAAAAAAAGTCTCGACCCATTTATAGGCGGGAGCATCAGGAAAGTGTCCATTTTACCCAATACATAATATGTTACTGGTTTCTCTTGTGAGCAAAAATTATCACTGCTTTCAAACGCAGGTAATAAAAAAAATAACCGAAAGGATATAATTTTTCTCTGTCATGCCACTAGAACAGTAATTCGGGTTCTCATTTGCCAATGAACGGAAAAAAATGAACCTGAACATAAATGATGGTAGTCAGAAGAGTTTTTCTTGTTTTGGAACTATCTGGTTCGATGCCAAATATTTCACTGAAATACTCGTAGAAAAAAAGTGTACAGACCTTAACCTGATTTACTTATTCCCATAGATATAAACTACTTTGGGCAGGGTTATTTCTGTTTCGAATGTTTTGGGAATATATTTTGTTTTATCATTCCCCCCGCCTCTCCTACTTCTCCCACTTCCTTTTTCTCTTAGTTTGGAAGAAAACATTCATAAGAAAAGATTTAATATTTGAACAACTTATTTTCTTTTTTTGCGAAAAATATTTTTAAGAAACTATTTTGCATATATATTAGAAAATATTCAGTGGTTACCCAAAATTAAGATATTGAAGTGATTTAACTAGAATTTTCATTAGTATTACTAAGTTTTATTATTTCCTTTCTTGTGAAATGTATGCACATTATCTTTCGAATACATCGCGTTCAACGTTACTATTTTTCAAATATATTACGTTGTATTTCAAATATAACAGTGTTTTGAATGAGCTGTTGATACACTTTTTCTGGATTAACCATGAATCAATCACATGTACCAAGAGAAAATTAACTATTTTCTCTTTTTAAGTCGCCCATACAATGAGATAATTTAACATTTGCGCATAAAATTTAATTATTAAAATTCAAACAAGTGAGAAATCAAATATCTTAAGCAAAAAGGTATTTTACATAAGAATTAACAAATCTGATTTAGAGAATTTCATTAGTTTATCAGAATAGAAAATCTTCTGTATTTTTTTTTTCATATTGAGATACAGAAAATAAATAACTTTAATAAAAATGCCTTTTTAATTAATTTGTTAAATTGCGGGAACATTTACTTTTGGTTAACTAAAAGACGCGTATTTTGTAGAAAACTGAACTATTTCCAAACTTGCTCCTAGTAATTCTATTGCACATAAAAACAAGTTACATCAATAGCAAAATATACATTTCAGTGACTTCTGAACACATATATTTAGTTAAATTTTAAGTATAATCTGAATTTTTGTTACAAATTTATTTTCTGAAATTAATGTGTGGAAACTGTGACCAAAAAACAAAATATATATATATGTTTTCTGTGGAATTTTTATATATACACTGGTGCCCAAAAATGATTAGTAAAAAGCGAAAAAATGTAAGTTTTAGTAAATTTTAATGGGATAACTTACGCAGAATTATCAGTTGAAGGTGAAATTTTGTCTTAATGCAAATCGTTCCAGTCGAAGTCTTCATGTTCAAAATACCTGCGCACATCGTTCGGCATAAGCAGTTCATATGCTTCGGAATAAGCATTCGGGCAATTCATTTGCTAAGGAAGTTGCTAACGATTAAATTTAACGAATGGGGACACTAAGACGATAACTAGACATGTATTCGACAGGAACAATCGTTGGAATGCTCGAATCTGGACGATCACAAACCGGCTAAATTACTGAATGTGTCACAGTGTGTCATCTCAAGACTGTGGCGCAGGTTTCAAAAGTGAGGAAAATGTAAGCCCTTAACTAGTACCAGGTTGGCCAAGAGTCACAACCGTTTACCAAGATCGATATCTGGCAATAACTGTGCTACGTCAGAGGGTACAGTTATGCCAG
Source organism: Nephila pilipes (assembly GCA_019974015.1). Taxonomy (NCBI): domain Eukaryota; kingdom Metazoa; phylum Arthropoda; class Arachnida; order Araneae; family Nephilidae; genus Nephila; species Nephila pilipes. Next base: position 590,148 of record BMAW01100788.1, on the reverse strand, counting down.
AGAACTGGTTCAGCTCTGACAGTCGCTATAAGAATACGAGTTTCCAGACAAATTGTTTACAGGATATTCAATCGTGTTGAACTCTTTACCAGACGACCAGCACTTTACATTTCCCTCACATCTGCGCGTAAATGCGCTTGTTTAAACTGGAGTTTGGAACAGTGGACCAATGTAATGTTCAGTGACGAATCTTGTTTTAGTCGAAACCCTGATTCTCATCGGCTAACGATATTACAAGGACGTGGAATTCGATTTCATTTGGAAATTATCTCGGAAAGACGTCGTATTTCGTCAGGAAGTCATTGTGCGGGCAGACATGTTGCCTATCCCCGCCATGGACGACCGAAAAGACCTCCATATCTTTGAGAAAGATTTATGACTGCTTAAAGATGTAGAGATGAAGTTCTTGTGTCTTATGTTCGCTTGTGACGAGGTTCTGTAGGTCTCGATTTCATATTCATGGATGATAGCACGCCTCGGCACCAAGTGAACTTGATAGACTACTTCCTTGAAACGGAAAATATCCAGCGTAGGCTATATCCTGCTCACTCACTTGATTTTAATCCTATGTAACTTAGGAGATATGCTTAGGAGACAGCTTTTCTGCACCTACCAAGCTGACTAACTACCAAAAACAGAAAGATCTCATTGTGACGTTTTGAAACCTTTCAGCTCCCAATCATTCACAATGTCAGAGCAAGATAGGAAATCGTTGTGCAGTGTACTTGGATGTCAGAGGTGATGACACACCCAATTAAATTACAGCATCATTTTTTTCGTTTGTTTCTCATTAAAATTATTAAAATGTGGATTCCTCTTACTCGCAATTATCTTAAAATCTGTTTTCTTTGTATAATAGAAGATATTATTATTGTTATTTCCCGCCTTCCTACTTAAGTTTTCTTCACTATTCATATAATTACTAATTATGCTTAACTTTTGGACACAAGTATATATATATATATATGTGTGTGTGTGTGTGTGCATATGTGAATATATGTATGTATATTGTTTTGAAAAAAATTCCAAATCATATAAATCTTCACAATTATCAGTAAGAAGAAGAAGAAGAATATAATGAAAAGAAGAAGAAGTCAAGAAGTCTAGAATATAATGAAAACAAATCTAGCTGGGGAATATTAATTTAAAACTTTATTTTAGAAATATAATAAATTACTATATATATATATATATATATATATGTGTGTGTGTGTGTGTGTGTGTGTATGTGTGTGTGAGTTTTGTATAAATGTCAGTCAATTATATAATATTGGAATTCATATAAGTTAGTTTTATATCCAATAATTTTTACCTATGCATCGGAGATAAATTTGAAAAGCTTACCGAAAATTAAATTAAGACAAAGAACATTGCTTAATGATTACGTGATATAAAAATATGATCGCCTTACAATTATTTCAAAAATTTCTTTAATGTAATCCTATATTTTCTGAGTTAAATTACAATCCTTAAAAAGCCTTAAGAGATATTTTGTTTCAAATGATAAATTTTTGTAAACAAGCATAACTTACAGCAAATTGTTGCACAGTTTATAGATTTTATCACCACAAGAGGACTTATTCCGGGTTAAAAATTTATAAATATCATTTTCATCGAGTTTGGTTTAAATGTTTTTATATTAACCATGTTCAGGTAAAATTTCATTTCGTTTGAGAAAGATTGTAAAATACTTGGAATTTGCTTGAATTTTTATATTTTATTTATTCTTAAAAATAAGAGTTTAAAAATATTTTAACAGACACTTATTTTGAATATTTGGATGAAATTTAGTTTCTGTATAATACTTATAAATTGAATACTTAATAGGATTTCAAATTTTTCGGATTTGTTTATCCTAAGAGTCTAAGATAAAAAAGATTCTTTTTTCGGGATACAGCACGGGATATGTGTGTTTATCGCTTTCAATTTTTTAACTGAAGTTTTTAGTGTGTTATTCAGTATCACAATGGGAAATATATATATTAAAATGCTTTTAAACACTATAGAAAATTTGTCCAAGTCCTAAAATTGCCTTTTCAAACACTGAGATAGTAAGGAAGGGAATGAAAAAAAATATTTTAATTGCCTAGACGTAATAATTTGAAATTACAAGTAACGAAAAATGTGATAAAAACAACAATAAAGTGAATTTTATTGTGAAATTTTAAAAAACGAGAAATGGTTTATTTAATCGATCCATTTTCTTTTTATTCAAAATAAATATTGTTACAGAGAAATACTCTTTTAGGTACTGTTGAGTGGGTGTAACTATCTTTAATGCATTGTGAATATATATATATTCTCAGAAACATATAACTGGATTGCTGAAATTAGTGGAAATTCCCAATAGGAATTAATTTGGAAAACCCTAGTACAGTCGGGGCAAAAAAATCGGTGACCCTAAATATCTTTCTCACATCTCAACTCATCTGAACAAAATTAGTTTTAATGTTAAAGGTTCAAAAGGTATTAAATTATTATGCTAATGGATTAATTATCGTAATTAACATAATTAATTAATTCATAAAATAGAATGTTTACTTAAAAAATCAGAATTTTAGAAGAATTAGGTAATCGTAGTCTTGATAACTTCTGTTCCAAATATCTTTCGAATCTAATCATTAGTTTGGAGATATTCGAGAGAAACAGTTAAGGTACCATATACTAGAAAACTTCCACGCAAACAATTCATAGTGTTTTCCCCGTTTGTTAACATAGCGGGATGTTAGGAACGATAATTAGGATTTATAAACTAAAACAGACTCTTTAAACCTCCGCGATTTCCAACAGTAAGATTGGAGTTGGAATATTTCTGGATATATTGGAGGGAATTGCAGTAAATTTTGGATTTAAATGGCATGTGACATGGAAATCTTAGCATATAAAAATTTTGTAATGATACATTTCATTTTTTTTTCGTAACTTTATTTAATAATTTATATCTATCATAACATTACTACTTATTAAACTTTTTTAGAATAAGAAAAAAATGTGTTCATCGGTCGGTGCAAAAGCTTCGAAAAATATTCAGTACAAAACTTTTTTATTTTCCAATGTTTGAAAATTTCCTATAATATTTGAAGAAGCATTTTTTAAGCTCTCGTAAATCAGAAATGTTCAAACAGAATTTAACTAAATTTTGAAATTTAAGCTAATTTTAAGATGAAAGAGAAATTAGACATGCAAAAAACTTGATACTAAAATTATTTAATAAGTTAAATAATTATAAAAAAAATTATAAGTGAATTCATTTATTCTCTAACTTAGCGCACATTAAGTCATTATATTAATTTTGTGCCATGAGAATTGTGAAAGTTGTTAAGGATGACCCTTTTTTTCTTTGACGACAGCCCATTTTTTTTTAAAAAAATATCATTGCTTAGTTAAAGTTGTGTTAATAGAATAGGAACTAGAGATGTATTTTACCGTATTGTACAATATTTTATATCCTATTTTTATTATTGTACCCAATACAATTACGCTAATACATTATGGCGAATTGCTTTTGTTTATATAAATTTGAAAAACAATAAAGATCATTAAAAAAACCAATCTATTGACTAAATATTTTTTAGATGCAAACATTACATTGTAATAAGTTTTTACCGTATTTAGTGAATTTCTTCATACGAATATAATCAGTGATACGAAAGTATATTATGACCAGGATGACAGACTCGTTATAGCATCAAACTATCCACACCTCTTATTGTTTTTCCTATCTAAGCATGCGTAATTGAACAACAAAGAAATAACGACAAGAATTATATGTAATAAATACTAAACCTTATTCTCTGTAATAAAAAAGGAGAAAAGGTTCTTTATGATCATAAAATGAGGCAATGCTCATATATAAGAATTAGAGCAATCGGAGGACAAGGTAAGGATTGTGTGGAAATAATTACCTTCCGTTGCTGCAAGGTGATAAATACTCGTATAATCAGATGTGTTATATTATTGAATGTTCAGAGATTTATTGAAAGGGATGCTGATATGGAGAATAGCAACTTGTCTACCTGAGTATATCATTTCTCTCGGATTTTCGGTTCCCCCTCAGCCAATATCCTCCGGTACATATTGTTACAAAAACATATTGTAATTTCCGGTACATATTGTAATTTCTTTCTCTGTGGGTAAGTGCGGGAGAGTAAAAATCAATACTAACTCGGAGGATAACGACAAATGACGATTTATTTGTAATTCCTCAGGACAACACAGAGTTAGAACAATTGGGACAATAACGCATAAAAAGCACTTGCACAATTCAATGACACAGATACAGGAATAGAACACATTAAGTACAGTCACAGTTATTTCACAGTAATGTTAAGCTCACCAGCTTATCGCTCCTCATTGCGGACAGCCACCGCAGTAATATTCTGCACTTCCAAGGCAGGCTCCAACGATTAAAAGCAGACACATGTTATTTCTTCGCAAATTCACCCGGCACGCCTCACTTCAAGTGCCGACAGCGTTAAGTCGATCATGCGATCGATCTCCTTAACAGAGTCTCCAAAGGCAGACTCTCCGTAATAGTTCCGCTAAATTCAGGCCGAATCTCCAGCAAATTTACACAGACATGCTTCTTCGATTGGTCTACAAATCATACTCCACAAACAAATAAATTCCGCACACAGACCGATTCCTCCTCAAACTGATTCTCCAGACTGTAGTTCTTGGCGTATTTATACCTTTCCAGCCAAGCGTGATGCCACATAGGAAAATTCACAAAAAGTCCTTGCTTTTTTCTCAAACGATTTTTCGTCCAGATTCTTGCACCTTCAAGATCTTTCCATTTGTCGCCAAAGTTGCAGAGTCGCCTAATGGTCACCAATTCCGTCGCCAAGGTGAAGGGGTCAATTGCTTAAACTATCTTTTGCTGACTGGTGACTCTGTAAATCTATCTCTTCCGTTATAGGAGAGGCGTTGCAGGGAAACATCAGCTCAAGTTCGTAACAATATGGTTCATAAAGATAACTTACACATTTTAATACTTTGTACTTACCTTAATATCTATATGAATTCAAACAATTTAATTAAATAACGATATATTCTGTGAAATACATTAAATGTTACTTCACTTCTGATTGTTTTGAGAGTAAATTGGCATATTTTTTTAAATATAGTATTCACTCTTGATTCATAATAATTATATATAGCCTCTCCCAGGCAGTAGAGACGTCCTTTAGCTCCCGGAACAACGAAGAATGAGGCAGTAGAGGCCATGTACCTGGACTTGTGTACTTAACGTGATACTTTGTCCCTTTATTCTCTTTGTTTATTTTGAAATTATGTATATAATTTTTTCCATGTGTCGCTTTTTCTAAGTAATAAAATATTGTAGCATTTAACACAACTTTTATTGTACAACCCCCCTCCTCCTCACAGTAACTGGCATAATAACTTGAAATCTAACAGCTTCTATATAATATGTATTTTTATTTGTGACTTTCTTAAGTTACAGTACATTTTTTATTACGAGTGAAACAGAATTCGGTGCAAATTGAGAATAATTGATTTTGAGAGTAATTGTTATGTTTCAGCTAATTATGATATGTTCTGTTGTTGTTTCTGTGTATCACGAGATTATTTAGAAAATATAGGCAAGAATACAACTTCTGTTGATCCGAAGACCAACAATAGGTATCTGATTTGCCTCTGTCTGCCTTGTAATTTTGACTGCTGTCAATGATGAGAACTACTAGTACATAAGAACTGGTACTCTTCTCTACTCATATACTTCTAGCTAATTAAATCATAGTTTATTGGATAACAAAGCATTCTTTAGCAGAAAAGAAGTTTCTTAAGATTTAATCATTTCTGATATACGAGTATCCATCACATTTAATATGACCTTTGTGACCGTCAGGAAGAAATTAATTTTCATATTATAAAAGCATAGTAAAATAAAAAAAAGTAATTGTAATATTTTTTGGGTTTGCTAAGATTTTATAGAAAAATACACAACTGAGCAACGTGGGAAAATCATCCAATGTTACTTTGCTAATAAAAATGCAAAAATTCTAGAATGAGGCTTACTTAAATGTAATGACCTACATATACTCTCTGTGTGTTTGTTCTTACACACAGGATACATATAGGTCATTACATTTAAGTAGACCTCCTTCTGGGCCTATGATATTGGAATTAGTTAAATACTTCGCAGTAGAAGGGTCTGTCAAACATACTCAAAGAGCTGGAAAACCACACTCTACTCGTAGCCATGCCAATCTTAAACGTAATGAGGAAAGCATTATTGAAAAAATAGCAACAATGACTCGATGCCATTCTCGAGAGCTTGAAATCAGTCCCCACGTTCTTCTGATATAACAACATTAGACCTTTTCTCTTGGGATACCTTACAGATCGCATTTTCGCCAAACATCCTATAGCCATTTCTCAGCTCAAGGCCAATGTCCAACAAATTTTAATTTACAGCAAGAAGTAATGCAAAACCGTTATAAATAATACAATGGAAATAGCTCGTATTTGCAAAT
>BMAW01100788.1:526194-579781 GCA_019974015.1 Nephila pilipes | reverse complement strand
CAGACAATGAAACACCAAGTCACAAGACATATTCGTTTCCATACTGGTTATCTTAAACATGTTTGATCCAACTACTTACACACCACACACACACACACACACACCCACACAGCACACACACACACACACACATATATTTTCAAAATGCGATGGTAAGAATCATCAGATCTTGCGACGAAAGACATATTATCGTTATCAATTGCTTCATTGTTTTTTTATTTCATGCAGATTAGTGTATCTTATCAAACGAAACGAAATTATTCATTGTCGCTAATCCCTATGAAACAAATCGGAAAAGACTCCATGCTGTAAAAATGCTTGTGGCTAAAATTTAATAAACATTGCATAAATGTTTCTGTCTTTATAAAGGAAAAGAAGATGTAAAATGAGTATGGCTCGTTAAAAGCTCTGTAATGATGCTTCGAAACGATGCTGACAAATCATTGTGTCCAAATGATTTATAGAGGCAACAAATCTCTTCGAGAAAATTTGTATTCCTCACTTTAAATGTTGATAGGAAGAAGCTCTTAAGCGCTCTCATTACAATTAATTATAGAATTTCTTCACGAGTTTAATTTGTATTTAAGTATTTTATTTTTTTTTGTTTTCATTTTAAAATTTGTTGTAATTTGGAGTGAATTCATTAATGCAAAAAAATGTAAATTTATCACCAAAATAGGAAAAAAGAAATTCTAATTATAAAATGGAGGACAAATTAAGTATAAATGATATTTTTGTGGAAATATTATATATATATATATATATATATATATATATATGTTTTATTACGACATATATTCTTCCTAATAATGATGGCACTAATGATGTAGATTTTTTTAAAATTTGTGAAGTTCATAGACTCATCATAATAGTTCAGCAGTTTTGTGTTTTCTGATACCCATTAAATAATATATTTGACCATCCTTTATTTAATGGAAGTAGCCTAGCGATTTTTCCGTCACTTTTCAAACCAATACTAGGAGGATATTGTCGGACACTCGAATTTTGAACCACATCAATCAAATGACCCAGGAAGTCACCTGAGCACGGAACCCCTCTCTAACACTTGAACGCGGATGACTTTTGAACCTCGACAGTTAACGTGCATTAGCCCCGGCTACGCGGCAGTCTTTGAAGGTTGTGTTGCTATTACCTCAAAAAAAAAAAAAAAAAAAAAAAAAAAAAACCAAAAAATTATTTTTTTTTTTGCTCAGAAAAGGGCTCCAATATTAAGATAAAACCGTATGCTTCTATTATAAATACCTGTTATAAAATTGACTCCTTAAATTTAGAAATATTCTACAAATGTTGAATTTTTCAGTTTAATGGAAGAAAAATTTTTCAGTTTTATACATGAAGAGAAAAGAAATGAAATAGGAAATGGGTATGACACACATACAAGAAACAACTAATTGACTCACAAAAAATAAGCAGTGCGTCGAAATATCCATTAGAAGAATTTGTGACTCAAAATACGAATATCTTTAATTGATGTTAAGTTTTAATGAAATTAAACAGCCATAATTAATATATATTTATTTATATGAGATATAAAATTTTTATTTGAAAAATATTTATAATTACCTGAGTTTTTAAAGATTTTTGTTTTTTTTTCATATACATTTGAATTGCCCTTTGGGATTTAAAGCTTAAAATATTTCCATTAAATTTCTACTCGCATTTAAGCAGAAAATTTTAAAAATTGACATATGGAGTTTTGAATTAAATTATTAATTGAGAAGAAAAAACATTGAGAACCATGCAATTTTCATCTGAATAAAACTCTAAATACTTTTTCAGCCGTGAAAATTTTAAAGAAATGTTTAAGACGATCTAAATTTTATATTTGATTCTTCTTATTATATCCAAAGTCAACAGCTCAGAATATATATATCTTTCAAACTAAATTTGAACAATTAGAAGCATTTTATATGAAAAATAATCCATTTTGAAAAGAATATATGTAATCAGAGCGGAGAGTAGGAAAAATATCAAATTCCTTAATCAAAAGCCTCTAAACGTTTGGATTCAGTAATTTTTGTTGATAATGATAGACACATAGAAGATCCCTCAATATTTAGCTTTTTAGCAAATTTTTCAATCAATGATTTTCATATATTCGGCTTTTTTTGCATGCCGTACCTTTTTAAAGAATCTAAGATATGGTAATGTCAGAACTTTTTTTTTCTTTCCTGTAAATTACTTCTAAATTAGGTCCTATTCTTAAACAATATTTGAAGGCAACAAATGAAATTTTTACTGATCAATCATGCTTAATGAGATTGGAATTTTTGTAATTAAACGAGAAAGTGATTGAAAAGGAGGCAAATAAACATTTTTATAAAATGAAAATCAGTAAGTATTCTTTTACTTGAAAGTGGTAATAAATTTCCATTTGACTTTACCCCTTTCTCTGGAATAGCATCGTCCACCGACATTCGACCTGCATTTTTTCCCCTTTTGTAAATAGTCAGTGTCCGGTGATTCTTGTTCAAAATGAACCGATCGACTCCACTTTTAAATGAAATTTCGATCATTTTTTCGAAATTACACACACTCGAAAATTTGGTATATTATTTAATTTTTAACTTAATTATACTTTAGTTTGAATATATACTTTTAAGTATCTATTGTTGAATTATTCACTGAATAATTTTCTAAACTGTTTTATTGTTTTCTTCATTTATGTAAGACACCTTCACTTCACCTGTTCAATTACATTTTCAAACATTCAGAATATGGCAACGTTCCGAAACAATTAAGACACAGGAAAAGAAATAACGGTAATTTTCTTTCATAAATTCTGTTTCTTTCTTTTTTTTCCCCTATAAACTTTTTAATCGAAAGCTTTTCTTTCGATCGAAAGGTAGTTATTAGTGTTCTTCAGAAAAAGAGTACCACCTGGTTTTCGATGTATACACAAACCAAGTAATTAAGTATGAGGAACACATGACAGATGAAGGTCAAACGAATTCGAAAATTTTGATTCAAATTTTTAGTCGTTTTAGATCAGAACTGAAATAACCTTTCGATCGAATGCTCTGAACTGCTTTGCCTTTTGAAACGAACAAAAGGGATCAACAATTTGCTGTTGCATGATGACAGTCGAATGATTTACAAAAATGCATATCCCAATAACCGCATGAAGATGATACCTAGCCGTTTGCCAAAATCGCAGTCAAACTGCCGGAAACTCGGCGGAGAAAGCGCCTGCCCCCACACCAAGTATGCTACACTCGGAGATATTGATTATTTGGGTTGGATCGCGTCTTCACGTTCGTATGCCGCGCAGTGTTTGGTCCACGATCCAACCAATCGGTCGCACGATTCTTTTCTTCTCGCCGAAATTGCATGGAATTGTTGATTCTGTGAGCAGGGGAATCTCAAAAAGTTCGAGGATCGTCCCAAACCGTAGTTCTTTGAACGCGCCAATGATTTTTTTAATTTAAAAAAAAATCCACCGACAAATTTCTTCGATGTTGAGCGTTATGACAGTGGTACTACCACAGCATTCTAAAATCGCGGCAAGTTCGACTACCGCTCCAACTGCCAGTACTTCAACTCCTTCGACTTCGACTACCGTAAACACGAAGTCAGCTATTAGACCATCTGCACCTTCATCCCATTGCCAGGTATGTCTTTCAAAGAGCATATTTTACTTCAATTTATTTTTAATGTGAACGGTTATGAGATATAGAAATCAGGGAAATTCTTTTTTTTTTTCTACTTGTAGTACTATATTTTATAATTTGACATTACTTGGAACGAAAATTATTATAATAAAGTTTAAAAAGATAGCTAATACCAAATACAATATTGAAATTCAAACAGCCCAGGTTCAGCAGAAAATGGAGGAGAAATGTGTAATGCAAAAATATATGTCTTTAGAATTTTTGATGTATTAGAATATAAAAGAAAGTGGCTTTCTTTACTATACCGTTCAAAATTATGAGTTTTGTTACTATACTTCAAGCTTGATTTTAAAGTGTTTAAATATGATTTCAAAGAATTATTTCTACTTTCAATTTGGTTCCTGAAAGAATAGAATATTCCAAAACATTATATTTTCTGCTTAAAGTTATACATTAGGTAACACATATTTAAGTTAATTTATGCATTTCCGGGTTATTATTTTTTATAATAACTTGTAGCAACATTTCTTATTATTTTATTAGAGTATCAATATAATTGTAAGCTCATTCATAACAACATCAACGACTTTTTATGCTATATAACATTTAAAAATATTTCCAAATCATCAAATGAAATATCAAGGATTTCACTTTGTTTAAAGCAGGATTATTATTACTCTAACACTACATAGATGTTTGATTATACTCAAAATATGCGTATATATATTATCAAAATATTATATACTAAATACTAACAAGATTCTTATATATCTATTGTTTCCTGTTTTTCTATTCTGCAGTTTAAATGAAACATATTTTAAACAAGATTATTTTTGAATTTCTTACATTTTATGCTATCAATTAATTTTAGTTTTATAAATAATGATTTTATTTTATCTATACGCCAACATCATTTTGTGTCCTTTATTTACACACATACCTATTGTATCACATTTCATTCATTTTTGCAGCAAAATGTTATGATTCTAATCTATAAAATTTTCAGTGATTGAATGTGAAAATTTTTAAGTTCTGCCTTTTTGAATATTAAATATAAATATATGAATATATATTAAAATATTTTTTTTCCGCTGCCTACATTTTTTATACTTTAACATTCGAATACATTCAAATCGTTTTATGACGATATAAATATCAGAAAATGTTTCTTCTGTTTTTTTTTCTCCTGCGAAGGCTTTTGAGCAAAAATCGATTGATTCATTAAAAATATGAAAAAAATTCATTTGCACAGTATCACAGAAACGCTAAAAAAGTTACCTTTTAGTATTAGAGTAAGAGTAATGTTTCTGAAGTAATCACAATGAACTGGCAAGACGTGAAACCATAGAAAAGAAACGTGATAATTGACTACAATGCCCGCATTAGGGCATTAAAGGTCTTAGTAGAGCTCTAGGATATAATTACATGTTAGAAAAAATATACTCCTATTAATTTTGTCCTTGATGTGACTATTAATAAATATGAATCTTTTCAGTGATAAAAAAAAAAGATAAATCTTGATTTATATGTTAATTTATTCTTATTAAAGCAGAGTAAATATGATAAATAAATAATGATTTCGAATTTTAAAGGACACTATTATTTGTTTTTAAATTTGAAAAATAATTTATTTCATTAGAATTCAATATTTTATAATTAGTATGGTAGGGATGTTAGGATACGTAAGTAAAATAGTAGCTTCAGAATTTTCTTATTATCCTGCTATGACGTAATCCTATTACCTATCTCGTCTGTCATCTTAAATGTTACTGTAATCACAAAATCTTATCTTCAACTTAAGTTCGAGCACATACAAAGCAACTAAATAGACAATTATGTTTCAAAGTAGAGTTTATTAATCCTCTTATTAGAAGATTCACTCCATAAGAGTATCAAATATCCACGAGTATTTCTATAATATATCAAAGAATACACTTGCCGGAATACGATGCGAGTTATATCCTTAAAATATTCAATCATTTAATTAGCGTTAGGTCTTAATCTCTTTATATAACGTAGACACACAATAATACTTCCGTATACATCACACTATCAGTCTATCTATAACTACAACGTTATTATTATCCCTTAATTCAATTATCTGTCGCTTTCATCAATTTCTTCATTTTATTCACTGTACTTTTGAAGTTTACTTAATTTGTAGTATCAGGTTTTATTTGAACGAGAAGAAGCTAAAAACTTAAATATAAGTTCAAAAAGAAGCCCCAGGTGTTAGTTAAGAGAAATTTCCCATGTTACACTACAGTGCTTCAAAACAACGAAAACTTCACTATTGCTTAGTTACGGTAAAATAGTAACCCAGCTAAATAAAATGAAATGATAGTCATTGGTTCACTATCCTTACTTAGTGACATAAATCTTTAGTCCGCCGATCCTTTTTTCTTCCTGTTATAAAGAAATCGAAATTACTTTTAGAAATTCCCATGAATCACAGAATGCGCAATTTTATATAGTTATCATGTTATCTTTACTAAAGCAACTATTATTTGGGTTCAGACCTTTCTTGTTAACTCTTGCAATCTGTAGCAAATTTTATCGCTCTGTATTTGAATTTAATGGCAGCAATATTTTATTGTTATTTCGGGAAAAAAAGATTAGTTGTTTCGTTGATCCTTTTATTTGTTTTTCTTAATAAGAGTATATATTTTTACCGAGTCATGTGTCAGAGGAGTAATATTTATCCACTATTATTGCCTAGTAGTTTGAAACTTAGATGGTATAATTTTAAAGGTAATTCAAACTTGTTCTAATGAAAGTGATTTAAAATTTCTCTTGCTGTATGAAAGATAACATTTAGCCATTGTTAATGCAACTGATTGCATTTTTATAAAAAAAAAGCAATCTGATATTAAATTCTTTAATATATTAAGAAACACTTTAAGTAATCCCTCACAACTAAAAATATAGTGCAAAGATTTTTTTGTATGAAAAAAAAAAAAAAAAAAAAAGAAGCCTTTTTAAACGACCGTCGTTCAACCGGCCATTGATTAATTGTCAGTTAAAATGAGGAAAAGATGCGGTGCTATCGCGGTCTTAGTCGTCTCCAGTTTTCCGTTTCTTGACAAAGCTCTGCTCATTGTAGTAATGGATGAATTGTGAATGGATGACTCGGACATCGTTGCTTTGCTCCATTATCGTTTATATCGTTACTATTAACCAGCTACATTAATTGACCGTATTTATATACTTCAGTTTAACAAGCTACTGCCTTATCTAGCAAAGGGTCTGGTACTAGGGTAGGTGGTCACGGCTGCCTTCGCGTAATATTAAAGAAAAGGACCCAAATTTAGAACGCTTTTTCAGATTAAAAATTGCTCCTCAATTTTTACTTTCTGATTTCGCTTCCTTATAGGGAATAGAATATTTTATAACAATTCTCATTTTTTAATGAATCAATTTTTTCGTTCAAAAATATGTTTCATATTTCCTCTCCTATATAGTAATACTGAATGTACTTAAGCTTTATATGTTGAAGTTAACTGCTTACGTGTGATTTTTTTTTTAATTTTAAAGATGAAGTTCTATAAATGTACAATTGAGTTACTACGTAAAATTTTTTAATGAAAATTGGAACACTTTTCTGTCTGAAAATGGGTTCCGAGTTTGGTTAAGGGTCAGTTCATTGGGGCGATTGATTGATTATTAACGTCACTCTTTGCAATAAACCTCGTAATTTTGAGCAGCGGTCAAATCACGAAGACGACACTTGAGTTGGCACCTCCCCCCCACTCCAGCCTTCCACATCACGTCATTTGGGGGACTCGGAGCCTCGAAAGATTTAACGTGCCTTACCCCCACTAGGAGGGTGGATCTCTAGTGGCATCTGGACTCGAACTCACGACTCAACGGAAAAAACCCTGGATCGTACTCACGACCATTCAGCTGCTGCGGTCGCTTTGATTTGATTAAAATAAAATTAAAAGAAAGTATCTTTCAATATGTATACTGTTGTATTATTGACTATTATATCAATCTGCATATATAAGCTCAAATCGCTTTTTTTTTAATTATATGAGCAAAGAATATCAGTGTAAAAGCAAAAATAAATAAATAAATAAATATATAAAAATTAAAATTGTCTTTCCTAATTTTATTTTAACATGTGTTTCCATTTTTTCTGTTCAAACGTACTTCCGTATGCTCTCTGTAAGCTACCCAAAATCAATTACTATCAAGAAAAGAGATAACCTTTTGCAAATCCCTATTACATTTTTATTTTTACAAGAAAATCATTTAATAGTACAAAAATGCTACCAATATTAATAACAAAATATATTAAAACAGAACATTCTGCCATACAAATCAATTATCACATTAAGTATTAAGATAAGAGCAAACGCTCGATAAATTACTAAAGTATACAATGATTTTCTGTTCGAATATTAAACTAAAAGCAGAGGATAAAATATTAAATTAAAAATATATCTTAAGCAAAATAAATGTAATTATTATAATCATAATATATTATGTCAATCTTTTAGACTTAGCACCATATACGCTTTATTTTATATTTATATATTTTTGTTGAAGCCATTTTAACAACAACGTGCTACCACATGTTAAAAATATTTCTGATAATAAAAAATCTCTTTAATTTACATAAACATGTATTTATTTTGTTTTTAATTGCAACATCACTTATGTAAAGATTTTGTGGCTCTGTTTTTTCAAATGTGCAAGAGCTTTCATTATTCTATTGAACTGCCTTTATAAAAATCTCTGTAAAATTTCGCTTCATCCTGTGGTCCTACCTCAAAAATAGTCTCAGAACAAGAAGTTGGGAAGCAATACTATTTTCTTACTTGTTCAAGGAGATGAATTAAACACATATAAATTTCGAGACCACGTGATAAATTTAAAATACAATGAAAGGCAAAATATATGGACTTTCAAATTATCATCCATAGCATAACGACAAACATATGATGATAATACTTACAACAGATGAATATTATTCTAAAAGAAAATACCCCGTTCTGAGACGTTAGGAAAGAAATGTATATATCTATGCAGAGAAACATAAAAATTGTTATGAATAAACATTAAATGGAATTATATAAAAATCAATCACAATTACAGAATTGTGTGCAAAGCTTAAAAAAAATCTACGAGCTAACGCGTTGATTACATTTTTATGGTTAAAAATGACATATCTAGTAAAAAAAGGTTTATTGTCAATTAAGGATAATTAAATCGGAATTTAAGTTTCAGCATTTTTTTAATAATTCATTTAATTTGAAATTGTGTTTCGTTATATTTAAGAAGAGTTTTTTTATAACTCTCTCTCTCTCTCTCTCTCTCTCTCTCTCTCAATTTCCTTATTTTGCATTTTAAAAATAAGAATTCTGAATTCGTTTTTATTAATTATTTTTTATGATGAGCTAATTTTTACCCAATAATTGAAAATATTTTTAAAAATTCCTGCTTAGTAATTTTCTCTCTCATTTTTAAACAATAACCTGGTTCAGGAAAAAATAACATAGTAATAGTTAATTATCAATTCTAACAATTTTTTTCAGCTTTGTTTTCCATGTCACTTAATTTTGCCTCATAATATATAACTACATGAATTTTTCCACTTTCTTTTCTTATTTCAGAAATTTATAATAAACGATATCTTTCAAGACTTCTTCTTTAGCTTATTGATCGAATCTTACATTTTATTTTGTTCGTGACATCATATATTATCCTTAAATTGTCAAATTTTATTTTCTTTAATTGTTCCTTTTGATTATATTTAATTTTTTTTTCTGAAAGAGAACCCACTAAAAACACTCCTCAGAATTCAACACTTATTTCAAATGTAAGAGTGGTTAGAAGTAATTTTGATTTCATTCTGGTGGTTTTTAAAATAATATACACAATAACTTTTTGTCATACAAGCTTAAGACAGTTGGATATGAAATAATTTGCTTATTGAGTTAGGGATTATAAGAAAACTATAGGCGACAGAACTCATAATTTTGAGTTATGATCAAGTAATTAGGAGGACACTTAAATTAGCAAATGAATATCATAACTTTAACACCAGGCTTGTAGAGGTTTTTAAAAACCAGTTCCAAATAAAGTACAAAAGCTCCAACATTCGAAACAATTAGTCTTAAGGCTCCCATCTACCGACCATTTTGATTTTGTCGGCTTAATGTTAATCCTATGAAGTTTCGACTGTCGTTCTCAAAACGTTAACATTTGATCTATTTGAATGCAATAAAATGCATCTGAAAGGTCAAGAAATAATGAAGGTTTCTGCTGAATTACTTTTTCCTCGATTTTTAATAATATTTTAGAATATTTTTAAAGAACGGAAAACTCACAAACGAATAATTAAAATAGGTGTAAAAATATTATAAAAAATCGGAGGAAGAAAGTAATTCCACAGAAGTATTCATTATTTTTTGCTCTTTCAGATACACTTTATTGCATTCGAATAGATCAAATAGAAAAGAATTGAGAATGATAGTCGAAATTCCATAGGTTCAACATTAATCTGATGAAAACAAAATGGCCGGTTGACGGGAGCCTTAAGGAGAGGTCGTTTAAGTTGAGTTTCATTTCGTCATCGGGAGCTATAGTTGCATTTCCTCTTTTATAGCTATGCGGTTGTAATTTTTGATTTATAGAGACAGAAATTAGATACGTCCATTATACCACGTAGGCTCTATCGCGTTTTCCTTTCAATTAACACTTTGAAAACTTTTAATATGATGTTATTTGAACTGAAAATCTCTCCCAATACATGAAACATGACTTATGTGTATTAGATTAGAGTTATTGAAGTGTAAGGAATCGATTTGTGAAGATACATATATAAGCAGTGAATTATTTAATACGAGAGGTTTTAGTTAGTTGATGTTAGAGATAGTGAAATGTTATCGTCGATGTGAGACATTTGTATCGCACCTTCGCTGAGTGAAGAGCTGTAAGAATGAACATAAAGAAGTTCTATTAAGGGTTAAGGATTCGAACCCTCATCTATAAAAGATAAATGATTTTTATAATATTTATCTTCAGAATATTTCACGTCTAGAAATACTTTTCAAAAATAGAAAAAGTTTTTGACTGAATTTTCATTGTCCACAGAACTGAATAAAATAAATTGATAACCACTGTGTGATTTCCTATTCATCGAACTTTTTAAATAATTAATAATGACACCAGAAGGCAGTAATATAGGAGGGTTATAATCAGGTAGTGTATTTATTTTAGTTGCAACTTGATTTTCTTTCTCTCTTCTATTTCGCTAACTATTTGTTTTCTCAAGTAGAGGTTTACTTTTGTAATACTTCTCCATCTGAGTTTCTGTACTAGTAAATTTTTCTTAAGCAAAATAATAATTATAACCACAATACTCTTTTTGTTATCCGGTTGTTATTGGATCTGAACACCACCTGATTACCGAAAATTCCGTATTACAGGAAAATCACTAACTATATCGCATTTAAACAGCACAAGCTATGTATTATAGAATAACATTTAAAACAATACACGCAGCTAGTGTCAAACACTAAAAATTATTAAAACTGCAAAAACTGTGCTGTTTTACCTACACTGTGCTTTCAAATAAAAGACATAAAATAACATCTGTAAGGTTTGCTTGTCTGTGAAGAAATTTCGGATTACTGGAAGAGTCAGAAAGGTGATGTGCCAGATTATACGAGTAGAGGGCTAACAATACCTAATTTTTAGTCAGTCTCGTAAATTTTTTTCTTCAAATCCTTGATATTTTGTAGTTAAACCCCCCCAAAAGGGCGTAACTCCTTAACTAAAATCAAAAGAAAGGTTGAAATTTCATACTTTTTAAAGTGTAAAAGTAACTCGGTACTATTCATAATGACAATTTGCGAGTATTCATTATTTTTATCGTCAATTTTGAGGAATCTTTGAAAGTATGGATAGATAAATAAATAAAACTTTTATTTTCCCTAATTATATCTACTTTACCACAACTATGCTTTAGTCAAATAATATAAATCTTCTTTCTGCTCAGATTTTCTGCAAATCACATCCAAAAGAAATTGTTTCATAACAAACACGAGTCAGATTGAAATTGAAAATTCTGTGGAAATAACAATCATTTTCGTAAGTGCTTCCGATTGATTGTTTAGCGCAAATCTATTAAGAAAGACGCATTCATGCTGAAAATCGATTTACCCCCAACCCCTAATGCATTAAAGACCATGGATTAACTGCAGCGTTTGTGCTGCCGAGATAAACAAAGGTTGAATGAATTCCCTTGGAATAAAGTACACATAAAACCAAGACTTCGGCTTTACGGAATACTTCAAATATACATTTAAGGCTTGCCATTGAAGTAGGTATTTATCATTTTTTAAACATTGGTAATGTATGTATTATTTTTTAATTTAATTTTACTGGGGAATAATGCCCTTTAAGTTCCAAGTAGTGGTAACTAAAGTTAAGACATGATAGAAAAAAAATGGCCTGATGTACGGTGGATGGTACTTAGAAGACTAGTTATCCTCTGAAGTCAATGATGCGAAACAATTGGGCTGATGTCCGTTAAATAAGATATGCCTCATTCTTTACGTAATGTTTATGTTAGGAGAATGAGACTTCAGCTCAAGTGTAGGTCTTAACATTAGAGTGTAGATCAAGATAACGGAATCGTTCTGCAATGACCCATTGTGTTATCTTATGTAGTAGTTATCGCCCCCTTTTTACCGTTGTACTTTTTGATTGGTAACGGAGATCGAACGTATTATCGACACTGTATTCGTAAATTATGTATACAGTGCAAAATGCTTAACATGAAACAGAGGGAACCCAAGTACTTTTTCGTGTTAAAAGAATTTCGTGTTAAGCGATGAATGGGAAAAAACATTCACCAATATTTTCGAGGTTATCGAATTTTATTAATTCGACTTTTTGCTAAATTTACACTTGTAGATACGTAAATTGAAAGCCAATATATACATTGTCCAATATGTCGAATGAGATATTCTGTTAACATTTTATATAATTATACAAATGCGAATATTTAATGACAAACATAATTTTTTAACCTATTTATTCCTTTAGATGAAAATTCTCAATTTTACAATGTCTCTTTCAGCACCGAATCGTTGCGAAATTGTACGACATATTCCATTAATTTGTTCATTTCTCCATTCGAATACGTTTCTAAATAACTTTGCATACTTTATATCGTATACAGCTCCTAAAAGCTGGCATCAGCTCGCCAACATAACGAGGATTACATCAAAGTGGCGGCCGTGACGATAGTAATATTTTATTATTATTTGTTTTTAATGTAATGTTTCAAGTGGGAGCTATCAGGTAATACAGACGTTTTCGAGCATGTCACAAAAACGATATTATATATGTAACACAAACAATGTAAAGTAATTATCTCAATATAACTCCATAAATTAATATTACTTCAATGCATTACATTTTACACCAATTCAAATGAGTAGTCGCTCCCTTTATTTAAGAGTATTGTGTGACTTGGATATCTAATCACAGGCTATGCTGGTAATGAAGCCCCTTATAGTGGATTGTACACACATTAAAGGAAATCAAAACTTTGGGAAGATATACTCGATACTTTTCATGATCTACTGCATTTCCTTCAACTTCATTTTAAACGAAATAATTAAATGTTTTCATTCCGATTTCTCTGCCTTTGTTAGCGTAAAAAATACATTTAAAATAAAAAAATAAAAAAAAAAAAAAAAAACCCCGAAATTCACAAAATTTGACACAAAATCCATCACCATATTTTCGTGATAAACATTTTTGTATCGCATTAAAAGAAAAAAATGCTTAAAAATACATAATATTTTATCAGAATCTCAGTATTATTTCGTGTTAACCGATTTTTCATGTTAAACACTTTTCACCGCCTATTTTTTCAGTTTTCTGTAAATTGTCTCAGAGCCCTACAAGAAGATAGGTACTACAATTTGCTTTGAGAACGAATATTCCTAGAGCAATGTGAATTTCAAAATAAACTAATACTATAGAATGTTAAGAGTTCTCATGCATATCAGTGGTATTAAATACTTCGATTTACAGATTTATACATTTTTAAAAAATTGTATCAAGTGTTAGATAGCATAAAAAATTTCTCTGATTATTTTGAAACAAATTTCAATATGCATTCATAAACATTACTTTTACTAATATAAACTATTTTAATACGTGATGATATTCCTAACTGTTTATAAATATATTCTTAGTATACACACACATTTCTGTAAACACATCTTTAAATTTGAACACTTCATGTTAATTTCATGGAAGCTGAGAGAAAATAATAGAATTTAATTTTCTTCCGATTATTTTATTAATTATGTAAAATATTTATTATTTAAAAATATTACTATCTTTGGTTCTTCTCTCCGTTTAAAACAATCGTAATTGATAATTATCTACAGATGGAGGGAAATAATTAACCAATGAAAATGATAAATATGCAGGATTTTGTGCTTTATTTAAAACGTTTTTATGTATTTCACTTGGTGTGTGAGTGTGTCATCAAATTTTCGATCGTTAAATTAACCAACTTCCCATCAAGCTAGAGCTCTGAAATTTTGGGAACCGTTCTTACTTGCCTAACAATGCAATATTTAGACATTTGCGACAAGTTTTAACTAATATTTTCTTAAACAATGCAGTTTAGCCCAACCATTTGGCACGATTTCAAAAATTGGCACCAAACTTGGCAATCTTTTTGGCTGAACGTTAGTCCATAATACGGACCAGGGTAGCCACATTTGGCAAAATATTGCCAAATAATTCTTGTCGCCAAGGGTGGTTGTACATTTGTACATTTGTAGTAAATTTAACTAATAAATCGACAACTTAGCAATAAGAAAAGGAAATTTTCCGGATACACTTTTTCTGTATTTTAAAAATATAATAAATTAGTTAAATATAAAAATCAAATCAAAGTTAAATAGTGTAAGGTAGAAATAAATTTGACTTCCTGCAACAAACATTCGGTCCATCAAAAAGATTCCGTAAAAAAAAATCTTTTTGACAGATTTACATCAGTTTCTTGCTTGTTATTATTTGATTCCAGTCGTTCCCTTTCATAAAACTTTTCAGAATTTTACAGAAAAGCCTTCATGGCAGTTTTGAGTCGGGTTGATGGATGGTTGCTTCCTTTTTTGGTGGTAGTTCTTTTGCTCTTAAATTAGAAGGAAGTCCAGTTTTATGGAAAAATGCTGGAGTTCTGCAGAATCCTCAGCTTTTTCAATGTCATTGTGGAAAGCATTTTATTCATTAGGTGGTTTGTAGGCAGAGAATTTTGGTGGTCAACAAAAACCATCTTGTTGTAGACAAATATTCCAAAATTTTAAAGCTCAGTTTTATTAAAATAATTTTTCGAAATTTCTCGATCTTTGCTGCCAATTCAAGCTTTATTATATGACATGAATATAAGAAGGGTAATTTTTCCATTTCATTTTTAACCAAGCGATCTGTCTATAAACATATTTTATGTCAATAGTTTTCTCTTTTATGCATTACTTATTATCTAACAGTTATCTTATTTTTTAATGTCCAAAGAGAGCTCCCAGTTGTAAACATAAGTGTGATCCCCAGAAAAGGTTTCAGTATTTGCCTGCTTAATATTCATTTAAATCGCTTGAATTTGATTTAAATCACTTTAATTATAACTTTAATTTAATAGAAAATCAAGGATCAATAGTTCAATTCACTGAATTTAATCTTATTCTTCCATTCTACTTTTGTGTATATTGAGTTAGAATTTTAATTTCGTAAAAGGGTTTTAGTCCACAGTTTTTAGACTAGGTTTAAAATTATAGAAATCTATATGATGTGAGCAATCAAAAATATAGTAGATTCTAACATTGTGAAACATTATACCACAAAATTAAAAAAAATTAGCATTTTTAATACAAAACCCATAGAATAGATCCATATAAAAAGTTATAAAATACTTCTTCAAAGATGTTGCTAATATCTCTTTGAGGTTGAATAATTTTACTGATCAAATAAATGCATATTGTATTTACAAAGTCGGTTATTAGAATTAATAATAAAATAAAATAACAGCTAAAAACTAACACTCCTTAACTGGAAGCAAAATGTAAAGTTTTTTTTTTAAAAAAAAAACTAAAAATAGTTAAATATTAATTGTTAAATATTACTATTATTTTAATTTCCGATATCCAAGTAGAATTTGTTTTATCCCTTGAATCATCAAATACATGTTAGGTACAAGAAATTTATCAAAATTTATGAAACAAGCTATATTTACAAAATTTGCTACAATTCAATAACTGAAATTGTTTTTTCAAGTCAGAGATATAATGAAACATAAAAAATGTACTTTTCATAATAATAGACAAAATAGCTTTATTTTTAAGGAAAAGCTATTTATATTTAAGATCGTAATAAAAAGAGATAAACTATGTACATGAAACAAAAACAAAAAACTGTATTCTTCCATATTAATTATAAATTGTTACATAACAGCTGAAAATCATAATCTAAATATACAAGTTTTAGCTCCTGAATATTAATGAAATTATAAAATTGGAGAAGTTTGCTTTTTGTAATTAGCTGTAAATATATTTTAATATTAATAACCCATTAGCTAAAAAGATTTTTTTTTCTTTTAAAGTAATTTTTAAAGTCCTTACATATTAAATATATATTTATTAATAATAATCTATTATCTCGAACGACTTCTTTCTTTTTTTTTTTTTTTCAAAGTAATTTTTAAAAAGTCCTTTTATATTAAATATGCATTTTTCAAATAATAATCCATTATCACATACAAATTTTTTCTTTTAAAAAATAATATTTAAAATTACTATACATATTAATATTTACTCGAAATATCTGTTGCTTTAAAATAAACAGAAGTATCTAATGGATCATATATGTAGTAAAAACATTTACAATAAACTTTTCGTTTCACCAAACTTGAGTTATGGCACCACAAACATTTCAAGTTTTGAAATTCTTATATAAGGATAACATCTCTGGCAACACCAGTGACTCTAACTCAGGGAAACAAGCGGTATGTCAGAGTGATGTTTGCTTACTACAGTTTCGAATCGTAATTAGCAGTCTCTGTTTGATGACAAATACTAAATTTACATTACTCACTAGCAACTCCTGTCTGTCTATTGCCGTGTTTACAATTTCCAACTCGGTGCGATTATATTTAACTGCAACTGCTATGCGTGAAAATATTGTGTAACACGAATTTCCATTTCTGATTAAAAGTTCGCGATTCTCTAGATAAAGTGAGATAAAGGCTATGCTAATAATAAATATATGAGAGGAAGAGTATGTGAATTTCATGAGGATTTTACTAGTTAAATATACTAAAAAAGTAGTTTTGTGAAGAAAGTCACAGTGTTGAGAAATGAATTGCTAGAAATCTGAGAAAATAGCTGAATTACTTGCAAAGAATACGACATTTTTGGATGAATGGGTAATATTTACTAGAAAGGTGGAATGATATTTTTTTTAAATTTCGAATGATAATGTATTCTTTTGTCAGATGTTAGATTACAAAATATAAAAGAAAGGCGAATATTTCGCGTTTCAAATAAATACGATTAAAGGTTGTTTTGCAAAATCACAGGTAGTGCGAAAAACAATATGTTCGAAGTAACTATTTGAAAAAATTTTTTCATCTCAGCATCGCATTCATGATATCTCTATTATTATACAATGATAATTGGAAGGGAAAAAATTAGCGTTCTTATTTGAAAAATAATTGCTACAAATACAAATTATTTCAACCTAGCTGCCAGATGAAATGTAGAATTGTATTTTTGACGTTCTTTTCGTTGAATTTTTTTTCATGGCAGATTTTTTTTTCATGATTACGGTAATAAATATCATAAGGTTTTGAAAGATTACAGGTAATGTTAATTGTAAAAGAATGAAGGTATTTTTTATACATTAAACTTAAAATTACTCTTAAAAACTCTTAGTACATTTTGCAGCAATAGATTACAATTCGTCATTTAAAACCCAGTTTTTACTTTATTTGAGTATCCTCTCGTAAAATTTTAAAGCAACGGAAAACTATTTAAAAAATTGACCTTTTTTGGCAGCCATTAGGCTTTGTATAATTTACAAGCATATCTAACTGATACCTCACTTCGCTAATTAACTCCGAATTATGTCAGAGATCGGTAGATGGTCCCCTCAACAACATCAACGATCAACAAAAAAACATTTAAAAGGCATTACGAGTAACAAATAAATATCAGCTAATAACATGACCGTCTAAAAGAAAGAAAAGAGAAGGAGATTGAACTTCTTTAACCGTTCTAGCTCTTAGCTCTCCAGTGTTTTTTTTTTATAGCTGAACAGAAGAATTTAAATTCACTTCTTTTCAGCCGGTTCACTTCGCCCCTTTTCTGCCTGGTCACATCCACGGTGGTCAGTGTGCAAGGATTGTAAGACACTACATATAATACAGAATCCTCCTTTATTTTATATTCTTGAAAAAATTGCTTAATGTTTTTAAAGAAATAATTCAGAATACCTTAATTAAGGAAATTGGATGAGGATATTTAGTTTAAGAAATTTTTTTTGCATTTTATTTCATGATTTATTAATATATACGATTTCATTTAAATTTTCTTTACCTTTTAAAAATTTAGCTCAAATTATAATAATAAAAAAGATTATTCCCGTTTTTATGAAGCCCACCTTTAAGGAAAAGAACGGCAAAATAAAGTTCATTTATTTTTCATTCATTTTCAAAACGCGGGTCAAGCACAAAAATATATATTTCTTATGAAAAAAAAACCTTATTAAATTATAGTTCCATTCAAATTGAATCGGATCCAGGTTCAAATTTATTTTTTTTTATCATTCTTAAAACTATTATTTGTCTTGTGTATAGATAAAACCAAACTTAAATTAATTTCATAGCGATACGCAAGTTTTGGCATCAGTATCAATGTCGATTGCCAAAAGGTTTCTCATTATTTTTACTTAAATTCGTTACACGCAAAAAAAGCCAAGAGAAGAAAAATAAGATCACTAATGCTTTTTTACATCACCTTTGAAATATATATTTAATAATAACTGTAACCGAAACTATAATATGTTACATCAGCCGAGTTTCATATCCTTAATGGAAAATTCTTGTATAATTCTCAAATATTAAGCGGAATTTTTTTTTCATATTACTTTTAAAGAAATTTACAGATTATGTAGATAAGATCGAAGAACCGAATCTATTCTGGTTATTTTTTTTTTACTTTTAAGTAAATGATGATAAGTAAATGATGTATTAGTACTACATCGATTTTTCTTTTTTGTGTTCACATCTAATTTAACATTCTTAGGAATTTTTCTTTCAAATTCTTAAACATCGGTGCTGAAACTTGAAGTAAGAAGTTGAAAGTCAAATAAGAAGTAGCTTTGAATAATTAGGTATTAGTTGTAATAGGGTTTTTTTTTTCTGAAATTTTAAGGTAGGTTTTCATAATTCCCGGACTTATGCAGATCTTTACGAATTCTGAGTTAAAATTGACTATATTTCCGGATTTCAACAAATAAAGGAACAAATAAAAACCTATTAAAAACTTAATTGAGCTAGAATGGAGTCGGGGTTATATTTCTTGTTTTTTTTAAAGTAGTTTAATAGGTTTGCTATTTTTTATAATGGAATAATAGAATTAAATTTATGTGAAAAGTATACATAGAAAATTAATTTATACGTATATATACAATTAGAAGAGCTTAATACGTGTAAAAAAAATCGCTTTTTTTCTTTGTTTCTTCGCGGCAATGCTTAGAATGAAGTGTCTTTCTTAGAGCAGCCCTTCTTAAACTGTGATTGGCGACCCCAATTGGGGTCGTGGAAATTTAATTTAAATGCTTGAATAACTACCTTTAACAATAAAAAAATTGAATTCAGAAGTTAATTAATTAATAATAAAATTTAATTTAGATACATGAATGATGAATTCGTCATTTTTAATTTCGTATATTGCATTTTCTGTGCAGCAATTATAAAATCGTAACTCTAGCTAAATTGAGTTATAAATCATATTTACAAAATACCACAAAGCGCATTATTACAGCGGTGTCTCTTCGAAATTTCGGCATATTTTGGAAACAATATGTGACTGTAAAAGCACTATACGCAGCGTCTGTGCAACATAGGGCAGTTTCGGCTATGCTGTGTCTACAGTGGAACACTTTTCAAATGTATTTCTAGTTTCTAAGGTTTATATTGTTCTTGTGATGTAAACAATTGAGACGAAAGTGAAACAATTCATTGCAGATGAAGGTTAGTTTTTATTTCAATATTTATAATGAGAGAAGTCTTTATATATTTAAGATAAAATTATTTTCTGTACACGGATAGTAAAAATTATGAATATTTCTTTTTAATTTAACAAAAGAAGTTTTTATTAAAAAATAAATAAAAAATATTTTAAATTTCTTAACTTATGAATTTTTGCATTGATTTAGAAACTAAACAACATACTTTTTTTCATGCATAGAAATAGTTGGTTTCTTGCATGGTTGAGAGGGAAGAGATCATTCGAAAATATTAAGTCTGAAAGCGGAGTCTTAAAACTAAAGAGTTTGAAAATCACTGGCTTAGAGTTAAAGGTCAGGAAATAAAAAAAAAAAAACTTAATATATTCATCCAGAACAAAATCTGCCTCAACATCAATATATTTTAGCAGCTATCATGTAAATAGTATCGCCTTTTATATTTCTCATTTCTATTTCAGCCATTCCATTTTTTTCTGCGTATTATATTTCCCATAATTCACATACTATATTCGAATGTTAAATACAAGAAGATATCTAACTTTTTCTATTGAAGTGACAAATTGCTCAATTATAAAACAGTTTGAAAAATCTTGAATACAGCATGATAAATTAATGTAGTTAATGTTAGGCACTTTTCCGTTATAAGCATGTCACGTATTTTCGGCGTCAAATTTGGCGTTTTTCTCTCGAGTAACTAGGCCTGCATATAACAACTTTCAAAAAATTTCTTGTTCTATTTCTTCTCCAAAAGAGAAATAACAACAAAAAAGAAATTTCAGGGAGAAGTAGCTATATTTGTTGCATCTTGTAAAACATACATGAAAAAAAAATTTCTTGGATATTCAACTTCCGAAAATATTTAAAACTTATAGCAAGTATAAATTTTAAAAGGACATATAATGTAACAGAGAACAATATTTTTATTACCACTCCAATTCATGGAACACTACACGTATTATATTAAATAAGAATCCATTTGTTGATATGCAGTATCTCTAACGTTTTTTCCGTCATTTTTCACTACCCCATAAGCGTTCAACAGATTGTATATGAAATAGACTGTCTGGATCATTAAAATGGTAAGTGAAATTTACTATTAAATGCTCGTATTCAGCAGCTCTGTCGTTCTCAAAACCATATAAGTATCAATACCTGGTACCATAAATAAATGAAAATGAATTTTATGGCAGTAACGAAAGAGATGACTGAGCCAACAAACCTCTTTTCATATGAACTCTTCTCATTTCCCGACAAGATCAAATGCCATATAACCATGTTGGCTTCAAGTCTACACCACAATTCCCAAATTTTGATATCCATTGCGGTAAGATACCGTTTCGTTATATCGGAAGAGTTAAAAATAGAGATTCAAACAAATATAAATAACAATACACTTATCACCAAAAAGGAAACCAAACCTACCTGGTTCGAGAAAATTCTCCAAGATAAGTGGTATGGTTATATCACTTAGTTCTTTAAAAGTATCTCATGAATTGCACATGAACTCTTTTTTTTAATAAGAGTTCACCTTGCTCTATGACTTTAGACGAAAACAGCCTTAACTGCTTATAAAATTAAGATGTAGAATAAAAATGATATATGAGTGAAAAATACCAATAAATTTAAAAAACAAAAAGACAAATTGAAAGTTCTATGCAAAGTTTTGTAAAGAGCAGATTTAGTCACCCAAGGAGCGATTTTTTATGGTTATTATTAAATTACCAAATTAAATATAAGGATTAAATTAAACGATAAAATATCGAGAAAGGGGTAATAGTTAACTTTAACTTTATTAAAATTAAAGGAAGCGATAAATTATTAAATTGAATATATTTAAGCTAAATGTAATTAAAATTAAAGCAAACGATAAATTTTTAAATTGAATATTATATCAGCTACATGTAATTAAAATTAAAGCAAACGATAACAAATTGAAAAGTTATCTGGTACGATAAAAGTGATCCAACTAAAAAAATAGCCCCTTAGGTGTTTAATTGAAACATATTATGAATTTGTTTAAAATAAAGCATATATGCACGTAAAATTTGGCGATTTTTGTTCGATGACTCTTATTCTGGGAAACTTTTGCTAACCCTTACGAACGAAGTTTTTTTTAGTAACACTCAGGATAGCTTACCGACCTATTTTCGAAATTGCCAAAATCGCCAACAGGCATTCTATTCTTCCTTTCAGTCACATTTTTATATTATAGTAACAAAAAATGAAGATAGTACATGTTTTGATCATTCTATTTAGTCGACACTACTGTCCTTTCATAATTTGCTTAAGAAAATATATGGTATATTATTACTTATAGTACTTTTAATTAATGTATTAATGATTTACTGCAACACATTTATCCTTTATATTAGAAAATATTTGAATTAATAATAGACATATGTTAATTTTTAAAAAATATTCCTAGAAGTTTAAATTGCCTAATATTTTCTCGGAGTAACATTACAGAAGCTTCATTCTCCAATCACGTTTGATTATGTAGAATAAAAAAATAAATTTCGATTGTTTCCTCAAACGTAAATAACTCACTATAAAAGTTTTTCGTGTGAATCTATATAAGTATAACTTTTAGTTTGATTTGCTTAAATTTATTCCCCCATAGAAAGTAAAAAAGAATTTATATTCTTCAATAATTTTATTACTACAAGTACTATTATTTATGCTTTTGTATTGGAATGAAGCGATTACTACTTATTACAAATTCTATCTTGCTAAGCATTGAGGGAAATTGAGCGTTCAATTATACGTAACTAAATTCTTAAAGATTTATCGAGCATTTTTTTTTTACTTTCGTTTAATTATATATAAAATTTAAAACAAAATAAATTCTTTCACATTAGTAATACATGAACACATCTAAATTTGTACTTTGTAAATTGCATGGTCTAAATCTTTCCTAAGACACAAGCATATTTCTCAATATCTTTAAGAATAATGATAAGAGTTTGTTTATAATTTAAATCTCTTCTAATAACAGGATGGTCATACTTTCTATGTTTTAAAAGCACAATATGAATGCGTTTAATTTATATACAAACCTAGGTCTTGAACTTAAGCATACAGAGAAACAATTGCAATCACAGAGTTCGTTAGTAACTAAAATTTCCAAGAGTTAGTTCCTTGGTATATTTAGAAGTTCATGAGTCCCTCAGTAATAAAGTATAATCACCAACGTTGAAAGCGCCACACTCTCTTCTAAGCGTAATTACAACTATTCTCTCTTTCTCCATTGTATTTAAATCGCAACTCTCGTGTAAAATTTAAGGCATTGCATTGTATATTTAATATCTAGTACTTCCTGTATCATTTAATGCATATATTCCAGTATCATAGATCCTTCTTTCTTTCTTTCTTTATTTATTCTTTTTGCAAAAGAATGATGATATTTGCTGATTCACCAGAACAATGAGTCATTCAACTAAATTTCACCAAAAATAATTATGAAATAAGCATGAACATTCAATTCGAACAACTTACGGAACTAAAACTATGTTATGTTATTCTATAAAAACAACAACAGACATGTATTCTCTTGCAGAGTTGCTTCTTTATTTTTTGAGAAAGATTATCGCTAATTCATTGAGCAATAAAACAGTCAACTAAGTTTCATCTAAGACTAATTATAAAATAAGTAGCGACATTCAACTCGAACAATTTATAGAACTAAAACTTTTTTTTATGAAATTCTACAAAAACAATAGAATGCATACATTCAGTCTCAGAGTTGCTTCTTTCTTTTTTTTTTTTTTTTTTTTTTTTTGTGAAAGATAACACTGATTCACCAGAGTAAAAAATCCTTCAATTAAATTTCACGAAAAAAACTATTATAAAGTAATCAGTGATTTTCAATTCGAACAATTTACGGAATTAAAATCTTTTTATGTTATTCTATGAAAACCACAGGAGGCTAAGGATTGGTAAAGAAATAAGCAATATCGATTGAGAAGGTGCTGGCTCTATCGATTGTAAGGAAATAGGCGGGGCTGCATTCAATAAAAATCGTCTTATTCTTTTTTTTTTCTCTCTCTGTGTGTTTTTCGGACTCTTCTACATGAATACCGAATAACGATCGGGGTCTACTAGCACATACCTCACCAGGGAATAATTTCAAGCAGAGTTGTTAGGACTCTATCTTTTTGAACCAAACAAACCACTTCAAAGACCGCAGGTTTGAAAGGAAAGAACGTAAGAGAAGAAAAGACCAATTTATTTTCCCTGGATCTCTTTAGTCGAACAGAACTTTTTCCTTTCTGTTGTTCGACAAAGAAGCCTATCCGCAAGAGTATACTTTAGTTTCTTTCGATTGGGCGACTTTTAAAGTGTTTGCAAAAGATTTATCTCTGGGTTTGGAAATGTAGCAGGAATATTAAGAGGGAAACAATTCCGCTTGTTTGTCGTTAATGAAATACTTAATGGTGTTTGAAAAAGGAAAAGTAGTTAGTTACTGTTTGACACGTATAGTTACTTTAATTAGATGCGTTATATTAGTATGTTTTGACTATCATGACGATAAAAATGCGAATTCTTTTCTTTCGACTTTCTAAGGTTACACTTCCACTATTTACTTTTCCTTTATACAAAAACTGTGAAAAAATATTGAACATTTTTTGAAAAATATTAAATTTTGTTTCAATATAAGCATTTTCAAAAAATGAGTGAAGATTTGATTTTTTAATCATTTTTAATTTTTAGATTTGAAGTTTCATTTTTAATCGTTTTTTAACTATCTCGAAATCGGAAACTCTGAAAAATAGTACAAATAGTGCCGACTACTTAAAAAATAAATGGAATAAAATCGGAAAGTAAAATTTAATGAAGCTAATAAGCTAATGATTAAAAAATTGTAGAAGCTATAATATTAGATACATTCTAGAATGCTGCTATAAATATAATGATACTATTTATATCTCGACAACTAACTTTAAAAAATCAGCTTTGAAATAGTTCTATTATTGTGCTTTCTCTTATATAAATAAGATATTATTTCGTACAAAATATAGCATATCAATAATCTTTTAAGTAATATGTAAGTAAAATATTTTATAAAATGTTTAAAGATATCAGAAAGACCACAATTTACCTTTTAATTACAATAATATATTTTTTTTTGTAATACATAAGTAAGATATTTTAAAAAATGCTTAAAGATATCAGAAAGATCACAATTTATAAAGTCACAATCTTTTTAAACTTATGTTAATTGAACACAAACTTGTGTAGAGTTCGACATTATTTCTTTAAGAGATTATGTCCAGAGATTAAACGCCAGACTCGTACAGATTAAGAATTTCAAAGTTCTTTTTATTAAAACAAAGTACTTCCAATAACGAGCTAGGAGGAAGGAAAGACTACTAAATATAAGTGGGGAAAGGAAATGAACATTGGAACTAAAGTATCATTAATCTTTGAATTTAAATCCAGACAAAGCTTAACTAAATCGGCATCAGCTACCAAATAAAAGGAAGAGTAAAATTATACTCACGGCATAAACTCCATTCAAGTAATCTCTTTCTTCCACTCCTTTTGGGAGAAATCTTATATAAGAAAATTATAAATTGCATTTTGCTTCAGTTCTTAAATAAATACATTATAAAATCCTACTAAATATCGTAAATAATTTGAAATAAAAACCAACGTTTTTATATGGTGGCAATGTTTATTAAAAACATTATTGAAATTTTAGTTAAAACTGGTCACAAATATCTAAATATTGCATTGTTAGGTAAGTAAGAACGGTTCCCAAAATTTCAGAGCTCTAGCTTGATGGGAAGTTGGTTAAATTAATGATAGAAAATTTGATGACACACTGATACGCACATAGACAGACACACGCCAAGTGAAATACATAAAAACGCAAAAACTAACTAAAATTATTTAATTCATCCAGTAAATTAAATGGTTAGAATGCAGTTTAACCCAACCACCCTTGGCGACAAGAATTATTTGGCAATATTTTGCCAAATGTGGCTACCCTGGTCCGTATTACGGACTAACGTTCAGCCAAAAAGATTGCCAAGTTTGGTGCCAATTTTTGAAATCGTGCCAAATGGTTGGGCTAAACTGCATTGTTAAAGAAAATATTAGTTAAAACTTGTCGCAAATGTCTAAATATTGCATTGTTAGGCGAGTACGAACGATTCCCAAAATTTCAAAGCTCTAGCTTGATGGGAAGTTGGTTAAATTAACGATCGAAAATTTGATGACACACACACCAAGTGAAATTCAGAAAAACGTTTTAAGAAAATAAGAGTGATCGATCATCACAAACATAACTATCTAATTTAGGTATTTTTATATTGCTTTAAATTGCAAAGAAAATAATTTTTTTTTAAAATTACAAATTCATAGAGCCAAGAAACAGTGTAATAAATTTTTAAGTTTATTTTTCTGTGTAATGTTGATATCATTGCATCTATTCATTTAAATTGTGGGACATCACAAATCGAAAGGAAGCAAAAAAGCCGCTTTCTTAACATCCAGAGACGATTTAAAGTGAAACGATTTAAAGTGAACTTAGATGGAATATCTGCTTCAATGTTCTTCATAAAAATAATTTGGGAAATAGTAGATTAGGTTAGATTATTTTTAAAAAAAATGTTTGATTATTAATTTAGAGGAGAAACGAACAAATAAATCTTATAAATCACGATATTTGTTATTCTTTCCTTAATTGGTTAGATTTTTTTCATCAATATGCCAGCATCCGTCCTTCCTCTATGTTAACTTATATTTTGCTGGTTCACTCCCTTCACCAATACAAATTCCACATTTTTTTCCTTCCTTTTTTTCTCCACGTACTTTGACTTGACCATTCCGCAGCTCAAAAGCTAGTAAGTAGCCATAGAGATAAGACCAAAGACAATTAAGGACCCATTTTATTCGATAATGATACTTATCGCTTCTGATAGCGCAGTCCCAACAGCAATATCTGTGAGAAACGAGAAACTTGCTGTCATCCATTAAGTCGATAGGAAATTCTCTTTGATCCTACGTTTGATACTGAGGCCAAGATTACTGACCAAAAAGAATGACCATTACTGATTTTTTTGTATGTCATTATTGTGTTATAAATAAACTTCTTTTAACTGACTTTTGAAATGATATTGCGATCTCATTTAACATCTAATCGTTTTAATTAAACTTAATAAAATGTATCGAATAAAAAGATATTTTGTTGTACATTCAACGGATATATTGAATTATTACCTCATTTATCATAATTAAATATGGTGCCAAATTATATGGGCATTCGTCATTATTTACGTATTTATCAATATTCCACATTAATAAAGAAGAAAGTTCACACTTTTGCTACTCCACCATCATTTGCGTAATTTAGCAATCGTAAATGATGCGGTAATGTTTTAAGAAACGCTTATTACTGCAATTTTAAAAGATATTATTAAATGCACTTATGCATAGGATTTCTATCTATATGCATTTATAATTAATTCAGCCGGAAAAGTTGCTGAAACCAGAAAAATACATATAACTGTAAGCTAATTACTCAAATTTCATGCTATATGATTAGGGAAACTATTCAACTTTATATAAAATGTAATTTTTCATGCGAAATAAATTAAAATAAGAGGACAGGTAATTATAATCCTTTCTCTTTCATAAACCCTTTGTATTATTATCTTTAATTATCTAGACAATTGTGAGTTAGATCTCCTTTCTTTCTCTCTCTCTGAATACAAACGAACACATGCACTGTAAGTTTTCTTATTTCTTTTGATATTTTTTTAGTTTTTATATAATAATTTTGTTTGTTTGTTTTACGTTATTTTTTTTTTAAATATTTCTAACATTATTAATGTTTTACTATTTGACGATTTTTCTTATGGTTTTAATATTTGCTGTTCTTTGTTCAATCATTTTTTGATTTTGTAACCGTATTACATAACATAAAACTGAAAGGTACAGTTGGGTGCATAATTCTGGAAAAACTCTACCGAAACAGTCTGAGGTCTTTTAAAATATTTATTATATTATTTTCCTTTCTTTTGTATTCTCATAATTTGAATATGCTTCCTTTTTTCAATTTTAATTTTTCTTATTTTGCTTTATGTAGCTATTATTTTATTTTGAGGCAATACTTTATAGAGTGTTTCTCTTTCTGCTAATTGTTATTTCATAATTTCTTTGTGGCAATGAATTTACATGTATTATTATATAGATTACTACAATTGTTTTTTACTCATTAGTATTTGAATCTTTTCTTCTAATACTTTATTACTTCTAAGTTTTATTTTTTAAATTCATGTTTTTTTAAAATTTATGTTTTATCACTTAAATTTTTTTTAATAATTTATTTTTGTTCCACTTAATTTTCATTTATTTCTTTTTAATTATTTTGTAATATTTATGGTTATTTACTCTTTTAAATATACACAAAAACATACTCTCTCTCTCTCTCTCTCTCACACACACACACACACACACATATATATATATATATATATATATATATATACAGAGAGAGAGAGAGAGAGAAAGGAAAGAAAGAGAGCGAGAATGCAGTTTTTTATAAAAAAAAATTTAAAGAGCAGAGAAATAATTTGATTTAAATTACTTGTATTATTCTAACCTGATGAAATTTGACTTGAAGCTTGAAATAATCAACGAATTTGAATCGGGCTATACCTAAGTTACAATAGTAAAAAACAACTGTAGTATTTATAAATTCAAACTATTTACTATTATATGCATTTAAATACTCCTAAATTATAACTAATTTTTAGTTAGAGTTTATTATTTAAATTATTAATTTCAATTTCAGTACCTTAAAAATGAAGAAAAAGGTCTTGCTTTTTCACAACATTTTTTAAATAATAAGATTGAAGAGTAAGAATTTTTCTGGGTGGTCTTATTTCAAAGAAAATAGCTCATAATTATGTATTTCGATGAGAAAAACCGTAAAAATTCAATGCAACCAAATTGACATCTGTCTTTTCCTCTTCTCAAAACAATTAAGAGATAATTTGATTTTGGATATAAACTGTAAATATTTTGTTGACTGATATGTGATTTATAGGTGTCATAAAATACGAGAAAATAAAGTGATCAACGAACAAGAATAATTAAATTTATTGACCATATTTGTCGGGAAACAAAAAATGCACAGTTCGTGCTATCATACAAAAAAGCACATATTTGATTTCTCGTGTAAAAATGAATTGTAATATGGGCTACAGTTTCCTTGGACCGACATCAATGTTGTACACCAAGAAGGCATGTAATTAATCAAGTTATCAGAAAGGGATTAGGGTATTATTTTGTAGAAGAGAGCTTTCCAACTGCGGAATTATTTCTAGGGATCATAAGTGACCATCAACCCTTATACGTGGAATGTTCCAAACACTTTCAAAGGAGTTCATGTCTTTGGAATATACTGGCTAACCTATTCGATGGATTCTTTCATTGAAAAGGAAATTGTTCCTTACCCGATCATAATATGGCCTGGAGTTGTCGTCCAGGAGAATGTATTCGTCCCTGATAGTTGCAATGTAATGGAGGGCAATAGGTCTGAGGATCTCCTCCTGATATAGCTGAGCCACCGGTGCTCCATTCTTGTTAATGCACAGGACGGTGTAGCTATTGATAGACACTCTGCTGCAGATCAACCCTTAGCTTCCACCAAATTGGACACTTTTGTGCACAAATGCAGAAAATTATTTTGAGGACTACGCTCTCTCCAGATGATAATCCACTTATTGTCATGTTGTACACTAAAGCGGGACTCGTCCGTGAAAATCACATTCAGCTCGTTCCCATATGAAATGCGTTTGGGCCCACCTTCTGGTGGTAGCATGGTGACCCGCTGTTAATGAAACACAAACCATATGCTTGTAAGGATACAAACCAACATGATGGAGTTTGAACAGTTTGAGTCGAAACTCTAGTATCAGTAGCCTTCTGAAGGTACTGTTGCAATAGAGTGAAATTCATACTGAGGTTTTTTCTGGCTCTTATTGTTACATACAAATCTTAATTTTGTGTTTTTGCATGCCTACGACCTAGTCCTGATCTTTGGCGAACATTTCCAGTTTCCGAAAACTGATTTCCTAGTCTGGAAATGACATTTTGAGAAACTTTTAAAGCTTCTGTTACAACGGATCTAAACTACTGATGGCCCTCCAGACTTCCGATTCAGCTAAGTTATGTTGTTATGACATCATGTCAATCGGGTCATTCATTTGTTCAAGGTCTCATTCAACATGTGCCAAATGTTTTTAATACCCTCCTACAGAAGGAATGCTGCAAGTCACTTTTCACGCCTTATTTGTAAAACGCGTATTTTTCAACGTCACAGACAAAATTTACAATAATCCCAACTTCGTGAGCGTTTTAATATTCCTTTTTAACCTCTTTTATCTCATTTTTTTTTTAAAAAAAGTTGTCGATTGTGTGGTTCTTTCATATCAAACCCATAATATTCCCTAATTGTATTTAGCAGTATACTTTAAAGAAAACTAATTTTAAAAATGTGGAAAGATTGTACAGTTTGTTAACTGTTTAATAGCGATGGCGTCACTTTTATAATCAGTGACATTTATATCCACAAGCAAATTATTTAATTCATTTGAAATATATCCTAAAATGTCTTGTTAGGCTTTACATTTCATAATTTAACTTTTTGTTTGGGGTGAACATAAAATTATGTAGTTTGGATGAAAATTGTTATACTGATCCAGACTAAAAGTTACCTTATTTTCCCCATCAAAGTATGATTTTTTACTATCCTGAAACATTTTCTTGGTGCATTCTATTAAAATCTCCTCTCTAAATAAAACATATACATATCTTTAAGCGTTGAACATATATGTAAATTTAATAATTTGTTTAATGCAAAATAACTCAAAAATAAAATGATCAAAATAAACTTTGATTTTATGATATGAAATTCACTGTTGAAAATAAAGTTTTCATGAATTTTTTGTCATACTGGAAATATATAGAAATGTCAATGCCATCGTGTTAATTTGTGATCCAATCAAAATAGACTTCAGATATTTATAAGTATTAGTATTACTCTTTTATTTATAACTATTGATATTTCACAGTTATTTAACCAAACAAGCACTCATTTTGTCAGAAAATTATGAAC
The DNA here is from genome assembly GCA_019974015.1 of Nephila pilipes. Classification (NCBI taxonomy): domain Eukaryota; kingdom Metazoa; phylum Arthropoda; class Arachnida; order Araneae; family Nephilidae; genus Nephila; species Nephila pilipes. The sequence goes on along the minus strand of BMAW01100788.1, from coordinate 548,737 downwards.
ATTTTGTATGTGATAAAAATGGGCTGTAGTAGCCTAATGATCATGGTCACGAACTTGCGACCGGCATTGTTTCATCGAGTTGTGGGTTCGAGTCTTAATGTCACGAAAGAGCCACCGTGTAGCAGGATTGATACACGTTAAATCTCTCGAGGTTCCAATCCCTCCCGTTGGCGAGGTTTGGAAGGTTGGTCCTTGTCACTTGAGACTAAGGTTTAAAATTACAAGGTTCATTTCAACAATCCTCATTTTGCTTCTAAGTGTGATGTTAATAAACAATCAAGTGATAAAAATGAATATTATTTTTGCGTTGTGTATCTTAAGTATTTAAAATCAGCATACAAACTCTACAAACCTCAGATTGCTTGTTAGATAATTTTATGAATATACATAATACTATAGTGGAATTATTTTAAAAATATCTTTAAAGTACTTGAATTGCTTATAAAACTAAGTCACTTGAAATGCAGGTTGCTTTTAAGCAAATATATAAATTGAATAGTTTGTGGCGACCATACTTAGCAAATTCAATAGTAATCTCCTTTACATCCTGACGAGATCCTCATTGAAGACATCTGATCTTGCTGGAAAGATCAAGCAATATTTTCGTTTCCTATGAAGTTTAAGGTCAAGTCCGATCTCTTGTGAAACAAAAGCACCTCCGCGCCAGATACTATAATTTAAAGGTGCCATTTCTTTTCCCGAATGAGGTTCTCAGTGACGAATAACCGAGATAATTCATTCAACTATACAACCAAAAGAAAGGTTTATGTATAGTGGCTTTGGCAGAGGAGAGGCTAAATTCATTGCCCAAAAAAATTTTCTAAGAGAAGAAACATTAGAGATTTCCTAAGTATTCGACTAGAATGTTGCGTCCGAGGACATTGTTCTTTTTCTAGAGTGAGATTAACATCAAAACGTGTCATATTTGCATAGAAGATGTAAGTGCAGCAAGCCTTTATCTGATCGTAAAATATCAACAATTTTCATTTAATTATATTAAATAAGCGTAAATAGTACTCTCTAGATATCCTGTCAATTAACCCATCCTACACCAACCAGCAGTCGAAAGTTAAACAAATATTTAATATTTCATATTTAAATACTAAATTTTTGCTTTTCATTAGGTAATTTGTTATTAATGTTAAATTAGATGTTGATATATTGCTTTGAAAATTTTTGTAATACATAATTCCAAGTTTTATCAAGTCATGTCAATAAAAAAAAATGTAAAAAAATATGTTAAGTTTATCTTTTATTATCTACCACATAAAAACATAGAAAGGCAAAAGGATTATGAGCCACTAATCCAAAGTATAACAAAATCTTATTAAACTAGATTGGATTTAGATAGCAATGAAGCTCAAGAATGAGTGATAGAATTTAAAAAGAACAAACTTTATTTTTCTTTCCTTTTTTGACTAGGAAGTCCGAATTGAAATTGAATTTATGTAAATGAAACCTTAAATATATAATAATAGTAATAAAATAAATTTATTTTTCCAGTTGATTCATCTCTTTGAAAACTGATTGCACGGAAAGGTTATATTAAATAAGTATTTTCCAATTTTAATACGTATATACGATTGGTATCATATTTTCTACTTAACAACAAATCACACTAATTTTCGTCATCTATGATTTTTTAAACACGGTATTCTATTTCAAAAGTAAATCAATTTCTTGCATTAAACTAATTCAAATTTTCAAGTAAGATGGATAAATATTGAAATAAAATTTCATTTTTAATATATATTTTTACTATCAAAATTTTTTTGAAATATGATTCAAACTATTATTTTACCTATGCATAGTCTGACGCAGTACAGAATGTATAACGTTGTTTTTTTAAATAATAAATACTATTTAATATTTTTTTTAAAATTTCGTTTAATGGCATATATATATATATATATATATATATATATATATATATATATATATACATATATGTAATGATTTACTTTAATTCCCATTAATTTCTCACTTAAATAATTTAATTTACTAAATTTGCCCATTCTTTCCTTTAACGATAATGTTCCTTCATATTTCCTGATACAATTCCTATTCCTTTTAATTAATTCAATCACGCGTTCTAAAAAAATTCGCTGACAATGCTCTCTTCCCATCGGAACAGACCTGTAGGGATGATCCCTACCAGACTTTAGGTCTATACTTATCTTCCCTGGAAGTCCCTCCATTCAAACCTTCTGGACTCTGACGTTTAATTGAATTTTCCCTCATATAAATAGCAAAACACAGCGAAAAACGCGCTCTTCTTATGCTTCTCTCCTCTTCATACTGCTCCTCTCTTATGCTCGTTCATTCTCTGATGATCATTTGAGATTTGTATGGTAATTTCGCTTCGACCTTTGGTGGCCGAAGTCCGACTAAAGTCTGCTACAATATGGAAATAAAAGTATTTCGGCCATGTATGGAATGATGCATTAATATTGAACAAACGTTAAAGTAAATACGTTTACATTTAGCCGGTAGGATCGTTACATTTAGTCGACAGGATCGTTTATATATATATATATATATAAATAAATTTATTTTACGTTTTATTATTATACAAAGTTATTATTCTTTATTATTATGGATTTCAAATACATTGAATATTTCAAAATAAATCATAAACCCAATTTCATGAATTATTTTTTTTTCTGCAGAAAATTCATACAAATTACATTCTTGAAAAATCAAAAATATCATCCTTTACTACAGCAAATAATCAAATAATTTATTGAAAGATTAGCAAATCATATTGTTCATATTTTACATTTCGCAGAATACATTTACATTATTAATCGCTAATTACAAGATTGTGATATTTTTAAGATAATATATCTACATCAAAACAAAAATTTACTGCAATAATAATTTGCTCATTAACATTTACTCATTTGCTTCATTAAGCTTGTATATTGTGCCAAAAATAAAAATCTATTCACAGACAGCGGAGCAATTACGGGATTTTCACTATACACTATCATTTTATACAATGAAATCAATACAAATGAAAATAATGCATGATTGATATTTATTTCACGGAAAATTAATGCCCGTCTTCTTTAGCATGTCTTTTGATAAGCGAAGCCTTGTTGTGTAGCTGAAGAGAGGGCTCGAGATCTCCTTGGTTCTCAGTCTTTAAGACTCAATCTCATTTTTAAATGGGAATTGTGGATGATCAGGCATACTGAAAAATAAAAAAGATAGGAATCTTATTAATGTTCTTGATGTATAGATACCTTTAGATTTTAGAAGAAAGAGTTCTTACCTACAATCAAATATTTTATAAGTACTTTCATACTGAAATTCATGAATATAGAATGCTCGTTAAATATATTACCATTATTTAAAAGTATAGTGTGATCATAGCTGTAAAATATATATCACCTACTAGCATGAGAAAATTGAGGCTCCCTTCCTTTTTGCCGAGAAGAGGGGCTGCCAGTGTAATAAGATCAGAAAAAACGCACTCCCGAGAGAAAGGTAAGATTAGAAACGAGCTCCGAGACAGACAGTGAAGTCTATATAAATTCATCTGTTGTTATTTATTAAAAACGGAATCTTTATTAAGCCTTATTTGAGTCTTACTGAGTTATTGAGTGCTTTAGCAAGAAAAATAACCATTACATATACAACAGCTTCAAAAATAAATGTATTCGTTTTTTCTTAATATTGGTTTTGAGATTTTAAATATATATTTTTAAATATTCATATGTGCATCATTTGTTTCAAGATATACATTTGAACTATAATTATTTTCTATTCTGATACTTGGTGAAATAACATCGCGCATTATTTGCATAAGGATCGACGTCGTACATTGGATCATATGTAGTTTTTGGGTAAAAAAATATATGATATGGAAATGAAATTTCATTACTTAAAATTCCTACAGACTATCTAAAGTTGGCCATTTTCTAAAGTTCGACTGATTTTTATTGTGCCATATTACATTCAGTGAAAGACATTTCTGTAAATTTATGTTGATTATTTCGATAATGACATTACAATATAATCTGGGAGCGAAAAGAATCTGACCCAACAACATTTATGAAGAACACCACTAACTAACTGACATTAGTTCATTATTCTATTCAATCACCAATTTTTTTTTTGGTCATGATAGCTGAGTGGTCACGATCGCGACCTCACGAGCGGCGTTGTGTCCGTCCAGTCACGTGTTCGAATCCCGATACCACTCAAGACATTCAGTATAGCGGGATTGATGCGCAATAAATCTATCGAGGTCCAAGTCCTCCCAAAGTGTAGTGTGGAAATTTGGAAAGGAAAATGCCAGCTCAAGTGGTTTCCTTATCTCCTGAAGGAGGTTGAAATTACGTTGACTGTCGTTAATAGACCTCGGGTAGCTCCTAAGAGCGACATCAATAAGTAATCAAGCATCCTTCAAATAATTAAATCTTCAAGCAGATTCATGTTGAACAACTGCATGCATTAGTTTCGGTTTATCACAGTTGTTTTATTTCTCCTTTAAGTGGTTGATGGGTCAACCAGACCCGACGTTCCTGTTAACGTTACGTTTTTGCAACGTGACTAACTCTTTTAAAAAGTTTAATTTATCTTAACCGAAAAATATCGAATTAATACACGAGCAGTTAGAAAAAAATGAATATTTTTCATGTGATAAAGTTGAACATTCATCATTTGAACGAGATTTGGTTTTGTTTAGTTTGGTTTTATTAACGTAACACTAGATGCAGCACGAGGGCTATTGGCGACGGAACTTGTAATTTTGAACCTCGGTCAAGTGACGAGGACGACACCTGAGCTGGCTCTCCCCTCTTCTAACTTCCACACCACGCCAAAGGGAGGAGTTTGGGCTCCTATAGATTTAAAGTGCATCAATCCTGGCTACACGGAGGGTCTTTTGTGGCATCAAGGCCCGAACCCACGACTCGAAGAAAATCGCGGCCGTGAGTTCGTGACCAAGACCACTAGGCTACCGCGGCCACCACTTGAGCTAGAAAGTACACAAAAAACAAATTATTCTGAACTAGAAATTGACGAACCCGAGGTGGAACATATAGAAATTGGACCAGAACTGTGAATATTTTAATGAAAAATACTAAGGGAAGAAAACTCAATGATTCGAGCTACCAACAGATATTTTGTTAAGGAGATACAGTTTCTAACACAAATTTTAGCGAAATCCAAGCCTCCAAAATATGAACAACTAAATTTCCCTAAAAGAGTTCTACTATATATAAGCATGAATTGCCATTTTCCCCTCAGATATTTGTATTAGATAATTATTTTGAAAAATATTTCTTTCATAAGCTATTTGTTAAAGAGTGTAATACCAGTTCAGATGTCGTCCTCGTTAATTAAAGGTGGTTCGAAATTACGACGTCCTTTGCTAATAATCCTAGTGCTTCTTCCATGTGCAACATTAGTAATCAATGAAACAAACATAAAATATTCAGAGTAATTCGAATTGAAACCACTGAAATTCAACATGCTTTAAAAACAGTAGAACTCAGAAACTAATAAGCAAAATGTCAACTATACTCCTACGATTCAAATTACAATATCTTCAATTTTTCAAGCGTTTTACTTTAAATGATTTACTCTCAAATGATTGTTTTTTAAAGTTTAACTATAAACACATTTAGATAAGCGCAATGAGCAAAATCCCAAGTTAATCATAAAATAGTCGTAAACTTATGAAAATACCATTTCTAATACCACTTCTAATAAGCACTAAAAATAAATATTTGATTCTCCGGAATCACAAATTTATTTTTCAGAAGCCATTGATAGATCTGAAATTTTCATGAATTTATTTTAATAATTACTATTGATCGAAATATTGCATCTGAATGTTCATCTCTTTAAAATTAACGAATAATTAAAAAAACAACCTAACATATAAGAAACATTTATTTAAATAATGATGCGCAACGCTAATTCAATAAATTTGAAATTTTGATTCATCCCAAAAAGCAATTATCCTACATATACTTACGATAAAATATGAGGTGGAAAAACAATATGAAACTTGAAGAACAATTATTAAGAAAATTGACGGCTGATTTTTTTCATCTAATAATGTTTAACTATTCAATGAAAAGATTATGATGAAAAGTGATATTTTTTTAAGATTAAATGTTTTACACACACATTTAAGTTTTTGAGAATCTGTATTTTTTAACTGTTAGAAATCTAAATATTTCAATCTCAACATAAAAATTACATTATGGAATATACATTTATAACCCTTAAGAATTGAGTTCCTGAAGAGAAAAAGTTAACAGAATAACAAAAGAATAAAAGCCGAAACTGGAAGTAGTTGTTCTCATGGAAAAAATCTTTCTAATTATGAGCTCGGTTTTTTCAGAATTTTTTTTTAAAAAAAATTAGCTATACATATAAAACGATTTCAATAATTTATTAGATAGTTTTATTTTCAAATGTAGATTCTGAAAAAAAAACACAATTGAATTTTTATTTTATTTTTTTCTATAAAGACTTATTCTTTCATAAATATTTTAAAAGAATAAAATATTTTTTATGCTTTCTCAAACGAACAATTAACTTAAATAAGCCAATTAAAAAAAACTCTTTCGGTGAGACTTGATTCACTTAGTTTTTCCCATTTTCTTCAAGTGTAAATGAACAAAAAAAGATTTAAAGTAAATTCTATATTGATTAAAATGAAAAAAGTTCTTACCCTTTGTAGCTTTGGAATGTAAAATATCTCCGATTTTTATTCATTGATTTCATAATTTCCATATCTTCATCAGAAAGTGTAAAATCAAATATCTGGGTGAAAGTAGAGAAGTGAAAACATCGATTATTAATACACATCATATCTATATAATTATTTACTAAATATGCAATATTTAATAAAATTTATTTGAATTCATTTTAATGTGTGTTTTACAATGATTCATTGTTTTTTTTTCAGAGCTAAGGGTTCTCACACGTTCCCCCTTCAGTTAATCTTATGAGTTACTTTATGACATTATTTGGTTTGAGAACCTCGACTTGTGAATTAATCGTGATAAAAATAAATTAGCATTACTATATGTGTAGAAGTGTAGTGGAAAAACGGAAAATGAGATAGATTAGATAGCGAAATTGGACGTGTTTAAATGCTTAGAGGAGTTTGAAGTTTAACGAGCCTATTGTGCATATAACATTGGTACCAGAGATAATCAGATTGCTGCAGTTCGATTTGATTCCGGTGTTCAAATTTGTTCCCAACTTGGATTCACTTTGGAAGTTATTGAGATAAGTAGAATTTTCAGTCACTCTTTGGTTGAGGACGCACAACAGCTTCCGCTCCACATTCGGAATAATAAGTGATTTCGTGAATATTCTAATAATAGAATAAAACGGTTAAGTTGTTTTAACTGACCACTTCTTGAGTAGTTATTTATGGAATTTCAATGGATCAAATGATTAGTAGCTAAGCCAAAGCGTCATAATATTCTTTTCTAATCTATCTCCTTTCGTAAACGAATTGCTACATAGTATAATACATATTCAGACACTCAATTAAATTCAAAATTTAAATATTTATACGAATCAGTTTGAATAAATGTTTAAAATCTACAACATTGGATTAAATAAAATTCTAAAGAATCTTTGATTTGGAATTTCCTAATTAACCCGTTTCTATGAACAAGTTACTTTGGAAATAATGCAATTGATTTTAGCACCAATTCTTTGATATTTCAATAATTTAATTTTTATTGATACTGCTTTTAAAATTTCATCAAAGTCTTAAAGACTTTTCTCAAGAATATGTGGTCATGAAATCTTTTTTTTTAAATTAAATGCTGTCCAAAAAGTTTTAAAGTTTAAAAAAAGCTGTAAAAAGTTAAAGTTGTTAGTTTTAAAGAATTGTCATATTAGTTTCTATTTAAATAACAGTTTGATGAATATCAAAAAAGGTTTTTCATTGAATCAAAAATCAAACTGGTACATTAGGTTATTCGAAGTTTTTTCTTCAATTAACCTTTACAGTTTTTATAATCTGAATTGCTTAAAATTCAATTGTAAGAAACATGATTAGGCAAATTAGATAAAGATAAGAAGTGTAATGAATTCAATTAGGTATAGTGATAGATAAGCGAAATAGAATTGAGAGGCATAACATTGCAGACAGATGGAAACAAGAAACTTATAGGTTTTTGTAAATTTATTGAGGTGGGTTATTGTATTGGGGAAGGTTTGTAGTAAAATCGGTTAAAAGTGACTCCTGGTTAGAGGAATAGGAGTCTAACCTGCTGCATTTAGTAAGTGTCTCTCTCGTTCAGAGCGAGCGAGTTAGTAAGTTGACTTTATTGTTTAATCATAAGCTAGAACTAAAGTGAGTTAGGAGGGATTCAAGAGAGAGCGACCAAACATATTCTGTGAAGATAATTAATAAACTGTGTTGTCTTTTTCTGACGTTTCTCTAGTTGGATTTGTAATCTTAATGACTATATAATTGAACTTTATAATGCATATAGAGTTAAATAATGAAGGGCGGCTTTTTAAAACGTCAATATTCTTCGGATAATTATTCTATGGAATGAAATTTATGATACGTATCTTTATTTAATGATATAATAGGATATGTTCATTAAATTATTGCCAAAGAGACGAGTTTATTAAAGTATAGTAAATTTTAATAAGAACTTACACGCTGATGAAAACCTTAAATTTTTTTATTCTTCCTTATCATGAATGGAATTTTGATTCGAATTCTTTGTCACTTGAATAGTTAATAACATTGTAATTTCTATTTCCTGTCATATCCATTTTTTCGTTGTGGTGAAGCGTGAAATTGACAAAATATCCAACGAGATTAGTGATGCCAAAAAAAAAAAAAAAAAAAAAACTTACGAATAACCTTCAGACAGCACTAAATTAATTTTTTAAATCATTGAATGCCTTTATCAATGAATAATTATTTAAAAAAAAAGAAAAAATAAAAAAATGCATCTCGGAACCTTGAGAAATTGTCTGCAGCTGATATTATCGTCTGTGATAGTACAAGAGACGTGAAAAACAAAATCTTATTCATCAAAGAACAAATGTAACAAAGAATTTAACATAAACTATTGTGAAGAGACGTGTTTTTAGAATAGCTGATAAACCCATATATTAAATCGAGGCTGAATTTGGCTTTTACAGTTCAGAAACATGGTATTAAAATCAACTTCTGATTAAACAAATTTCGAATAAATCAATGTCAAAATTTCATTTTGTTTCACTTTTTATAGTTAAAACCATCCTGTTCTTAAAGACACCGTTTCTGAAATAAATATTAGAAACAAACTACGAGAAGAACATTAGATAAATTAATATTAGTTGTGACAAAAATATTTTTCTATAATTACAGATTTGTATATTCTAAATTAACAATCTTTTCAGAAAGAATTTCTTCGAAGTATTTATGAAACTTTTGAAAATATCCATGTTCGGTGTCAAAACTGAAGGGAAAACAACAATAATTTCGTAATAATTAATAAAATTTTAATTTAGATGAAAAGAGCTTACGATTCACCGAAGTTCTTGTTTCCTGGAAAGCTACTTAACGTGATAATGCTATTCAAGTATGATTAGAACTGATGATTATTCGCGGAACTGCCATTAGAATTTATTTGAACAAAGCACGCCAATTAGTCCCTTGCTTCTAAGAGTATAGGGAGATAATTGCACAGCTGCTTCTCGACGGTGATTTAAATTGGATGAATTAATCACACCTAACGCAAATCAAATAGTTATCAGTTTGTTTTCAAAGATGGTCATCATTTCATATTACTAGCAATGCATAGCGTTAGTTTGCTTCGAAAATATGGTGTCAATAAATAAACAAATGAAAATGTGCACTCATAAAAACTAATTAATGGCCATTAGGTTCAACTAGGCGCTAGGTTAAATATTTCTATTATCCTAATCGATTCCATTTGTTTTAACCAAATTAAGAATATTTGGTACATTACCTGTATGTTCTCAGCAAGTCTTTTAGGATTAGTGCTTTTTGGAATGACAATTATTCCTCTTTGAACTAAATAACGAAGTAATACCTAAAATAAAACAAAAAAAAGTACGAATTAGTTTTGGAATTTTGAAAGTAAAATAAAATTGATTGATGATGGATGTCCAAACATGTCTTTTAATTAATGAGAAAAAAAGTAACAAATGAGCAGAAATGTTCAATATTAACAACACAAATCTTGAAAATAAACAAAGAAAACTAGATGTAATCATAAAAAAGAATTATATATATGTATTAATAAGTGGAAAAGTTTTAACCAAAGGAATAAAAATTTTGAAATATTTATTATTATAGGTTAAAAGTAACCCAAAGCAATTCCAGAATGGATAACGAGCTTTTGAAATAGAAAATTTAGGTTTATGACTGAATAATGGGATAAAAATTGTTTTATGGCATGCTAACCTTTATTCTTATCTTACTCACTGAGTAAACTTATGAGTTTTTCCAAAAAAATAAAAAAATAAATATAAATATATGAATAAATGAAATACATGACAGAAATTATTATAAAATGAGGCAATAAGAAGAAACACATCAAACATTAATATATTGAAATAAGCCCTAAAAGCTATAAATAATATCATTCACACTAATTATAAATATAAGGAAATAATATACCAGTGAGTAAAATCTGCACCAGAAATTGTGATAATGAAGTATATGTGTGAACCGCTATTAAACGAATAACTACTGAATTTTAGTAATTTTTTTTAAAAATAACCCTTGAGAATTTTTGGGCAATCAGAAAACGTGCAGATAATGAATATTTTTATGCGTCATATTTTCCTCGTTTTTCTAATTTTTAAGTTCATTAACGGTCTTAATAAATCCAAGTTTTATTTTTCCTCAATAAAAGATTTAATTAATTTACTTATATTATTCTAAAGATTAAATAGGTTTCGTATCAATATTTATGAATAAAGAGTATTAATTGTTACTATGTAAACAAAATCCAGGTAGATAAATAAAGAAAACTTCCGTTAAACGAGTTCATTAGTAAATTGACAATCTCTTCAAAAATGCAAAGCATTACCACGTTTTGAATATCAATAGCACACTTAATGAGATAGAACGCGGAAGCGAAACTTTATCGCAAAATTTCCTAAGGCAGGTTCATTATTATAAATTGCTTACTTTTCGACGAGTAGAATCATTTGCATATTTGGTAGAATTTTTTTTGTTCAAGTTTGCGCTCAATATTAGTATCGACGTTACCAGAACGATTTTCGTGGAAATAATTTGCATTTTTAAATTCAATGCAGTCATCAACTTTCTTAAAATTACACACAATTCAAGTCTAATACTATTTTCATTCATATTTACAGTAGATGTACAAACTTTTTTTTTAATGAAATTCAAATTTCCGCTCTGAATTCGAATGTAGACTTATTTCAATATTTACACCTGAAACAAAATTGCGAGTGAAGTAATTATTCAATTCACTTTAAAAAAAAAAGAACGATTTCCATTTGTAAATAGCTCTCAATTGATATCATAAACGAAAACGAAGGAAAAGCCAACAAATCTTCGTCTCCTCAAATATACATGGATATTTCTTGTTTCAAAATATCTTAGATTAATATTACGGAAATGGCTTCGGAGAAATTTTCTACTGTCGAGGAGTGGAAAACTCAAATATAGCATACTTAATTTCCCTTATTTAATAAGTCGATACAGTTCTATTAACAATTTATATTACAAAGTCATCAGTGTTGGAAATGATTTTCATATGTTTAATTATTTATGCATGATACAGATGATATTTACTAATAATACCCATTAAATACCATTGTATTTTCTTAAAAAAAAATTTATGTTTTCAAAGAATGGCAATAAATTTTTTTGTTCGTTTGAAATATCATATTTTGGTTTAATTATTTCTAAATGTTAAACAAAATGTTGTTTGCCCCTTAACTGCTCGGAATTCGAAATTAAGAATTGAAAATAAGTTGCTTATCTATACTATGATTCTTAGAACAATGTTAACTTATAATTGCCCAGTATGGTTTTTTTGCTGCTAAAACACACATAAGTAAACTATGATAACCCCAAAATAACATTTTAAGACACACTGTAAACGTCAAATGACTCATGAGAAATTCAGACATTTATAATGTAATACATTCCCAACCATCAGAAACACTATACAAAAATTGGCTTAATTCTTTGATAATCTCATAACCATCAATAATAATTCTCTTAAAAACATTTCTGATTATAACTCAGATCCAAAAATCAAAAAAATCCTAAATATATTCTGATTAATTTCTAGTTCCTTTTCAAATTTCAGTGTAAAGGTCCCATAAACACTAATATCACTCTTCCCCACCAAACGCAGTAAACCTAACATCCAATCGGAGCACGAGTTCTCGTCTACACACCTAACACAAAAAAATTCCTCTTATTTCAAACATCTCTATTTTTATACACTTAAATATGCAGTTTTGGGCAAGTGATGTCGTCACGAAAGCTCAGCAGATGTGGAGATTAAGGGCATTGAGAATCATGTGCTTCAAAGTAATTTGTCAACTGTATAAATAAAGTATCGCAGGATTCAGCGCCGTTCTATATTTATTTAACAGGATAATGCTGTGATATTTACGCCAGCGAAGTGGAATTATTTGAATTTCCGCTAGAACCAGTTCTGATGAAATAATTTTGACAAATCTGTCAATGCAATGCCTAAAAGTAATAAAAAATAAATTCCTTCCTTTTGAAAGCCACTATTCAATGGTTAAAATCAAGTTTGATAAGACTTAAAATTTCTTTTGCATTCCCTATGATGAAATTTAGAAGAGTATAGAATGTTTCGTTATCTGATCATACTTCAAGATTATGAAACATACAAGTTGAAAGAAAAAGACGCTAGATTAAGAGGGGGGGAAACACATATTAAGTCTTTTTCGTATATTTTGAATTATCTCCATGCTTTAAATAATCTTACTAATGCTTTATGCTTTTAAATATTTATTTCTCCTCAATTTATTGAAAAAACTTACATTCTTACACAAGAATAACTTTTTTTTACTATTCAATCATGGAAACCACATCGAGGCATGCTGAAAGATTGCATACGCCAAGCAACTATTGGATTCAGAAAAATTACCATTCCGAAACAGTTATATTTTTTAAAAAAAAAAAAATTACTTCAAACTCATCTTCACTTTTCAGTAAACGAAACAGCAAAGCAGTTTTGAGCTACAGCTCGGAAGATTATCTTCACATAACAATGAGCCGTGTTCAATAAACATCTTAAAGTTGTGACATTAAAAGTATCTTTCAAAATATTCCAACGTAGAAAGTACTTTCATCGACATTCCAAAATATTTGCAAATGCTGCGATCCGAAGAGGTGATGTTTATGAAGATTCCTGGCAATCTCCTTAGCATAAGGCAGCCATTTGGATTAATATATATGCAAAACTAGCGCAAGTCTTTAACTTAAAATTCAGTTCCTGAAGAAAAATGGAATAAATTCTTTCACGGGATGAATAAAACTTTGTATTTCGCCGAGGTCTAATAACCATATCCTTACATATTATTGAACGAACAGGAATTACTTTGTATCTGATCCATTTTTTTTTCGGTTAAACGTACATGACAGTTCGAAAGTTTTATTCCAGTTTTTGAAAAAAAAATGTTTAAAATAACTATACCCCAGTTTATTATTGAATTTTTTTAAGGATAAAGTTCTATTTTCATAAAGAAAACCAACAAACGTTTGAAAAAATTCTCTTCAGTTTCTTAGCAAAGGCACAAAAAGTTCAATGTGTTTTCGAAGTTTATATTATATAAACAGAAACACGAATGTTAGGAAACTTTTTATTTTATTAATTTTATCGGTAGTATGTTTTCAGTCTTTCCAAGTTCGTTTTTTGTTGTAGCTATAGCCTAATGTTTGTGGTCGCGGACTTGCAACCCGCGTTGTTTCCTTCCAATCGTGAGTTTGAGCCCTGATGCCACAAAGGATTCGCAGTGTAGAGAGACTGATACACGTTAAATCTGGAAGAAGTCACAAGTCCTCCGAATGCCGTTGTTTGGAATTTGGAGAGAGAGATGACAGCTCAGGTGTCGTGCTCGTCACTTATTCGAGGTTCAAAATTACGAAGTTCTTCACCAACAGCCCTCACATAACTTCTCAGTGCGACGTTAATTAATTATTATAATTCTGGATCGTTTCGTATTTTTTTCTTATTTTATTAATTCACGATATCATGTATAGTATATCTCAAGTTTTTTAAAAATAAATAGAAGTTAAAAAACAACTTGGCTAATATTAATTTCTTTTTGGTTTTTCTATTACTATATTTCACGATATAATCGACATATTACGGATCATAAATGAATTCAATTCAGGAAAACATAAATTCAATACAATATAAAGATGAGATTGGATATTTTCAAGGCAAGAAATTTTTATTTTAGATATTAATTTATGAAATTTCTATTTCAAACTCAATCATTTTATAATATTTAAAAATGTTTTCTAGCAATATATATATATATATATATATATATATATATAAAACTATAACAACGTCATAAAACTATAACAACGTCAAAACAATATTTAGAAAATCTTAGAGTGGGAAATCAAATGCAGTTTTCTTACCAAACTAATTGGCTTTCTAACCTTAAGTAAAGCCATAAAATTGCCCCTTTTTTACGGTTTGTGAGATTTTTTCTCTTTTTTCAATTCTATGGCCGTCAAAAATGATTATTAAAATGTTTTCAAATATTTTTTTAAAGATTTGAAAACCAACGTACGAATCTTAAAAATAGTTCTTAAGAAATCAGAGAAAAATGAAATTTCAAAAAAAAAAAAAAAAAAAATTTCCTGCATTCATTTAAATAGAATAATCTATATTTGAAGTGGAATAGAAAAATTCTTTGGGATTAACATTCTGTTCACAAATTAAATTTGGCTGGTAAACGGAAGCTTTAAATCTGTAATAAAATGAATTATTTTTCATTGTTTTTTATTAGAAATAATTTTTTTCTGGTATTTTATCATTTTCTATATTAAAAGTTTCTTAGATTTTGCCAGATTTCTTTTCTATTTACTTAATTTAATTACAAATGGTTTGAATAGAATTAGAAAAATTAACTTGCTATCCCTTTTTCAAAAATTTTTTACAAGACATGCATTTTTCTCATTTACACTGTTTTGGATTTACGGTGATCGAATTAGGTTAATTAGGTCATTCCCTACTGATTGAAAAATAATTTTGAAACGTCTATTTTAAACAATACTTTTCTTAGTGAAGCAAGAAGAATCTACACAGAGTATTTGAAGAAACGAGAGACAGCATTTTGTACACTATTGTGAAGAGTAATATGTATACGAAGAGTAAATGTTTGAATGAAATATTTTAAACCATGAAAATGCGATTAGAATAATTTGATTATGATATCTATAGTCCGTTCTTCGAAATTTTCTACATATATATATATATAGCTCTCAATTATAGAAAGGTTTCAGTTTTGGAGAATATTTCAGAAGTCATTAAAATGAGAAAAGAATGTAACTTTATTGAACCCGAATATACATTATTTCAGAATTTTAAATCTTATTCATATGTATATCTAATTGATATTCTTGTAACGCCCGTTCTTCATTATGTAATTCTACAGCTATCGTTCCTAAACACAGTCAGTAATCATTAGACTCCAGTAGAAGAAAAAAAGTTGTAGATAAAATATTTTATTAATAATCACTGAAGAATACATAAAGTCGCTCTCTCTTGAGTCTCACTTAACTTATCAATTCTGATTACTCTCTAATAATGAAATAATAGCTTACCGAATCACTCGTTCTGATTCAATCACTGTGGCCGCGGTAGCCTAGTGGTCATGATTGAGGACAGCAGTTTTCATCAACTCGTGGGTGAGAGCACTGATACCACGAAAGATCCGTTGTGTAGCCGAGGTGATGCATGTTAAATATATTGAAGCTCAAAGTCCTTCCGTGGCGTGGTGTGGAAGTTTGGAGAGGAGGGCGCCAGGTCAGGTGCCATTCTCGTCTCTTTCCCGAGGTTCAAACTTTCGAGTTCCATCGCCAATAGCTCTCGTATTGCTTCCAGTGTGACGTTAATAAAGCCAATCCAATCCTGATTCAATCACTTCATACACACACAAACAGCCGATTCTTATCTTATTACTTTAACTAAGAATCGCTTCAATCATAAGGATAAATAGCGATGCTTTAATACAACTTACAATTATATATCTCCTGAAGTTATCTTCTTTCTCCCTTCATCTTCCTTTCAATTCTATATAATTTATATATCATTATGTCTAATACAA
Source organism: Nephila pilipes (assembly GCA_019974015.1). NCBI lineage: Eukaryota > Metazoa > Arthropoda > Arachnida > Araneae > Nephilidae > Nephila > Nephila pilipes. The sequence continues at coordinate 532,411 of BMAW01100788.1, read as the reverse complement.
TTCCCTTCATTTCTATCTTCATCTAATTTAATTAATAATACTTCATTTTCGTTGAGAAGAAATTGTAATTTTATGTAATTCAAAATACTAAAAAGTCACGGAGTTTAATGAAGAGAAAATCGCGAATAGCCCTACGTCCCATTCTTAAATGTATTTTTAAAATTTTATGCAATTTTTTTTAAATCTAAAAACTTGTTCATTTCAGTTTTACTGTTAACCAGTGTAGTTTTGATTTTCTGTTTTACTTTTACTCAACATTGAACATTCTAATTTTAAGCGAATTTAATTACAAATAAATTAAAATTTCCAATTCGTTCTTAATAATTTTTGTTTTTCTCTAAACATTTTTTTTTTGGCTTCTTTGCATCATTTCCTTAAATTTATTTTATAAAATAGAAATATAGATTCCGCTGACAAAACCATTAAAATCCATTTGAATCTCCTGCACTGACCAGTTTCGAAAATAAAGTAATACTTGTCCTTTATCGAAACTTTTTTTGTAAAAAAAAATTTTCTTTTTCGATATGCTGTACTCATCTTCTTGCCTTAGTAAAATTCCGTTCTTTTCTTTCCCACAGGGACTTTTTAAAAAAAGAAAGAAAAGGAATAAACGAGTTTCAAGGAAATGAAATTTCAAACTCATGGAGTATTTGAATATTTTGTATTCCACTGACATGTTTGCTAAAGCTTTCTTACTTTGGAAACCTTTGTATTCTTCAAATACTACTTTACATACATATAATATCCTTAAAAGCATTCAAAACATCTCTTCCGAACAACTTTTTTGTGGAGTGAAGCATACATTGAGTTAGGAGATTTTCCAATGTCTGTTCGAACGAAACGGCCTCCTTTCAATTTGACGGATGACTTTCCACAAAACTTTTCAGACATATGCTTTAAAACATTCTCCTTCTGTCGGTAAGGATTTCACAAACTACTACGTCAGTTAGAGGATGATTTAAAAAGGAAGATAAAAGGACTCCTTTTTGAAAGAAAAGAAACACCGTGTGGGATTACATGTTTGTAACTCAACTGAATCCTGTTCAATAATCTCCAATTTTGCTTCAAGAATAGATTTTTCCCCCGATGTATAGGAAAACGACAGTTTAAAATTCAAATAATTTTTTAAATGAAAGTGCGAAAGTAGTTCAATTGTTATAATACAGTTCTATTTTTAGCGCAAGGTTGGGGAACTAATTTTTATAATATATCTAGATTTTATATCAGAAATATATCTTAATAATTAAAAAGTTAACACTAATCCTACCTAATTCAAAAGTTAGCTCAGTTTATATGAAAAAAGGCTTTATTCCGCGAAAAACGAAGTGTATCGAGTTTTAAATATATTTTCACAAATCTCTCAAAAAAGTAATCAAACATGTTTCTTTGATTCAATATATATATATATATATATATATATATATATATATATATACTAAACCCCTATACATAGGGGTTCATAATTTTTTTTTTAATACATTACATCAAATGAGAAATTTAAAAAATCATTTTAAACAGAACTTAATAGTTTCTTAATTGATGCTCAGTTCACATGTCTATTGTATAGGTATATTATTTTCTTACATAAAAAAATGAATGTGATTTGTCCATTACTTATAAATAATACACAAAAGTAAAAATTTCTAGACCAATCATTGTTGTAATGTGATTGTTTATTGACGTCGCGCTGAGAAACATCATGAGGGCTATTGGCAATGAACCTCGCAATTTCGAGCCTTGGTCGAGTGACGATTACGACTCCAGAGCTTGAGCTTCCCTCTCCAAACTTCCACACCAATCCAACAGGAAGGCTTGAAACTTAGACCAGATTTTAATGTGCGTCAATCCCGTTGGTCTTCAATGTCATCGGGGATCGAATCCACGATTCGACTAAAACAACGCCAAATGCGAGTCCGCGATCATGCCACAAGGTTACTACGATTTTGATTGTCATTGAAAGTTATATAAATGAAAAGAATATTTTTTATTTGATTATATCTAATGACATATAGCGCAATCTATTTATTTTCATAATAACGTAGTGTGATTTATATGCATTTAAAAAAAGTGTTCACGCTTTTCTTTCCAAAAATGACGAATTTAAGTTAAAAAGTAATCTTTAGGTATTTTTAAAAAAATCAACGAAGCATAATTTAACAAAAAAATTCATACTATCTTTTATTTTTGTTTATAAATATTAGAGCCATCTGCGAAAGAGAAATCACTTATTTTATTAGTGCTTTTAGTATATTTGTATCGAATTTGGTTTCATCAGCTATGAAATCATTCTCCCTCTCTCAAAAAAAAAAAAAAAAAAAAAAAAAAAAGAGCTAAAGCCTTTTGGCTGTCTGTTTTTATCTATGTATACATTAAATTAAACATACTTCGCAATGAAAAAGAAAATTACCTGAGCAGACGATTTTCCGTACTTTTCACAGAGAGGCTTGAGTGTTGGATCCGATATTAGTTGATATTCTTTATCTCTGAAATTGAAAAGAATGAACAAAATATTCCACATCATTATTAAATTATAAACTTTTACTTCACGAGATCTATCGTTTAAATGAAACTGAAGAAATAATTGATCAATTTCATTTTTCCTAGATTCATATTTTAGTAAACTTAATTTTCTTCGAAAATTGATTAAGTATTGCTCAAAATATTCTAATTTGTGAATTACCTTTGTTGTCCAGGTGCTCCGATGGGTGAATAAGCCGTAAGAGCTATTTTCAATTTTTTGCAGAGATCGTGTAATTCAAATTGAGGCAGATATGCATGACATTCAATCTGAAAACAAACAAAATATTGAATTTAAGATAATTCTAATTAAAACAATTTAAAACTGCTTTCTCTTTTAGGTGTTTGGCTGTGTTTCTTTTATTAGCTTCCAAGTATCCAACTATCAAATAACAAGATTCTAACTAATTGGAAGAATTGAATTCTTATATTTTTTTCGTTCAATTTATCAGCAGAATTCTCAACTAGAGATATAACCAGAACCGGTCAGATGGGTGGGGGGAAGGCTAAGAGTGTAAGTACACAAGACCCTGTGTTTATGAAGGAAATTCGTTGTAACCTCGTTTTGTAAAATTAAAATGGTTTCATTTTCTTTTATATGTCAATCCCAATTTACATATATTTGAATATTCTTTTCAATTATATATATAAATACTTCAATAACATTTTGATTAAAGATATTTTTGAAAAATCGTCTGACTTTTCGAAAATATTACAAGTACGCGAATATATCCATAAAAATATCATCTGAAGATCTATGAATGAAAATGATATGATATATATATATATATATCATATTATTTTCATTCATAGTACAAGTAATTTTAGTTTGGTATAATGGTAAATACTTATCAAACCTGATTGAATATCTCATGAAGTTTGCGAACATTCAAAATAAAGAAACAAGTAGTCGAAATATTAGTTAATTCCCAAAAAATGTGTGTGAATTTATTCGAGAGGAATCATCTAATCTGTACACATTTTTTTGAGCAAGATGGTCAGTTAATTTAGGAACATTGCCATCTACGTATTAAATTTTATTAGCTCTTTTATTAGATTTTCAATACTTTAACTCTTCTGAGGAACAAAAACTACTTAACCGAAAAGCTCCGAAGCTCGTATCATGTTCATATTCAAAATGAAATTAGAACTAAATAGCGGCGATTTGAAATGGATTTTTTCAACATAATTAAATCAATTGACAATCAGAATAAATTTCTTACTCTGGACTTTTGAATTAAGATTAATAAGAAAGAGTGATTACATTCTTAAAAAAGGGGGTTATTTGAGAACAAAAATTTACAACCATTTTTTTATTACTTAAGTATTTTTAACTAATGGAATGCAGTTTGTTTTTATTAATTTTCATATTTTCCCCAATTTGCACATTAAAAACAGAAAATGTTAGAATTAGAAGCATTTAAGAAATAAAATTATAAAATAATTTTTAATTCTTAAATACAGCAGCGAAAACAAGAAAATATTATATTACAAATACCACAGTTTTTATTTTATAAAATGGCATTTCCAACAAGCTTCTGAAATATTTGACAATAAGATTAAATGAAAATTATAATAAAAACCTTTAACAGTTGGAGCGGGGGTTAATTTTGTGAGAATCATTCTATAACAAGAATATTCAAGTTTTAAATTATTTTTAGCTCAATATTAAGTTATTTAAAAAAAGAAAGCACTGCTCCTTTATTATTAATCATTCTGTATCATTCTGAGCAATTAATATAGTAAAGAACTAATCAATTCTTACTTTCATTTCCTCCAAATATGTACGGTAATCAATCTTCAGTTAAATTTATAACTAACCCCTTCCTAAATGATAATTCATTTCGCATGGAATTGGGGAAATCCAAATTATATGAGACGTCGAATTTTAAATCTCTTTGCAACTATACCTTTGTAATTTATCCTTGAAGTTTCAAACCGCGAGAGCCCAGTGGTTAGCGGCAAACGATCGTTAAGCGTTTGACCTTGAAAAGTTGATGACTGAAGGGGAGGTGCCAAAACGAATCCTACCCATCATATTTCACCCGGGCTAAATTAGGGTCAAATTCTCCAAATGACTAGTCCATCCAAAAACTACCCAGTTCAGCGTAAGAGAAGGAGGAATTTTAGAGACTCCGATGGCGACAGTTTTGGCATTTAATTGATGAAACTTTTGATGATCAATTTAGTAAAAGTGGGTCGTATCATTTTTGATGAGATGTCACAGAATGAGAGGAAGATTTACGAAAAATAACAAGGATATATAGTTATTTTTAGATTGTGATGGAATTTTGCGATAAATGCATATATCATTTACAAAAACTGTAAATTATAGCAGTCAGTAGATGTTTCCGATAAAGGTAAAAAAAAAAAAAAATGAGCAAATACTCAGAATGTAAATTTTTAAGAGAAAAAGTAAATATTGCATCACAAATGAATCAAACAAAATGTATTACAGGATAACTGAAACATTTATTTTAAAAAAAAAGGGGGGGATGTAAATTAAATAAATTCTGTCTTGGAAGCTCATATGAAGAATCGGAGACTTAACAGACACATAACAATTTCTGGCTATCAAATGTGTTTTCTAATTCATTTCAAATAATAAAGAAAACTGTTTTCCTTTCATTAATGTATTTAATTTTATTTCAAATTCTTCGGCTGAATAACGTTACTTCATAGTAAGTTAGTTACATTTAAAACTTCAGAAATTCAAACAAATCTATTTTCACGTTTCACATTTACTTATACACTACTTATCATTCAGTTAGATCTTTAAAAAAATTATTGATTAACGGGTGGTCTTGTTATCTATGTTGTTAAAATTTATTATTTCACAATTCAACAGAGGTTATCAGAAATAAACGTATACAAAAATCAAAGGGGAAGTAAGTAAAAAGAAAGATATATATAATTAATGGCTGGAAATCATACTAATAAAAAGATAAATTTATGTTTCATTTCAATTCATTAAGAATTTAAGAGAAATTTATAACAACATATTTTTCAAAATTAAATTCACAACTGGTGCAAGCAGGCTTCAAACATATACACAAAAACTTTTATGACAAAATTTCAGAAAGTGGTCAGCTACGACGTTTTGCGGTTGAATAATAAAACAATAGGCCCTTTGGTGGCTTAAATTGCAGTGTATTTATTTTTAAAAAAATCTTTATGCTAATATCCCAAAATAAAATTTAGCGAAATCTCAATGGATTTAATTTAAGCGTTTCTAATGTACTGGAAATAAATAAATATCTTCTCTAAATTACTCTGCATCACCTTTATTTTGGCATTTCAAATGCTTAATTAACGCATGCCCACTAACTGCAGTTAGTGCTGTTCTAATGCTTCGTGGACCTTCATCATATTTAGAGCCCTTTACATCGCACCATAATTGAATTGAGCGAGAAAATATTCATTTAAATAATTGACGATCCTTAATCTCTACACGTCCTCTAATGCTTTCAGGTATTTTGTCCCCTTAATAACCTTCTACAACCGAATTGCATAAGAACTCATTAAAGCGTCTAGGCATTAGTCTAACTTTGATTATTGGTTTGTTATGTAAACAAGAATTGTCCCGAGAGTAATAGTACTCAATGCCTTAAAAAATCGAAAAGGCAATAAACGAGGAACGTTCAATAAGTCCTTAGAAAAAATAGAAAACAAATTATTTTAGGTATATATATGCATATAA
>BMAW01100788.1:468229-522297 GCA_019974015.1 Nephila pilipes | reverse complement strand
TGTAATGTAGTAGTGTTTCATGTTTCGTCGGCGGTTCTGCATCGAAGCAGAAATTCATCAGAATTGCGGTAAAACAGCCTTAGAGTCGACCACTTGATTGCGATTATTTTCCACTAAGTGCAAACGTGGCGCTCATGTTGCTGAGATTTTTCACACTCAATTTTTCGCGCAAATTTGAAAACACTGTACCTTGTGATATGCTAGAGCCAACAACTATTTCGTGCATTTTGATTCTTCGATCACTCAAAACCATATCGTGGATTTTGTTAATCATTCCGGGTGTAATCACTTCTACTGGACGTCCAAACAATGTTAATCTTTTATAAGTGCACTGCGAAGTTTAAACTCACTTACCCAAATGTAAACAGTTGATATCACAAGGAACATATAACAACTCCTATATATGCAAACATAGGAGTTGATGTGCCATGAACTTCATCCAACTCTGCTTTGATGTCTTTTTGTGTTATGCTTCTTAAAGATAAGTGTTTAATATCCGCGCACGAGAAACTCCTCCTCCCCCCTATTTTTCTAAAACACCAGTTTCTTGCTTCAATCGACAATAAAAATGATACCATGTAATGGAAATAACTAAGACTTAGACAGCTGTCTAGTGAGTCATGATGCTTACTAAAAACAAACCATTTTCGATGTTGCGAGCGCCATCTCTTTTATTTTCTAAGAGCTTATTGAATGACCCTCGTAATTCTGAAAAATTTACAAATACATATACGTTAAACTCTATTTTTCAAAGTTGCTGCCTTCTTACTCAATTTTATCTCGAGTCTCCAGTGACAAAGTGCATTAAGTAAGTGCACTCCCAAAAAAATGTCTCCTGTATCTTTTTTGATCCATTGTTTGATGATATTCTGGACTTCAATGGTGGTCGAAAATCTTTACCTACCAATAAATGACTTCATAGAAAAGAAAAGATGAAAATCTGTAGCTACCAGATCAAGGGCTGTAAAAGGAGATGTTAATAATGTTCCTTCCGAATGAGTCCAAGAGTTGATTTGTAGCGTTGACTGTGTGGGGGCGTGCGCTATCATGTAATAAATACTTTACCTTCGTTCACTTTCCCCTGCTTCAAAACGATCCTCCGTAATTTTCAAGGCTTCTTAGTACTGATCGGAATTAACTGCTTCTCTCTGAAGAAAAATCTAATGAGGAGAATCTCTTTGTGGACCCAAAAGAGAGAGGGAATCGTTTTTTGAATCGAAACAACGGTTTTAATTTTTTCTTGCAAGCTTTGCATTCACAACACCATTTGTACAAATTAATATTGTTTATAACTCCATTCCTGAAAACAGTTTTCATACGTTAAAAGCACGAAACAGTGCGTTTCTCTTCACGAAAAGAAACAAAATTAGACCCATCAACTCGCGACTAGCAGGTTTCGGAATCGGGACACTCATTTCAACACGGCACTACAACAAAAGTGTTCAACTGACAAACGAGCAGGCAATTCTTCTGCCACGACCTTGATATGGAAAGGAAAAGCTTCCAACTTTATTGAAAAGTACATTCTTTGAGCGTTAGAGGCTGAGTACTCTTACTTTTTGCATACCCCTAGTTTTAAACCAAATATATTATTACCAATGTATATAATACCCCATTTTATAATTATTGTTATTCTATTAAAGATAAGGTTATCTACTGCACAATAATTGTTTACGGAAGTTTTTGTTAGTATGCGATCTAATAATTTGCCTTCTTACACGAAGATCTGCTGATGCTTTCTATGTTATCATCATTTTTTTTATCGTTTTGTTACGTATTGTAAAAATGCTATCGAGCATACAAATATATCGTCTCTTTTGTGCCAATATATTTGCATTATGAGGAATGCTATCCGGTAAAACTTATCTTGATAATTAAATGAAATGGCTGCTGGTTCTCGCAGACCTCTCTTTGTGCTACTGAGAAGATTAAATTTTCCCGAGGAGATGAACTACCAACTTTAAAATTTTATGGTTGAGCTCGGTCCCTTTGGGCTAGGTAATTAGACTTCAGCCTAGTCAGCCGTTTATCTAACATGGCCTTCCAGCGCAAAAAAGTTTTTCACATTACCATTTTCAACAGTATTTAGAATTGAATAATTTTAATGGAATGATTCAATGACAGACATTTCGTACTTATTTTAAATTGTATTATTTTCTTGAATCGCCGTAAAAATTAATATTTTACCGAAATGGAATTTTCAGCTGACGGAAATATGATAAAACCTCGCATTACTTTTTTTTTTCATTCATGTCGTTTTCAGAAAATGTTTTCTTAAAGCTGTTGAAATTCGAATAACCTCTCTGTAAATTGCTTCTATGTTTAAAAACAAACATATGAAAAACACGCAGGTTTTGAGTTGTTTAAGAGTTCCCATGAGTTGAAAATCTTTTTGCAACAACAAAAACTCGAATATCTTACAAAGAAGCTGCATTTCATACTACTCTATTCTTTTGATGTTCCATAGTAAATATCAGACCAGCTGTCTGTGTTCTGACAGTTAGAGTGATTCTTTTACGGGTGAAAGACCTCCTGTTATGCGTATTTCAATTGAAGTTGTCATCAGTTTCATGTAGTCTGTGAGGCATGCTATGTTAAAACATTTTTATTACAACGTTTTTCTGAATTTCACTTGGTGTGTGTGTGTGTGTCATCAAATTTTCGATCGTTAATTTAACCAACTTCCCATCAAGCTAGAGCTTTGAAATTTTGGGAATCGTTCGTACTCGCCTAACAATGCAATATTTAGACGTTTGCGACAAGTTTTAACTAATATTTCAATAATTTTAACAAGTCAAAATATTCTTTTCTCTCGGCGCTTCTAGAATTGAGGAAAAAATTTCTTTTCACCTCTGGGAGCACCGGGCACTCCCCACGCAGCATGCGGTATCGTAAACCTTTTGTACTCACAAAGGGGAGATACTATCTCCCCTTTACTATCTCCGAGATAGTAAGGGTTGCTGACTTTTAGTCAGTAATCATTCGCAAGAAAGAAAGTTTCCAATATTTGGCGCCGTGTCTTATCACAATAATTTTTTCTGAATTCTGGTTCCCATTCTTTTTTTAATAGAATGACTTACAAACTTTCAAATGCATGTTTTGCTTTTATGAGTATTATGAATTTTTTAATACACTCACAAATGTCTCTTTTTAAGTAAATTTTAAAATTAAAAATAACTAACAGTTTTAACTAATATTGCAATAATATTCTCTAATAAACTTTGCCACCATATAAAAACGTTGTTTTTAAAAACGTTGGTTTTTATATCGAATTATTATGTATTTCACTTGGTGTGTGTGTGTGTGTGTCATCAAATTTTCGATCGTTAATTTAACCAACTTCCCACTAAGCTAGAACTCTGAAACTTTGGGAATCGTTCTCACTCACCTAACAATGCAATATTTAGACATTTGCTACAAGTTTTAATTAATATTTTTTTAAATAATGCTGTTTAGCCCAACCACTTGGCGCGGTTTCAAAAATTGCCAAACTAAGCGATTTTTTTTTTTTTTGCTGAACGTTAAGTCCGTGAAGCGTACCAGGGTAGCCACATTTGGCAAAATACTGCCAAATAATTCCTGTCTCCAAAAGTGATTTGATTAAACTGCATTCCAACCATTTAATTTACCGGATGAATTAATTTTAGTTAGTTTTAAGGTTTTTATGTATTTCACCAGGTGTGTGTGTATCAGAGTGTCATCAAATTTTCGATAGTTAATTTATCCAACTTCCCATCAAGCTAGAGCTCTGAAATTTTGGTAATAGTTTTTACTCGCCTAACAATGCAATATTTAGGCATTTGCGGCAATTTTTAACTAATATTTTAATAATTTTTTTAATAAACTTTGCCACCATATAAAAACATTGTTTTTAAAAACGTTGGTTTTTATCTCGAATTATTTATTCTTCAATACGAATACAATTGTAACATTTCCGAGAGATCACACGATACTTTCATTCAACAAGTATTTTATTTTCAATGAAACAAGCGTTTTTGTTTTAAATTCTTTTACAGTACCTTCTTTGAAATTTTATTTATTAATGATTTTCAGAAAAACTCCTTTGAGTTCATAATAAGTTATGGGTATTAGGTCGTGTTAAATCAATGGAGATGTCAAGGGAATGTATATTTAAATGTATAAATACTACAAAATATAATCATGCAGCTACGGATTGAGTTTCAAATGCATAGAAAGAGTTAACAGTAAAACTTTTGCAAGTTGACACCCAAAGGGCAGAAATAAACTGGACGACATATGGAGTAGAGTTTATTTTCTAGACATATATATATATATATATATATATATAAAATTCATTTTCTTAACTTCATAGCATACTTGTGTAAAACGGCATCCTATGATAGGTCTTGTCTGTCATCTTAAAGTAAATCGTAGGATCTATATCTCAACTTAAGTTCAATTCGGATCAAGTAAAATAGTTAGTAATACCCGGAATATATTACTTACTCCTCAAATAATTGAGATTATCTTCACAATTAATATCCTTTCCACGAGTGCTAACAGTTTCTAGAATCTATCTAAGAATGCTCTTACCGGAATAAGATGAGAGTACCTCCTTCCATTGAACCGACAACGTAAAGTCCTAATCTCACCAAATCCTCTATGCACCTTAGAAGACTTTCACGAATATCACAGTAACACACTCTTATTATGTTAACCTTAATTGATAAATTCAATTATTCGTCGCATTTGTACGGTTTTATTTTTATCTATTCACTCCACTTCCAAAGTTAACTTACTTTGCATCACGTTCTATTTGATTGGGAAAAAGCTGGGAATTTAAATATAAAATCAGAAAAAAAGGCCTCAAATGTTAGTTGGAAATAAATTACGAATAGCCCATGTTACACAAGTACAAAATTACTCATAATCAAAAGCGCAGTAAAATCACAGATATGATTACACTCATAATCAAAGTATTTACTACTTTTCATGGTTTTATCTTCTTTCTGAAAAAGAGAGAAAAAAATCGACTCTGATCTGTTTCTCATTGACGATACACAGATCAAAATTAATCTTTGGAAGACTATAACGCACACATTAATTACACGAATTCAAACTCTTCTATATAAATTACAAACATTAAAGAGAATTATCCCGAACACATAGGTTTTATTTCCTAATATACAATAAATCACCGCATGTCTATGAAAACACAAGCAATAACCATTTTTTTCCGTTTTGGACTACTTATTGTTTTATTACTTAGTGTCCGCTTGTAGAGGGCGTCATGTAAGAGGCGAGTGCAAGGTGTTTATTTATACAAGCCTTCAGTGAGAGTGTAACACTCTTTCTATATAAACATATATGTGTGTGTGCATGCGTTTATGTGTGTGTGTGTGTTTGTAAAAATCGCAAGGCGACGAGCTAAACGTAAATTGCACTACTTACGAAATAACGCGTTAAAGATACAAAAGAATAAAGAAGCAGTTTATTACGCAACCAACCTTGCTCTTTATCTCAAAATTTAAAGAAAAAATCATATAAAAGTTACATGAGTGAAAGTTATCCTTAATCGAGAAAAAAGAAAGTTAAGTAGATTAATGTCTCAAAAGTGATGTAAAAGTAGAAAAAAAAAATTATACTACACATTGTATTCGATTTCTTTGTTTGTTTGTTTTTTGAATACTCCGAGTAAATCTTTCAAAATAAAAACATTGTAGCGTGCAAAAACGATGCCAGCTTTTAAAAATAAAATGATTCGGAAGAAACGATTCCGCGAGGAAAACTCAAATAAATGTTTAAATATTAAAATTACAGCAAACGATAAAATATTAAAGAAGATATTAAATTATTAAAATTGATGATAATATTCTTACAATTCTGACGGCACGATATTAATATTAAAACAAGTAACTGTAATTAGTTTTTTGTCACGCGACACAAGAATCCACAGTGCACTAATTCATTCATATGGCTTCAGATTTGAAGCCTAATTTGGCGTCAACATCTAGTACTATTATCAGGAAATAAATAAATAGGAAGTCCTCCCAATTTCATTCGCATCATTTACAGTGAATGACTCTAACTGTATTGTCTGATGTGTGACATTTCTAATACCATCTGAATATTTGCTATGGTTTAAAATAATTTAAAATAATTCCACTTTCTTTAACTTGCAAATTTTCAATAAGTATAAAACGAAATTGATTCAATCACAATACTAGTCGATGCAAACTTATTAAATGTTATTTTATTCCAATGCAAGATCTTTGCATAGTTTCAAATTTACATAAATACTCTTCCTTATGCTTTTCCATTGAGCTCAGAGTATTTCGTTATCATACTTTTTTTTTTTAAAGAAAAAAAATACAACTTAGTTTCCAAATTATAAAAATTTACTATAAATGGTTTATTCTTAAAAATACATATCAAAATTTCAAGTCCTTTAGATTAAATTATTCAAACTTTTTATAAATTAAATCTTATGATCATTTCAAACTATGCATTGTGTGAAATTTATGAGATACAGCGAATCCTTTTTCAGATAAATTCAGTTCTTCACGAATAAAATAATGTCAAGAATTTAATTAAGAAGTTAAAATATTAAGTTGATAAGTAACATTATTTTTAATCAAATTAATAAAATATTTCGTGCTTTTTAAATAGTTGATGCAATTAATTTTATTTTATTTACAACGCGCATCAAAAGCAACTAAATCGGTATTAATTACAACAAAGAATGCACAGTTGCATATTATTTCAAAATCTATTTTTTAAAGAAATACAAGATTATCTTCTTTAGGAATAATGTTTTTCTTAATTATTAAGAATAAGAAGTACATTCCAATGCTAATAATTCTTGAAGATAACTCCACGATGTCCTTTTACAAATAAATTAACAATAACAAGTTCCAAATTCCTCATTTGCTCCTCGTTGACACCGATAAAAATTCCCTTTTTAAAACCGAGAAGAATGACTTCAAAATTACATTTTTCCATCAACTTTCTTCGGAGAAATGTCAAGAGATTTGGAAAACTAATTAATAAGCTGAAATCTGTTTTAATTATTCTTTCTTTCGCTTAGTCTTAAAAGTTCTTGCTTTACGGTCCTCCCATGCTGATTAATATCATCACAAATGCGACAAGTTTTTTTCTTTTTTCAGAATCCTTCTCGTACATTTATTTATCATTCATTAACTAAACTCTTAAAAGGAATTAATGAACGCAAAAGATAAGGCAATGAATTAACTTTCATTCTTTCTAGCAGAACGCAAGTTAATCTTGCTGTATTTGGAAAACAGAAAAATTCAAACGTTTTCAGGAGCTTGCAATTACTTTATTTGCCAGTTAGAAGGAGAAAAAACAGGCCGGAAAAAACTTATTCTTATCAGAAAAGGTTTTTATCAGGTTTCATGCTCACAGTTCACCGACTATGCTTGAGGTTAAAAGGCTTTTTTACGTATTTCTTCAATGTTTTTTCCCCTCTTCTTTTAGCCATGTTGTTCATTTACGCCAGGAAGCAGTTATCTTATCTCTGCAGCAGTAAAAAAAAATGCCGCAAATAGAAACTTTTTTTTGCTGGAAAAATATGTTTTTATCTCCAATGAAACGGAAAAGAAGAATAATTTTTTTTTTTAATTTCAATAATTTCAAAATGTTTTCTTACTTGCAAAACTGCCGGCTTGATGCGAGCAGAGTCGTATACTCTGTTTACTTGTTCGCTGTTGAAATTGGAAATTCCAATTGATTTCACTAAGCCTTGATCCACGAGGTTTTCCATAGCCTGAAAAGGAAAATTAAAACCTGCTTTAGATCGGTGATCTCTTAAATATTTATTCACCCAGCTTAAAATTTTTGTCATTTTTATGTTATTTTTCAAGGAATATTAAAATAAAGTTTGTCTGCAATGAATATATGTTTACTTATTTTTTTCAATATTGTCGATAAATGATTACGAAATTTGATTTAACATGTTCGTTACTAATCTAAAGGGGTTTATTTGTTTTAATAAATTAATTAACTACCCCAAAGAACTATTATTTTTAGTCAACCACAAATTGTCGTAGCTGACCACTTTAGAAAATTTTACCGTGTTTTTGCGTATATGTTTGATGCCTTACTTTCATCAGTAATGAGATTAGTTGTCAAAAATATGTCATAAATCATTTCTCTTAAATTTTGTTATTAAATTGAAATAAACATATGTAATACATGTTTGATACCTTCTTTCACCGGTAAGGAAATTAATTTTCAAAAATGTCATATTAAATTTCACCTAATTTCTTATTGTATAGAAATAAAACATATGTTATTTTATTTACCTATAGATTGATATATTACCTTACGTCATATATAATCAGAAATCAAGAAATGGCTGAAAATGAATGAAATTAATCAGAATTTTAAGACAGTTGTGAGGGAGCCATTTTTTTTTTTTTTTTTTTTTGTCTCAAGATTTTTGAACTACTTCTTTTTAATTTGATTCCTCTTGGAAAGTTTTGTGATCAAATGATTTTAATATTGTTTTACTAATATTACAATGAACAAAAGGTGTTTTTTTGTAATATATCATGAAAAAAATTAACTAAAACCAACTCTTTTTAATGCGTTGCAAAGAAAAGGGTCCCTTTGGTGGCGAAATCTTTTCTTCGCAACGCTTTGCATAGAACAATGTTTTCTGTTTGTTTATGATGTATTTATCGCAACTATTAATAAAATAATCACAAAACAACTATAAATATCGGAATTATATTTTTGAAAGAGAGACTCAAGAAAATGTAAATGAAAATATATGAAGGAAAAAGGTTGAAGAAATACAGTTGCTAAATGACAAGTACTTCTATAGATGCTTAATATAATTATTTAAGGCAATAATGACATTACATCGCCTATCCAAAAGGCTAAGGATTTTGAAATGTAGAATAGAAAGTAAATTGAGATTGATCATTCCTTTTTATCAAAATATTTTTTCTACAATGTCGTAATTTCTTAAAAAATCGTTCGTATTTTGAATAAACGATGATGGAAAAAATTATACATTCTAAGTTACATTAATTCAAAGAGAAATACTTATCTGTAGGCCTTATTCCATTCGGGTAAAATATCATACAATTTGGAGAAATAGAATATCACGAGTAAATACATAAGGCAACATAATCCGTAAAAAATAATTTCACAAAAAAATTATTGCACGGAATTAATAATGCTTTAAAGCTTCATTTGAGATATTGGCATGAACTTCGTAATTCTGCATCTCAATTAGGAAATGAGACACCATTTATGTCAACATCATACTCCGTGTGAGTAGTTTGAGTATATTCGATTTAACGTACAAGAAGCCTAATTATTATGCACCAGTCATAACTCTAATCACTGACTCGAACACGATTCGGACGTCGCTCATCACGACGTTCTAATTACTTGACCACAGAGGCGTCAAATATTACAAGAAAATAAAAAAAAAAAAATCACATAAAAGGAAATTAAAAAAAAAAGAATCTTAAGTATTTTATAAACAAATTAGAGAAATTTCATATGCATTATCTGAAATTGTTCTTTTTTGTAACCTTTAATCAATATCAATAAATTTTTAAAGAAAATCTACTTCTTTCTAACCTTAATCATATTAAAAATAGATTATTGAGTAAAAAAATTATTAAAAATAGTTTATATAATACTCATTATGTTCACCTTTCATTTAGAGCACCAAAAAATAAACAAAACATATATATATAAAAGAAATATTTTTTAATTATCTCATTATACAAATCTAGCCTGCAATCGCCGGAAAAAATTACTTCGTAACTGATACCAATTGGTTCAGTTTCGAGTACCTTGCAATCTACGAAAAGATCGCATGTTCTTATTTAATGAGCATATATAATTGAATAAGGAAGCATAAAAGAAACAGAAGTTCTCTCTTTTCTCTCAGTTTTTATTTAAAGGAGTTCCAAATTAGTTTTTAATATGAAAAAGTCATCAACAACATTCTCCACTGGAAATGACCCCATTATGAAACAGAATCCTAGCAGAGGGAATCCTCGATCTGGAAACAAGGCTGAAGAAAGCAATTACGCTCCAAACAATTGCATTTATTGTTCCCCAAACAATCACAAATCGCTTTCTCTATTATCGTATGTCTAATATCTTTATATCCTCTTTCCGCAATGGATAATTTCTAGAGGATTGTTATTAAGCTATTTGAAATGGTTCTGAAAATCATTTTAAGCGAAAAGGGAAAATATATAAATCTATTTTTAATCGGTTCTTGAGTAAAAGTATGAGTAGTATTTAATGTTACGCATTTTGAAAATATAAATAACTTTAAATATCTAAATCTTGCAACACAAAATTCATCGAAATAGTTACGCTGAAAAAGTTTTGTATGAGTAACCTTAAATGCAATTTTTAAAACTTCTGTTTTAAAGTTTATTTGAAAAATTGTATAATAAAAATACGGAATGAAATACATTTGTTGTAATAATGAGTTTTAAACTAGAAATAAAATTACGATGTTTCCTTTAATGTCATTTAGATTGTGATTGTTTTGTTAACGTCTCACTAAGAAGCAACACGAGAGTTTCTGGCAATGGAACTCATAATTTTGAACCTCGGTCAGGTGACAAGGACAGCACCTGACCTGATACCTCCCTTTCTAAACTTCCGCACCACCATGACCATTAGGTTCCTTCGGCTACTAATGTCATTTGGAAGAATACAATTTTTTTTTCTATAAATATTTTTCTTGAAATAATAACATAGTCAAATATAATTTTTTCAATCTAAGTAATTTTTAAAGTTTAGAAATTTCTTTTAAGAATATAATTTCCATTTCAGATCATAACTTTTTTTGCATGACTTGTTCTCAATGTTACTATCCCTACAAATTTTTAAATTGAATTAATCTATTTATCGGCTTGTTAAGAACATCTGGCTGTTTATTTTGCTTCAATTCAAAGATCTAATAAAAACAGCCGATATGTATCTTATTTTTAAATAACTGTCAGATACAGAGGTCTGCACCTGAACTGGTACTCTACTCTCTATATCCCCTCCAGGTCAACATAAAATATTTAAGCTCCAACAAATTAATCATGCATTAGCGGCACTCCATGACGATACACGGGAGTATATTTTAGAGGATTGTAAATTTATTTCTGTTATTGATTATCATCATTATTAGTAATCAATCAGACAAAATCTCAGTTTTATTCTTTTGAACACAGAGCACTGAAAATATAAAAGTGAACTTACTTTCCAAGTGTCAACCGGATCTATATCTGCACCATCGAATAAGCCGTCTTTCATGGGGAAGAAACCGTAGTCGTTATCAGAACGCTGTAAAAATAAAATAGTTTATAATTTTAAAAAAAGTACAGTGTATATGTTTAAACGGATGATCCAAAAGTCAGGATAAACTTTAAAAATTATAATTCACAAACGAATGCAGATAAAAAGCTCCGATTTGTACCAAACGGATGGAAAATAATTTAACGAATTAAAAAAAAGCTGCTTGTGTAGTTCTTTATGTGCCTACCAGATGGCTAACAGATAAAGAATTGCTGACATATTATAAGGAAACTAACAACTATTTAATGTGCTGTCCGTCTTTGAGCAGCACAAATGTCAGACGAGACACAAAATCATTCACGGCATTAAGCAATATTTCTTGCGGTGTGTCAGACACATGGTGGAGGATGGTATATTTCAATGCTGGTAATTGTATCGATTTGTCTCGGTACACTTTTTAATGCAACAATCCTCACAACCAAAAGTCACACGGTGTCAGATCGGGAGATCTGGGAGGCCATGTGTATGGAAAGAATCGATTAATAACTAAATCATCTCCAATGTTGAATGATAAAATCTAGGAATAAACAAAGCGACAAACGGTGGTATTCCGTCCTGCATAAAGGTCACTGCGTATAATAGTCACGCTTACAGTTCTGGAATGATATTATTTTGTAACATTCCTGCATACCGCTTACCAGCGACAAAAACTATTTTAAACATGTCTCTGTGTCTACTCCGAAATAATCTGGTCAATGAACCGACACCTAATGGTGATTTTTGGTGATGCAGGGGTTCTTGAATTAATTCATATGAATTTTGAGTATTCCTTACACGACAATTGGGTGTGTTAATACTACCAGACAGTGCGAAATGTGCTTCATCCTTTCAAAACACAGCATGAAGCCAGTCTTGTTACATATCAATGTTACTGAATACCAAATTTACAAAATCTTGACGAGTGATGCTGTCAAAAGATTTCAGTTCATGATTATGTTGCAACTTGTATGGATGTCGCTTCAGGGTATTTCGCAGTGCTCTCCAGACTCCTCGGTATTATAAACTTCACTGTCTAGAATCTCCTCGAGCACTGCATTTTCCGTGTGAAGAAATCGCCGGCATCGATAGTCAGGGAAACACTAGAGGATATTGAAAGCTAACCACTTCAGGATAAGAGAGTAAAGAACCTGTAACTTCAAATTTCTATACCATTTTATTCAATGCAAAACATGCCAAGGGTCTTTACCATCCTGCATATTATGCATCCAATAATACACGTTTATTGCCTGAGTGAAACTTTCTGAATTCTTGTGAAACAGTTTCACTTAGAAGGTTCCACGAAAGACAACATTTCTACAACTGTTACTAAATGCAGCTGCTCTTCTTACTGTTTTGTATAATCTGATATTAGAAACCCGACAGTTCCCTCTTTTAGTCAAATAAAAATAAAAAACTAATATATATATATATATATATATATATATATATATCATCACTCATTTATGATGTTGAAAATTTCCCACTCATATTAATTTTATTTTCTCAGAAAACATCTCAATTCCATTCCTTCCTTCACTCCAGTTTCTTGTTAATTTACATTAATCATTTACTACTATAGTTTTATCATTTAAACATTTATTTCTCTCTTATTACTTAAAAATAATAAAGCACAAAATACATTATGAAATGTACTTATTAAAATTTTTTCATTCGTTGAGTTAAAAATACTTTTTTTTCATTTTAAAAGACTAAAAAAGATTACATTTGATTAATAATCATCTGATTTCATGATATATTCTTCCATTCTTAATTTATTATCCATTAATAATATATCCGATTTGAAAAAAGCTTTTTCTTTTTCATTTCTTAATGATAAAATAGATAGTGAATATGAAAGTCTAATTGTCCTTTTAAATTTAACAAGAATATCAAATCCCCCCCCTCAAAAAAAATATTCGGCTTTGATTGAAAATTTCGTTTTTTGTAATAATTGTTCCATTCATTCTGTTGAAACAATAATAAAAATAAATAAAATTAGAAAGTGATGGAGAAACAACATGTATGTAATTAAATATATTTAAATCTTCAAAAATAAAAAAAAAACGATTTAAACTGAACGTAAACAGACAAATGCGAGAGAAAATTATCAAGCTGTTTTAATTATCAAGAAATTATATCAAGTTTCCTTAACGTTTATAGTCTAATACAGAATCTGTTGATTAAAAATTTGCAGTGGAAGGAAAAATTGTTTAATGGAATGGAAAGCATAAAAATGCAAATTAATACAGATGCAAAGTAATGTTAATAAACATGGTGATATAATGATGCAGATGAAATGAATGAAAATTACGAAACTATGATGCGTTCGGTGAGACAAATAAAAATCACTAATTTTTGTTCAGATAAGAAGCAAATCTAGCATTTTTAAGCAAGTTATGACTGCAAAAGAGTTCAAAACAAACATTTAATATCATTGAGGGCGAACAACGAAATTAAAATTAACGCACTTCAAGAAATACATTATTATCGCAAGAATACAGGTAACTTTAATGCCAGAAAACATATTGTTCCTAAATGGCATTCGGGGTAATCCAGGTTATTGGCAGCTTTCACTCTGCTGTAGATGGAATTACTCTTCAAGCATTATTAATGAATTTAACTTGTAGGGCATGCCAGCTTATGAATAATGGCCTTTTACGATTACGCTGTTACGCTAATGCATTAAATGGTGCCATTAATATCTTTAACTAGAGAGAAAAGCAGAAACATCTGCCAAGGCTGTTAAATAGAATGAAGGACACGATTTTTCTTCTGTTTCAGATTTGTCTTCTAAAGTCTAAAAAAACTTTCTTTACTGATGAAAAAGGGAAAAAAACCGACCAAAATCGTGTTTGGTTAAGATAATCAAAATTAAATTATCATTATAGATTGTATAAAAAGAAATTTCACTGTTACCAATAATTAAGATAATGTATGAGAGATGAAAAATATCGAAAAATTACTTTCAGTGAGTATCATATTTTTAATAATTAAAGAAAATACACGTTCAACAACATAATGTAAATGCTATTCGTCAAAACCCCTAAGGCTTCCGACCATTTTGATTTCGTGGACGTAATGTTAATCCTATGGAATTTCGACTACCGTTCTCAAATCTTCACAATTTGATCTATTTGAATGCAATAAAGTGCATATGAAAGAGCAAAACATAATGATAGCTTCTGTGGAATTGATTTTTTCCTCCGACTTTTAAAAGTATTTTTACCCCTATTTTAATGATTCTTTTGTGAGTTTTTCCAGTCTTTAAAAATATTTCAATATACCTTTAAAAATCGGAGAGAATAAGTAATTCCGCAGAAAGCTTTCATTATTTTTTGCTCTTCCAAATGCACTTTATTGCATTCAATTAGATCAAATATTAAAGATTTGAGAACGGTAGTAGAAATACCATAAGATTAACACTACGTCCACGGAATCAAAATGGCCGGTAAGCGGGAGCCTTAAGTATTCATATGTGGATAAAAATCAGTGAAGTACTACCAGGGAAATTATTACATCTCGATATATGTATGTAATAAAATTCAGAAGGAAAATATTTGATGCCAAAAAGCAAAGTTTGAAAAAAAAAATTATTATTTCGTTACACGAGGAAGTATCGTAAAGGTTTAATAATAACAGGGGTATTTGAAAAAAATGTTTATTTTGCAAATTAATTAATCCTTACATAAATAATGTCGTAAATTACAGCTATTAATGTACATTCGTTTGGTTTTTAGGAAGGCGCAGATTGAAATAATCTGCACTGTCAGAAATTTTAATTTCAATCTCGAGGCATCCTTAAGTTTAGTCATTATTAAAAGTAATCAAAACACGAACAATTTTTACTTGATGTTCTTCAAATTTCTCTACATAATCACCATCAGAATTCTACAATTCCTCTGAGTTCTGCAATTTTTGACCTTTTGAAGGGTGTTATATTTTGGAACTCAAAAATTTGAATTCTTTTTCATGCTGCGGATTATTTCAACATGTAGCTTCCTGAATCAAACGAATCAACATTATCAGCTGTAATTTACAACATTATGTACATAGGGATCAATTAATATGCAGAATAAATTTTATTCCCATATCAAAGTTATTTCTTAATAATAATTATGGCGCTGAGTTGAGGTAAGGTAACGTCCACGTCTACTTTTGAAATATATGCTTTTAATTCCTGGACATTAATAAAGCAGTTTATTTAGTTCCCCTCTCGATTGACGTAGATTCTAGCTGAATGGATTCACATAGCGTTTGATGACTTTCCAGTTTTAAAGCAATGACCATCGTATCCAGAAGTAAAGAGGGTCATCAGAATTTCCATACAAATTTTATATTATTACTACTGGTGCCATAAAGTAAATGCTATCTTCTACAATATATGTAGTCCAGCATATAACTTTAAACATATATAGTACTGCATACAACTTTATCAATTCAACAAAAAGCTAATGATATCCAGCTATCCTCTACGCTGCCTTTCATTTAATGTACCCCTTTTGCTACTTATAATCAGGATTCTCTCTCAGCTTATCTCAGAGAGAACCTTTATTTTAAATAGCATTTTAATAATCAATTCACAGAATTCGACAACATATCAGGTATAAGTTCTACCGTACAGGCTGAATTACACCGCTGAATTGAAGTAAAATATGCATTATACATAACTCATGTAGAGAATTATGTAGTGAATAATTTATCTATAAGGTTATTTTATACACATAAATTATTTTACTTTCTGTAGTTTGTTTAGACTAACATTCTGTAAACCTATATAAACTACCTAAAATGTCTATTAGAGCCCAATTAATGATGAAGATTTTTCGGTGTGAATTTCGGCGTTTTAGAGGAGGTCGATTGACCCTGTTGAGGGGTTTTTCTCTCATCAGGCTGAGTAGGAAGGTCCTCGTAGCAAATTTAACTACAGAGGCAGAAAGAAATTCCCTTGTCGGCCGATCATTAGGCGTTATTTACTCTCGTCGTTGTTCGTTACGACTAATGGGAGAGAGCCGCCACATACCCTTTCAGAGGAAGGAAAGACTTTTTAAGTGTTGAAGGACTTTCTCAACAATTTTTTGAGCAAAGGTTGTTTTCAAGCCATTGCCGCAATTGATATCATACCCTGTTGCTATGAGTGCCATCTGCAACGTTTCCATTACGCCATCGCCAGTCTGCGGTTTGGATGGCGGGTCTATTTGACACATGGCATACCATTAATCGTGATTTATGCATATGATGTCTATGTTAAACACACTGAGGCAAATTTCCGACTACTGGTGTGTTCAACCAGTAGTTCTATACTGAGAAGCTCTTCTATCCAGTTTTCAAGTTCTAGGTCACCATTTCAATGTTAATTTGTCATTCTTGAAGCGGAGGTCAGTGGTGAGATGATTTGAACCCTCGATCTGCGCGTCCTGGAAAATTTTGTCCGCTTCGTCTTTAGCTGTGTTTTTAACAAACAAACCAGAAAGGATTTCTAGACGTTTTTTACTCTCGTTGTTGACTGTAATGACTTACGGAAGACAGACACCATAACTGTATTAAAAACATATTTAATCTTCCATCGATGTAGTATGTTTTACTGTATTATCAAAAATCAGTATTCACTGACGGTTCAACAAATAAATTATAACGTGGATTTTATTACGTTTCCCTCTTTAACTATTTTAGACTTTAAATGATTTTATTTGGATTAAAGATTTCTCCTAAAGGATGAAACGGGGCTTATGTAGATTCGATTCGATTGATTGATGTGTAGTGAAAAAGTGTGAAGAATTGCCTACATAAATAGTGAAGAATTTAAAACAGATGTTGGTTGGTGGTAGAGATAATGAGCTTAAGTTTTCAATGTGAGACATCTGTTTCAGACCCGCGTTGAGTAAGGAGCTTTAGGAGTGAGGATAGAGAGGAACTACAAAGGGTCAATTATTCGAACCCTCATTTACAAATATTCGAAGAACCGACTGGTTCAGTAAGATAAGTACTAAATTATTTAAACAGATATTGATCAGACTAGTATAGGGATCTCTTACAATGATAAATTATGGTAGGGATTGACTGTTAAATGTTCATATATCTGAATAAAATAGCTTTGTTATCATCACTATATGATTCCTTGGACTATTCATTAGTGACATTTTAAACAATTAATAATGACTGCAGAAGAAAATAATATCGGGTGGTACGAAATGATTAAAATATCACGACAATGTTTCGTCAAAAATAAATTGTCATGTTAGGGGTATTGTTAAGCTGCGTAATAGGTTTTTTTGTGATATGATTCTAAAACAATGAAAAAAATTTAAAATTATCATCTAAATAAAAGAATCAAGACATTTGGAAATTGCAATAAACGTACTTTTGAAAAAAAATTACATTATGACGATTTTTAGGTTCAAAATTAATAGTGAAATATTTAAAAATTAGATCGAGAAATTTCACTCTAGTTTCTTTTGAGTTCGAGAATATATAAAAGCAATAAGCAAATCAGTTTATTTTAGTGTGTGATTAGTGAAAGTGTAAAGATCATTATCACGTAGCGGAATAACTCTTGATATAACATTATTATTTTCTGATGCGGTTTATCCAACTTTCGTTCGGTCTCCTTTTGTATGGATTCATTTCAGAAAAAGAACACAAAAGCTTACTGTCGTCGCCTTCTGGTAAAGCTTATAAAAAGTCTGGCAGAAAATAAAGAAGAATCATCGCCTACCTTCGTCTAGACAGAATATTGATACACTTTTGAAACTACATAAATAATGTAACAACCTGCCTCTATACAAGATTGTATCAAAAACGAGAGTTTAGTTAAATAACTTTCACAGAATTTTAAAAGATAATGAATGTTCTAGGATCTAACTTTGACTTTTGCATTTGGTGAATACCCAAATATTCGCAAAACGATTCCCTGTGAAATATTGACTGAATTCAAGCTGTTTGTGTTAGTTTTTGGCTTCCGAAAGTAATTTTATTCGAGAAATAATAATAAAACAAAAACTACAAATCGAAAAATAATGTCTTTCTTACCTTAGCAGCTACTGGAAAATGAATGAGATACAAATCAATATAGTCCAGCTGGAGAGCTTCCAGTGATTTTCGTAAAAAATATTCCACGTCTTTTGGATCAAGACCATTTGGAGGTAACTAAAATATATATAGTTAACAGAATTATTGTTGTGGGAGACCTATACCTAACTATTATATGAATAAAACTGAAATGATGAAAGTCATCTAGTTATGAAGTCATTTTTTTTTGTTTACAATATCATAGGAAGGTGTTTAAAATTATAAATAACATAACTAGGTGAAATGCATTCTAATAGATTCATTTCCAGGTAAAAAAATTTATACAGAATATAAAAAATTGAATATAGGTCATTTGATCATAATATAGCAAAACGATAAACTTTTAAAAAAAAAAAAATGAAGGAGAATAGATGAAAATTGTATACAAACTAATACGTAATAATTTTTTTGTATTGTTTTTGTTTTTGTATTTAATTTTAATATTCTTTAAAACTAACTTACTTTATTTCTTTCTAAGTAACGCACACAAAAAATAATGGATTGAAATTCTAACTTCAGAAGATATCAATTATATTTTTTGTTTCAATTATGTTCGAATATTATTTTTGGATAGTATTTTTTCAAAAAAAATTACTAATAAACTTAATGTTTCGCTATACAAATATAGAAAATTCCAGAAAAAGCAAGTATCACTGCATAGCCGTGACTTTTAAAAAATACTTTTTATATTTTGCGTATCATTATATTTTATTAGCGAAAAAGCAAATTTTTATTATTTGAGTGTGTTATATCATATATGTAAAAACGAAGATATATTTTATTATTCACGAATATATATATAAAAAATTACAAAACAGGTCATACTTAGGAAAATAGAAAAGTAAGAATCGTCTGTGTTGCTCCATTTCTTACTTTTAAAATTTAAAAAAATAATAAGAAAATAAAAGAGACATTCGGCAGTAAAATATTTAAATACCTGCTAAACTACTTTTTCTTGGGGCTGTTGTACAGGTTTTCATGATCTATGAACTGCACAAAAAGCAATATTACACGAAAAATCGGAGATAGTTTTACAGACCGTTCTTAAAGACTTTTTCAGGAAGATATATCGGTAAATATATCACAGCCCAGTAATAACAATATTTGGGTTGAAAATAGCATAAATCGGCAATAAACATTTGGAATTTACTGCAAACAAAATTTCTCTCGGAGACTTTATAACTCAACGAAAATACGCGCATTGAACAGTATATCTTGATTAGGGCAGAAATGTAAAATAAGGATGATAAAGCAATGAAAATAAATTTAAATTCAGATACTTAAGTAAAAAACAAAAAAAGCAATAAAAGCAATTTGATTCAGATACAAATCCAATTTAAATATAAATAAGGAAATTTGCATTGCTTTTTACGTACTCTTTCGAAAAGAGATCAATCTTATGTTTTGCATTAAATATACTGTACGAATTTAAACAGCAATAATACACACTTTGATAAATAAAAAAAATCATACTATTTATTTCAATATATATGATCGCAGCAGGCTACGTAATGTCATTCATCATTTCCCCCTTCAAATTAATTAGTCTGCCTTGTACCGCCATCAAATGAAAGCATTAAAAAAGTTCTTCCCGTATCTTAATCCAAGAATTTCCAATAAAATGATCAACTTCTATTATCTTGTGGCGGACTGCATTTTTCTTACAAATCGTTCGGTCGTAGAATATGCATGTATTATATTTGTTTAAATGAATCGTTTGCTTTAACTATTTCCATCATTGATTTGTAAAATAGAATTGGAGGAAAAAGAATACAGAATTCAAGTCAAAAGAATATTTTCAAAAAGTTAAAGAATTTTTAATATCTACCCACATATTCTGCGTGAATTCCACAATCCCCCTCCATTATTTAACGTAAAATTAACTCGGAGAATAAGACAAGGAGCAGGGCTCTAAAATTATTTAATGCTAAGCGTGTTCAAATGAGCTGAACTGAAAAATGATTTGATAATTCAAGTTGTTTTGTTTTGGAATTTGTTTTTAAAGTTGATATTGAAATTTTTATTTTTTAAAGAAGTTTGTGGAAATAGTGTATTGTTATATGAGAAAAATCTGGACTTCCCTGCAAAAGAACTATTATGGTTGGAAGGATAGTTTTAAAGACAAGTTGAGAATATGCTTGGGAGTAATACTGAGTTGGTAGGGATGATCTTGGTGACAGGCTTAGTTTTATCGCCAAATTTGGCGACAAAACTAGAATTCCCTCCGACAAGTCTAGAAGTCAGTAGAACAATTTTTGAAAGTGATTATATGAACCACTGTGTTTGTGTTAATTGTTTCCTGTTAAAAAATAAGTTCATCGTATTCGTTAGAAAACCTTGTAATTAAAATTTAGATTTCCTCCAAAAGAACCTGCTTATTAACAACTTTGAACTTTCCAGAATTATGAAAGCCATTTATTCTACCCCCATATAACAATATTTTTAAAAATTACCTTTCATCATTTAAATTGAAAATCCGATTACAAACAATTTCATAAATAGAAAAAGAAGCCAGTACTAAAAGTATAGGTAATTTTAGAAATTTCAAGTAATTTAAAACAAGCAAAACATTTAAAAAACAAAAGATACATAGCTAAATCTCCAATGAAAAGTTAGGAACAATAGTCTTCAGTAGCTAGGATGAAATCTTGTTCTATTTGAAACCGCTGCATGTTTTAAAATTAAAAACAAATAAAAGGAGCCGATCAAAGAGGTCAAGTTCATTCACTAATTAAAGAGAAGCCGTAACTCGTTCATTAGAGGGTCGGAACGACACAAAGCAACGTAATCATCTTCCTGTTGCCACTTAATACTGTACTTGATAATCAATGGCTTCCGATGCTCAAATTGACAATGGAAAGCATCCATGAAGTATTCCTGCCTTAATTATAGAAGTAATTAGACATTCAAACATGAGGTACCTTCGACGTGATGAATAAGTCTTCTCTTGTAATTTGAGTCTCCTCAAAGATCCGCTTAAGGGTTCTTCCAAGTAAGTCCTCATTCATGTAGGTGAAAGCGGTATCGAAGTGTCGGTAGCCGACATTGACAGCTTCTGCGACTGCTGCATCCAGTTCGTTTTCGTTTTTGGTCTGGAATTAAAACAGAAAACAGTTTTCAGTTTAGGGTGTGTGTTTTTAGTAATTCGGTGTAATTGTGTGAAAGGGGTAACATTCATAACACTCTTTTAACATTCATAGGTCATTTCGATAATACAGGTTCTCTATTATAAAGGGTAAAAATCAATTGTATTGAATGACTCGATATTATCCATACATTCGATTGTTATAAATGACAATAGAATCATTTTCCCGATATTAAAAACTAATGTTTAATTTTGAGCTGACAGGACTGTCTATAGTATAGTTGGCAATGAAAATCTAGATGTTAAAGGAAGATAATCAAATACGTCTTCCTTTTGTTTCTCAAGAAATTAGATAAAATAAAGACAGCCCCGTCTGTTTTAAAATATTAATTTGTATATGTTTTGTCGAGGTATTTGAAAATATGGACTTTGTTTCATTCATTTTATGTTCTTAATTATAAACAATACTCTTGATGATAGAATTGGTGCTATATTATTCTATAAACAGTATCAATAACATATTTAAAACTATTCAGATATACTATTAAAATGTTATAATACAAAAAGCTATCAGTTTTACGAAATGTATTTAGCTATTTGATATCGATAAACATCTATATAATTTTCAATATTGCATTGATATGAAATGTTTAAAAAAAAGGAACTCTTAACAGGGAATAACAAATATAATTCAGGATGTAACGTACATAAGCCCACATGTCTGTGCTACAAAAATTCTGCGAAATTTTACATCGCTTTTTATACCCCCCCCCCCCCCCCCCCCCCCCCAACGCAAAGAGTATAACAGGGTTTTCTCGCACTTTAACAAACCTTTTGTGTCATGACGTTATTTGTTTTGAGAACTTCTTCTAGTAAATGAGCCGTGATCAAAGTAAATTAGATTAGAAGTATTGAAATGTAGCGAATAAGACTGATTTGATAATATTTACAAACTGAGGATGGTTGGTATAGGAAGCGAGAAACTGGAAGATTACATCATCCAGGAGAAACGTGTACTTTCACTGAAAAGAAGAGATATTAGATAAAATATGCTACTCTAGCGCAATCTTCTGTGAACGACCGTGTAGTAAGATCCAGCGTATAAGTTTAGTACTGACTCGCATCCGGTTAGGAAATGTCAAACAAGTAACAATCAATAATATTAATCTTGAAGTTGCTCAATTTAAGCTTCTAAAAATTCTCCCACAACCGAAGGATTTTGCATATCATCAAATATTTTTAAATCTATTTGTATTGATTATTCCTCATGCCTTTTGTTTATTAGCATAAATTATATGTATCTGCAGTAATTCAAGAGATGTTCTACATATTTTTATTTTCTTGCTTTGATAAAATGATTGATGATTATTGAAAATGGTAAATTCTAGAAGTAACATGAATCGATTGATTCTTTATTAACGTCGCAATTAGGAGAAACACGAAGGCTATTGGTGATGATTCTCATATTCTGTTCCTCGATCAAGTGATAAAGACAACACTTGAGCTGTCACCTTCCTCTCCAAACTTCCACACTACGCCAACAGGAGGACTTGGATCTTCGACAGATTTAACGTGCATCATCCCACTAAACGGTGGATCTCAATAGTTATCAAGTCTCAAAACTTCGACTAGACGGAAACAGTGCAGGCTGCGAGTTTGCTTCCATGACCACTCGGCAACCGCAGCCACAAAAAATAATTCTGGAAACCATTGATGATAACTGAAAATTTTGGGCTTAAAGCTCCCATCTACCTGCCATTTTATTTAGTTAACATAATTCTTATCCTATGGAATTTCTGCTATTGTCAACAAATGTGTTCTATTTTATCTGTTTGAATGCAAAACTATCTATCTATTTGAGTGCATCCGAAACAGCAAAAAATAGTGTAGGTTTCTGCAGAATTACATTTTTTCTCCAATTTTTGAAAATATTTTCGAATATTTTTAAAGACTAGAAAATCCATAAATGAATCATTAAAATAGGAGCAAAGACATTTTTAAGAATCGGGAAAAAATATAATTCCGCAGAAGCCTTCATTATTTTGCTCTTTCGGATGCACTGGTTTGCATTTAAATCGATAATATAGTACAGACTAGCTGATACCAGCCCGCTTCGCTGGACAGACGATAATATAATATTTTGGAAACTATACATAAGATATCAAGAAAAAATTCAATTTTTAAAACGTTAATGATAATCTAAATTTAAAATTTTAAGAAATTGATTGTCTGTAATAATGGTTATCCTCGACTTTCAAATATATGAGAAAAATAAAAAAAAATTTAGTAAAAAGTCACCCCATATGTATATAATATGGATAAAATTGATTCCACAGTATACATGTTACACCTAGTATTGCCAAAGATGCAACCTTTTGTCAGAAGATTCATCATGTGCTTAGCTTTCAAATGAAATACTCTCGCAATGGCAACGTGTCTATCATAAGATTTTTGTCCTTGCCTCAAGACATCTTTGATTTCTGACCATTTAGGATTTCAAGTGACTGCAATCCTTAAAAAAAAAGTCGTGTAAGTCGGGACATCCAAAACGTTTTACGTATATCATAGCCTCTTGAGTTCGTTCATACATGTAGCGAGGTCCTCCAGTAAACGAAGACTGTCTTGCGTGTGAGCTACTCCGTAAGAAGTCGCCTTTTTAGCATTTTTCAAAGTCCCGCTACGTTTTGGAGCTAAACAATACTTTCACCAACCGTGGGGTTTCAAACTCATTTATTCCTATGGCTAAATAAGTACGTTTCTTAATTTCGACATGAACGAAATTTCACATAAAGAGACCCTTCGCCAAAATCTTGCCAATCCTCCATCAGCGATTCAATATAAAATTATTTGGTATTTTTCCCTTTCGCACGCGCAAATCTCACCAAGTAAACTTAATTGGTGACAATACACAGTAAACATACAAAAAAAATATATTCCTTTTGGCGTCGGTCATATCATTTTTGGCAATAAAGTCGCCAAAAATAACATAACCGATGAATAAGAGTACATTATGGGATGAAAAATACATTTTGGATAAGACTTCCGTAAAATCCGTTCTTAGTGAGCGTCTACGTCGCAAAATGAGTAACTGTGCTAAATTCCAAGTCAATCGGTTGTATAGTCTTTGAGATCTCGTGATGAGTCAGTCAGTGGTATTTCGCTTATATATATATAGATAGATTTCAGGACAGTAGCAGGCATTCCATTGGATTAACATTACGTTCACGAAGTCAAAATGGCCGGTAGACTGGAGCCTTAAAACTTAGTTTTGGATAATTCTAAGCAAAAATTCTCCAACTCTACCTGCAATGCCAACTTTAACATTTGTGAGTATTAAATGTCGACAAATATGGATTCAGAGTAGTAGAAAAGACAGTTTACTTTTGTAAATTTTACATTGATTAATGAATATTGATTATTATAGCATGAGGTTACTTTTTTAAATGTTTTTTCCTCAGAACCATGACGACAACCATTTTTCACTTGTCCTTTAAGCCATCTTTCGATTTCGTAACCAATCATTTCTATTATAAGACAGATGTTATACTACTTAAACTGTTATATTATATCTCTTATTTTATTACTTAAAATCCTTTCTTCTATATTAGAGAGAGTTTATTTGTTCATATCATAAATTACAAACTTAAGTCTACAGAATAGAATGAGATGTATAATATATGAGATGAGTTGATGAGAGAATAATATGAGATGAATCATACGTTTTAATACCGAATTAGGTAAAGAATACTTTGACTATTTATGTGAATAAAACATGAAAGGAAATATACCTAACGAGTTTTTCATAATTTTTTTTGACAAATTATACTTAGAACTTATTACCTATAATCTTTCTCTATATTACAAGCGACTTTTTTTACAAATAACGCTATCTGTGATTTCTAATTGATTTCGATAATCAGATTTATTTTTGAATTTTTGCGTGCGGTAATTTTGGGAGGATGTTCGTAATAGAATATTCAAATTCACTATAAAATAAAAAATAATAAGTTTGTTGGTTTAATAATAAAAATAAGAAAAAATTTTAGTAATCCCCAGATTTGTAGACTTTTCAAAAAGTTGGACATTTTTATAAGCATTTATATAGTTAATTTTTTAGCTTATTTTTTTTATAAGTTTTAAGGCTAAGCTTTTATTTTTATTTCTATACGTACGACAAAAAAAATCTAACCGATGTCAAATATAACCATTTGTAGATTTGCATATTTTTCAAAAAAAATTATAAAGCATATAAAGGGAATATTCATTTTCATTTTTATACATAAGTCAAAAAAAATAATAATGACCGAGCTTGAATACTCGTATAATAATTTGTAGATATGACTCGTATAATCATTTGTAGATGTTTGGTATATGTGTACAAAGTATACGAATTGAAATTAATTAGAGATAACATTTTTGTGTCTGAAATTATTTTCGGAGCTTTGTTTTTGTTGTTTAATATTATAATTAAAATCAACCCTAAAAACGGCAAGTTAATTCATAGCTTAATTTAAAAACTATTTGTAACAGATTGCACAGTAGTTGACTTTCGTTTTGTGATAAAGAATCACTTCACTCACTAACAAGATATTTTCTGCTTCGATGAATGACATTATCGGTATTCTATGACAAAATCGATATACTGGAATAAATAGTTTCTATTTACCGAAACAAAATGTATAAAAACATTATCTGTTTGAAAGATAAGTATGGAGAGTAACACTTATAAACATATTCATATCGATAACGATTCATTTCTTTGCAATTTATCAACAGTGTTTCAAAAGTACAATGAGATGGCAAATTTTCGTAATTTGGCATGAAAAATGTTGCAAGATTATAAAGTCCATCACTTGTGCTTAATGGAAAAACATTCGCTACTTAACAATTTGATTGTATACTGAACGTGCTTAGAATCTTTTTCGAAGCCAGTATATTTAATGTTTTCTATATATTATGCATTATTTAAAATACATGATATTTTTTATGTTATCTGCGAGGAAACATAGTTATATTTTAAGTATTGCGCTTTCTGTAAACAACTGTATATTTTTCCATGATACTCCATGTATGAAAATGAACTTGTTTGTTACATCCAGAAGGTAATTGTGATAAATAATGTTACTTTACTTATTATTGTCTGTTACCAAATATAAATTTCACAAAATAAAAGGACAGAAAAAAGTATATGAATAATTTTTACGATACAATAGTTGTTTCCAAAGGCATAGGGCATTGTTAACAAGTTGGAATAACCATTGCGTGCTGCTAACCATTGTGTAAAAGGTGCCAAAATGAAGGTCACATTGATTCAGAGGTTAGTTTTGATTGGTGCTGCATTGAGTCGCTAATATCAGTTTGCGAATAATTGTCACCATTGATGAGGTTTAGATTCATCATTATACATGGAAAACCAAACAATAATATAAATAATGGGTTGTTTCTGTGAAGACAAAGATAACTGGAAAATTTTTATGGTGAGGTTTTTTTTTTTTAGATGTGAAGAGTGTGTTACACTTTCTTCTTTCAAAAAAGATATTAATGGACAATACTACGCCAGCCCTAACACAGATATATTTTGAACCACGCTGAAAAAAAAAACGTTTTTATTTTTAATATTTAATTGTAACAAATAATATTGTATTACACCGTGATAGTTTTCAGAAAATTTGGTATCTCCGATGACTGATAGTTTATTATTAATACACTAGAGTAAACCACGATAGCTGTTGGAAACGGACCGATTGATGAGAACATATACTTAAGCTGGAATCCCACTCACTTTATTTCCATACCATGTCAATGTGAATATTTTGAGTAGCGATTGATTTAACGTTCACCAACTCCACTATATGAAGGGCCGTTTGTGGAATGAGGACTGAAACTTTTCTGCCTATCGATGAGCTGGATACCATTAACAATTGGCTACTGCGTCCGCCACCTTCCATGACTATCTTCCATTTCGTTCCAGAGACTTTCCTTTTTTACATATAGTTCAGCATATTGATGCCAGTCTTAGAAATATTATGAAGAAAAATTCAATGCAATTAAATGTCTTAAATGAAAGAACAAACTTTTCTAAGTAATGCTCTATAAAATGTGATAAATTTACCAGATGCAAGTGGCTTATTATTTTTCATTTTATCATCATTTTAAAAACTATTTGCAGTATTGAATATAAATAAGGGAAATGGGTTGATTTGCTATCGTCGCACTGGGCAACACGAGGGTTATTGGCGACGGACATAGTAATTTTAAACCTCAGTCAAATGATGAGGACAATACCTGATCTGGTAACCCACTCTCCAAAGTTCCCTACCCCAATAAAGTGAGGACTTGGAGCCTTGGTAGATTTAACATACATCAGCCCGCCACACGGATATAGAAAAGAAATAAAATGATTTTGAAATTTATTTTTTTAAATATTACCAAACTTGCGAATCTAGACTATGTGACTTATTTTACATTATTTTTTTTTAGAAATAAATGAAGACTTTTAAATCCCACAGCGGTAATCTACTTTTTCCATTAAATATTCGAAAATATTTTGCATATTTCTCTAACTACTTAAAAGCTTAATATTTAATATACTACTCAAACTATCGCAAAAATGATTATTTTTATGTTGGTCCACTACGTGTGATAATATTTTAGGTAACGGGTTAGTCTTAAAATCGATGATTCATTGCTAATAAACTGTAAATAATTTTAACAATTGGTAGTTAAATTAAAATAATATCAATTGAAGATTAAAATAAAAACTCTGTAATGTTTTCATTATTTTAAAATAAAAGTTAAGTTGCCTTCTATAAGACGGAATTCCGCAATACTTTTATCAACTATTTAAATTTAAAAAAAACTGATTTCCATTGGAAAAAAATTGCTCTAAATACTCAAACTTCACTATTAAATAATGTTCATGCATCTTTCATTGGCTACTTTTATGAATTGTGAATAAATATTCCTATGATATGATAAAAAAAAATAAACACTTGGAATGAATTTTAAAAAACAAAATGCATGGTTCTAAAATTTTTTATTTCGGCACACATATCATATCAAAGAAAATCCGTTTTCTTTAGCTTTCGCTACTTCATTTCCCATACCATCCCATTCTAACCATAAATTTTATGTAACAGAAAGAATTAAATCGTGGTTTTTAAAAAAATCCATAAACATCCAGAAATTGAGTAAAAATGTAATGTTTTTATTCCCATACATAAAACATTACGCGCACGATTTCATTGATTCTAATCCTTACCACACATCACTAATATCTCGCTGCAAAATGTCTCAATATGCAACCTTAATTCAGCTATTTAACATAGAATAGCTGAAGTTCGGTGAAGATTCTTCAGTGAGTGACAAACACAGTGGAAATTTACTGCATGCCTGATAATAAAAGATAAGTCGCGGTATATGTTGATGGTCGTTACGGGATTCTCGCTGATGGCGGTCATTATCTTAGGACCATTCTTCCCTAGTGGGCGGTCCTAACGATCCTGTTTATCTCCGGAAGTTGTGTCAACCACTTCACTGTTGTTTTTGTTCTAACGGCACAGCGGAATGGAAAGCTTCTACAATGATGAGCCTTAAAAGGTATCGTTTTAAACGAGGAAAACTGATTTCGTTTCTGGCAGTTTTGGATCACATATCGATAATCCAATTTCAAACTTTTTATGTGATAGTTTAAATGATCGTTTTGCGCTAGGTAATCGTCGTTTTCCGAGAGATATGCGGGTGGTAAACAAGGATCCATAATTCAGCAACTTGAAAATTTTAAACAAAGGCCAGTTTGTTTATTCTCCTCTGCTTAATGCTGCAATTGATTTTCTTGAGCTTTGAATATAGTGTCAGGCATAAGTAATCGTTAGTAATGGTCGGGTTATGAAACTATTTGAGTTTTTGTTTTCCTATCGCCAATATTACTCTGAAGTGCTTTGATGACAATCCTAGATGAGTTCTAGTTTAAAAGCTATTGACTTTTTTTTCACGAATCCCATTTTATAGTAAAGTAATGGCCAAGGACTTTATCATAAGGATTCCACCAT
Source organism: Nephila pilipes (assembly GCA_019974015.1). NCBI lineage: Eukaryota > Metazoa > Arthropoda > Arachnida > Araneae > Nephilidae > Nephila > Nephila pilipes. Next base: position 492,804 of record BMAW01100788.1, on the reverse strand, counting down.
TTAAGGCCCCTCGTTTCCTAACATAAGCACAAACACACACACACATATAATATATTCATCATATATATGTATATATTATATATATATATATAAAATATATATATACATATATATGATGAATTAATAATACTAATTTTTAGTTTCAATCATGAATAAAAAAAATAATACAAATTCTGAGTAAAGTCTATTTTCTTTACATTCAATGAGATAGAGGATGTTACATAGAGAAATTAGCGATCGACGCCACAAGCATTTTTTTGCCACCGTAACTAAATCAGAAGAGAAAGAAACTTTCCTTGTTTGGAAATTTAAATACAAGAATTATTCAGATCTCGAGGTATTAGATTCAGGGATTTTTAAGTATTTTATCAGGGGACGAAAAGTCTAGTTGGGATTATCCCTTCGAGTTCGAAAGTGGGAAGATTCTGAAAAGCAAATAATAAATTCTATGCAAATTTATGAGAACGTGATTACATAAATTACAAGATCAAGGAGAATTGTATCAGGAAATAAGTGAATCTCCACTATGGTGGTTAAAGCATAGGAATTAGGAAATTAATTAAATCTAATATTGAAGCCCTTACACACACACACACACAGATATATATGCTTGTGTATGTGAGTGTGTGCGTGGCCGCTACATTTATATATAATCATCTCCTACGTTATTAAATTGATGTTGCCTTGGAGAAATAATTGGCAGTCGTTAATTTTATCTTAATGTTTGTTTAATGAATTAGAAGCAGTTTTCTACCTGATAGTGTCCAAGGCCTGACGGAAGTACAACACACGAAGTTTGTTCGTCTTAGACAGAGAAGTTTGTTCATCTTAGACATGTGTCCTCACAGAAAGAGATTCGTTATCAGTTGGCAACAGTTTTTATACTGTACCTGAGTAACAAAAGAATTTTCCTAAATCTTACTAAATTAGCAATTAAATGGGATTCGAGATCTTTCATAACACATGCGATTAGTAAGAGGAAATTATGTTAAGCTTAGCGTTAGGAATATTTTAATAAAAAAGAAATTAAAAATTTAATTAAATGTATTTAAACTCCAGTAAAATCATTATATTCGTCATCTAAGACAAATAGCTCCTCAAGTACATCCCCGCTTTCGTTGTTGAGAAGCTCGTCATATGGGTCCCATTATGTACTTAGAGAACCGATTTCCGCTTCGTCATTAGTATCCCACAGTAAATCATCCTCAGTTTCTTCCATAGCATTAGAAATCCCATACTTTTTGTAGGAATTGTTAGAGATATGTGCGAGTTTGTGATTTGGCACGTACTTCTATAAGCAGAGCTACCAGTTGCAAGAAAATAAAATTTATTCCAGATGATGATCATAAAAACATAAACTAAATTCATAGGCTATTGACAGTTGGTGGGTCGTCTTATAGGACAGATATAAGCTAAAATTATAAAATGAAATTTTATGCTTCGTCTTACCTGCGGAAATATATGGTAATAATAAATCTACCCCTGTTTTTTCACCTCTAATAACCATATGAAAATATTAGTTGGATATCCAACATAATAAAACGAGTATATATTTAGCATATTAAAAATAAACAAATACATTTGATTATTACATACTATTAAATATTGCAAAGACTGCTAGGTTTATCTTGGATAAATGAACATTAAAATATGTGTGTATTTGTTCGCATACAAGTGCATGTACGCTGTAGAGTTTTTGATGACAAATAAAACTGTACTTTAATGAACTACTATGATTCATTGCATATAAATAAGGTAAAGAAAGGAAAGATTAATGTTAGCTATCACAAGAATGGTAATAAGGGTCCCTCTCCCCTTATTCATGCTCATGGTGCACCCTTAAATGTTTCCATGGACTTCTTGTTAAGAGCCATTGTACTATAGAAAAGACGATGGCTTAAAATAATAAAGACAAACGCTTTTCTTGAATTGATATTCCATTCCGATTTAATAAAGAATCAATATAATAACCTATTCCATTCATCGAATTAAAGATCCACTGCATGTCTTTTGTCGATAATGCCGGGAATTTTTAGCGATGATTGTTCGAAATTCAACAATTGATCTACATGATTCGGCAATTAAATATTGCAAAGAAGAGTTACATAATTATGTGCTACGCAATTCTATAGTAGTGATAAAAGTCACTTATTGCAACCATTTTATGAATTGTATGAATAATTTTTAAGAATAAGTATAAAAAAAATTTCTATAGCAGCACATAGAATAGCAGAATTGATTTAATCCCAGCTACTTTTTACCATGTTATAATAATTTTCAGAACATTTCTATTCATAGTAATTTCTAATAGCATTCATAAAGCTATTAGTATAACTGACGTAACAAAACATGCAAGTTAAATTAATTTAGTAGGAACAGTTTTGCAAATAAATTTTTTTCTGCAATAAATAAACTTCATGCAGATTTTTTAAAACGTTTTTCTGAATTTCACTTGGTGTGTGTGTATGTCATCAAATTTTCGATCGTTAATTTAACCAACTTCCCATCAAGCTAGAACTCTGAAACCTTGGGAATCGTTCTCACTCGCCTAACAATGCGATATTTAGACATTTCCGACAAGTTTTAGCTAGTATTTTCTTCAATAATGCAGTTTATCCCAACCACTTGGCGCGATTTCAAAAATTGGCACCAAACTTGGCGATTTTTTTGTTTGGCTGAACGTTAAGTCCGTAAAACGGATCAGGGTAGCCACATTTGGCAAAATACTGCCAAATAATTCTTGTCGCCAAGAGTGATTGGGTTAAACTGCATTCCAACCATTTAATTTACCGGATGAATTAATTAATTTTAGTTACTTTTAACGTTTTTATGTATTTCACTTGGTGTATGTTTCTGTGTGTGTGTGTATCAGTGTGTCATCAAATTTTCTATCGTTAAATTAACCAACTTCCCATCAAGCTAGAGCTATGAAATTTCGGGAACCGTTCTTACTTGCCTAACAATGCAATATTTAGATATTTGAGACCAGTTTTAACTAATATTTCAATAATTTTTCTTAATAAACTTTGCCACTATATAAAAATGTTGTTTTTAAAAACGTTGGTTTTTATCTCGAATTATTCTCTATAAAAATGAAAAGAAAATCCACATTTGTGTAATTTTCAGTAAATAATAGTTTTGTTCAATTAAATGAGCACAACCCAAACTCTTCTTAGAGAACATTTCTAGAGATCAAATTACTGTAATACATGGGGGGAGGATAAAATCGACACAATTTATTGACAACCTCGAGACTTTTTTTATAGTCTACTATTATCTATTGTTTGCGAATATATTAACAAAAAAATGCTAATGTTATTCGGTTTTTCTAAAATTTTCTATTTTTAATTGCTGTAATTTACAAAAAGTCTTGACACTTTGGACTGTGAATGAACAAACTATTCGTTTAAAATAACAGTAATATTCGATTTCAACTATGAGATCAAACTTTCTAATAATGATCAAATCATTGTTGAAAAAATAAAAAAATATCTTATGCCAAAAAATGTAGAAACTATTTTACGACAAATACAAATGGAACTATTTCATATCGGATTTGAAATGGCAATTAAATCTGCTAAACTAAATTACTTTTAAAACTGTTTTCTGATTGAATAAAGAATACATGAAAAAATAATACAAATAAACATACAAAAAAGAATAATAAAATATACGAATTTTGAAAAAGCGTTCTAAAATTAAAATATGTTCCCGGTGTTTTAAAATCAACGAATTCTGTGTTTCGGAATGTGAACATTTGCACTTCCTTCTCCTCTTCTAACAATGTTACATTTTCTAAGACTTCTTTTTTTCACTTCCTTTTACGAAACTATATCATCAGCACATTTTTATCTCGTCGGTGAACAGAGCTAGTAAAAATACTGTGAACATCTTTCTCCCTTTCCAAACTTTTCGCGGACTGCAAGAATATTTAGCTAACTTATTCTAGCAAAAGAGGGGAAGAATAGAACATTAAAACAATTCTTTTCATTTCAGCCATCGTTATTGGAGATGAACTGCAAAGAAAGGTATCAATAACGCTAAAATACTTTTTTAAATCCTGTTTTAAAATTAGACATCCATATATTTCTGTAATAACTAAGTAAGAATTATTGGTAGGAATTCTATTTTCATAACTTCACAATTATTTGAATAAAATGTGTCATCAAAGAAGAAAGATGTGTGTTTTTATTTAGTGAGAATGTAATTGGATAATAGATTCAAAATAAGAATAATTATTTTACAATTGTAGAACATATTTTTTCTTATAAAATTATGCAATTAATTAGTATTATATATCATTTGGTATTTTCTTTCTATATTTTAATTTTTTACCACTTATGCAAAAAGCAAACAATTTTATTGCTGCGAGCAAAAAAACTGTTTACGATAGCAGCAGACGATTTTTCTCATAAATAATCATCTTTTACGATCATTGAAACGATTTTAATTTGTAAAGGTAAAAGAAATAAAGTTAATGGTCGAAACGAATAAAATTAGAGGTCGAACTTCAATTAACTTATGAATGTATTTTGTTGTAGTCCAGTTTTTGAGCAAACCCTTCAACATATGAATGAATAATTTTAATCTGTAGTAAAATATTAAACTTATAATATAATTGTTTTGAGTCATAAAAAAAGAAGCATAAATATACATTAGAATGAAAATGAATACAAAATTACTTTGTAGACATTTCTACGTGACAGTTGAGCTGCATACACGTTTCAGTAGCCTTAGAATTATTACACAAGGACAACGAGTTTATAATCAATGAACATGACAGGAAAATACCAGAAACTGATAATAATGAAATGGGGTACAACTCATTTCAACTAAGTCTTTCCATCGATAGGCTCCAGTAACTGCTAACACAGGCTCAGAATATTTTATTACATATAATATCATATCTCCATGGTGACATTGACCTTAGCGGCATGTTCTTTAAACAAAGTTTGTCTGGACAGTGTCTTTGTGTTTGAAGGTAAAATGGCGCAGTGTCAATTTCTTTCACAGTTATGCTGTTTAACTGACCCATATACAGATTTTGAAGGAAGTCATTAGTTCACGCATGCCACTTTACTATATGAAAATTGAAAGTACATTTCATTCCCCGGTGGTTTGTTAACATTTTTATATAGTATTAATAACACTTATAAATTGTTATTTTGGAGATGGAATCATATAAGAATTTTTAAATATTGAAAAAGGATATTCAGAAATATTTATGAATTTGAATATTTAAGAATATGTGTTTAATAAAATAAGAATATTTAGAAATATATTTATGAAAATAAATAAATAGAATCAGTATTTCCTCGGTACAGGTTTTCTTGTATATTTAACTTATTTTTCCACATATTTAGAGGGAAAAGCCATGTTTTATTCACTCAATCAATATTTCCAGAGTTATATAAATAAATAATTCGGTGAGCATGCAAATATCCAGAATAAAATAAATAAAGACTTTTTACGCATGCATGATACGTAATGCAATAAATACACTCATTACATCTACATAGTTATAAAATGCAATTTTAGCACGAATTTTAACACTTTTCAATATACAATTAAATTAGTTATAATGTTATTCTGTCAATTTTTGAATGTTTTCCGCATTTTCTCTACGAAATAAATTACCTCTTTCTTATATTCTAAAAACATTAATCAGTGATAGATAAGTTTTTTTGCGAAAAGTAGTACATTCAAATTACAAATTATTTTATTAAAGTTACACAAGAAAACTTAATCATCATGGAATGTGATTGCTTATTTTTCTCCAAATTATAAAGCGAATTAAGATTAAAGATTTAGAAAAAAAAAGTTTTGCATATCTGGGGGATAATTTACAAAAATCTGATGAAATTATTTTTCTCTTCAGCTAAAATATCAAGGAACTAAAATATGAGATAAAAATTGAAACTAGACAGCTGTAGCTGTTGACTGATTCATCACGGAAGAGAACACTGTCACGCATGCGCCAGTATGGGCATACACGGAAAAAAATAAAATTCATCCTTACCAAGAACATTCCCAATCCTATGATAGGCATAGTGTAACCGCTAGACAGCAGTACCGTTCTGTTGGTGTTAGTAGGTTCCATAACGGTGCGATTTATTGTCAATAGATTCCCGACCAAACGAAATGTGAAGTCTCCGAAGATTTCGTTTTCCGTCTGATCGAAAAGAATCGGCTAGTCGCTAGGCGGCGTGTATATCTTTCGAACACAAAACAAGTTTTTCTTTATTCATTTTACTCTCGCCGGCTAGGAAAAGACCTTGAATTAAACTTTTTTATTCAAAGGTGAAGGGCGCGTCTCCTAATTTCCTGGTTGTAGCTCTTTGTATGTATTTTTATGTGTCCGCTTTGATTTTTTTATGAGTTGTGTTGTTTTATTCCTAATTATTAACTAAAATTTCTTATAATGCGTAATTTTTAAATTGAACATGCATTTTCAACACACGAAGAGAGCAAGACTAGAAAAATCTCGAGCAATCCAATACATTAGGTAAACTGTTTTTCATTATTCGTTTTCTTTTGATGCCAATATTTTTTTTTTAAATACTACAATTATATTAAGTTTTATAGTTCCAAAAATTATAAAATTCAACATTTTTGAGACCGTAGCTCATTTTTTAATTTTAGCAAGCTCTGTAATTTTAGATGCCACTAATAATTAGGAATAAATTTAATAAAAAATATATTATGAATATTTATATATGAGTGTTGAAAATTGAAAGAAAAGCATTTAATCTTTTTTTGTCAGAATAACAATAAAATTATTTTAAAAATTTCTAAAAGTGGGTACGTTGTTTTTAATTGATTAATTTAAATTTAAAGGAATTTTTCAAAAAAGATTCCCAATTACAAATGTTACATACATTTTAAGTTATGATCTAGATTAGATAGTTAAAATGGCATCTTGTTTCTAATTACTTCAACTCATAAGAAATTGGTCAAAATTGGAAGAACTGAAATTGAAAATATGAGATTATTAAAAAAAAAAAAATTTTGAAAATTTTATTCAATTGTTACAGAAAATTTTAATTTATAGGAAATTTTATTTAATCGTTATTATTTATTTAATTGTTGTTACTATTTTATACATGTTCTGAAACTTCATATTGTTTTCATCTGATAAACTTATTCTTTCTAATAATAAAGTTCTTAAGACATATTTAATTTTTTAAAATTTTCTATTAGATATTTTCGAATTTTCAATATTCAATTTGTGGATTGCTTTGTATTTCTAGATTATAGTATTTTAAATTTTATTGGCTCTTGTTCTTTTTTATTCCGAAAATCAAACGTATTTTGCTCGCAGTGTTTTTCACAAATATTTTTTTTAATCTCTGTATTTCAGAGCAATATAATGTAATCAAATTGATTTTTATTCAGTAAAGCAAAATTTAAGGAATTCGTTTCATATTTTCTTCTCAATTAGAACAAGGCAACGTTAGCCTAGTGGTCACTGTCGCAAGTTCGAAGCCGGAGTTGTTTCCATAGTGTCATGGGTTCGAGATCAGGTACCACTAAAGACCCTCAGTGTTGCAGGGCTGATGCATATTAAATTTGTCGAGGTCCCCAGTCCTTCCGTGGCATGGTGAGGAAGTCTGGAGGAGAGGTTCCCGCTCAAATGTCATCTTTGTCGCTTGAACGAGGTTCAAAGTTGTGAGGTACTTCGTATTGCTTCTGAGTACAAGATTAATAGACAATCAATCAGTAAATCAAAATCTGAATTAGAGTAATTGTATGATTCACAAAAATGAAATTGAAGATATAGAGATATTATTCATACATTCTATTGCTATTTAATATTTAAACTATACACGAGTGTTTTTTAAATCTTGTTTAAACTGATATTAATACAATAGTATAAGAAGAAATTTTTTCATTTAAGATCACATCAAGAAGAAAAATTGGAATTTAAGTAATAGCAAACTTATCTTATTTTTATTATTTTATAAAGTAGCCGTCTACACATATTAATGTAGCATAGAAATTCTGATTGCTTATCAAAGAATATAAAACACACACAATTATTAGTTGTTACAAAACAATTTTAAATTTATTTGACGTTAATTACTGTATGTATGTGAATGTGTGCGCGAGCATGAATGAGGTTGACCTTAATTGTGAGCAATCATGTTTCACAGTAAAAGTTGCTTTTGTGTTTTGTTAGTTGAATCTGAATTATTATAAAAAATGCTATTCATTTCAAAGGTTTTTAAAGCTGTAGATACGTGAGAAACAGCACGAATCGAGGTCGAAAGTAAAAAGAAGCTGTATATTTGATGAGGTCACATACGCAGAAATATCAAGTTTTCTTCATGAAAAAGATGTCACAAAACTCTGTTTTAAGCTAAAATTACTTGTATTGAAGTATTTTTTTCTCTGTTTATTCACTTTTCTTGTCTCTTCTTTTATGAAATGCGAAATCTCAGATATGTCCATTACTTGTTAGACACTATACTTTAATAAGCGCATAAAATATTACTATAAAATTTCTTCGTTGGGAATATATTTTTGAAACATCCCTACATTATACAATATATTAGTTTTTAAAAGATGTACTGTCGTATTTATATAAAAGTGAGAAACAGTGGCAACGGCAATTCACAAAGTAACCGATTTTAATGTATCACCATGGCAATAGTCGATCTAAATAACGAAAATTTATAAGCAGAAACTTTTTCTTTAACCCTCTGAGCGCTTTCAGTGTTTTCGTCCAATATAAATTCAAGTTTTTATCGGTTTAGAACAATTTATGATACCATTTTATACTCGAATATATATATATATATATGTAAACATTATTCCTATAGACTTTTGTAAAGTAACATAATATCAGATACAGTCGAGGCGTATTAAATTTTCACTTTTATTTAAAGCTGTGAGAGTGAGACCATTTTCATTAGGTAGTTGGTTACATCATTTTGGTAAGAACAGAACAATTGTATGAAAAAGAGCAAGCGCAGTATGAAAGAGAGAACGTTTTTCGTTGCGTTTTTGCTTATATACTAGGGAAAATTCCCATCAAACGTCATAAGCACGTGGTAAGAATAAGGGGATTCCAGGGAAATATAGTAGATAGGGAATTAAAAAGGGATTGTTTTTGATAGATTTATAATTAGTTTAAGCAGAATTAATCCTTTTCAAGAGCGCGTGATGTAATAAATTATAGGATACTTTGGAAGGGGATCAGGAAATAAGAATGAACTCTTTACTTTTGTATTAGGGAATGAGATAGAATAGAAAGTTAATTTATTATTTAGGGTAATTATTGAATTAAAAGTTAAATCATTACATATATATATATATATATATATATATATATATATATACACTTTTGCTAGGTGTTTCTGTTTTTCAGGTGTTTTAGTATAAATATTAAGATATATGTGCTTTTACTTACTGGTATATTTTTCATTTTATTAGTTCCCATGAAACTATTTTTAACACTAAACATACCATAATCGGTCTTTTGACCGGTTATAAACTTTTGCATTAATGATGCGCGTATCATCATACAGCTTTTGCACATTTGACTTCATGACTTTTTCTATTAATTATATACAGTTAATACTATATTATCTTTTTATTATTTATATTTTGTTTATTTAGAGTAACACTTGTCATGTACCGTTATCTACCACAACCGGTCATTTGACCGAGAGAACAATTTATTGCTTTTTAAAGTTATTAGATCAGAAATTATGATTTCTGATGAAATGTGATGATATGCATGCGTATTCAACGTATTGTATACAGTTCATTATAATAAAACTTATTTTAGTGTAAACATGACCGATCAAATGGCAAAATATACCACAAAATCTAAGTCTTGCAGGTGGCCACTCCAAATATTTTTTTCAATATCCTTGATTTAGCTAGCATAAATGCCTGGATTTAGTACAAGCAAACGTTAGAAGAAAGCATCTCGAGACAACATTTTTTTACTCGAGTTAGCTGTAGAACTTGCCACCGATTTTCTAGAAGCCCATGAACAACCAAAAGAAAGAATAAATACAAAACGATTGTTACCTAAATCTACTACAGATTCTTATCAACGTAAGACGTATCAAATAGAATATTGTATCGAAAGTAAAACCATCAAAATTTGTTCTATCTGTGACAAATATGTTTGCGGAAAATGTACAATGGAGATACCCTGTATATGTAAAAAAATGCGATGAGCAATGAATCAAAAATTCATATTCATTTTGTTTGAAACAGAAATTGACAATATATAATTCTGTTTAATTATAAAATTAATTTATTTATATCCTTCCTAACATCCATATTTCATAAATTCAAACAGGAAACACAAAGATCGGTCTTTTGACCGGCTATGATAGAAATAGGTGAATATTAAGTTTTGGTATGTTTAGTGTTAAGGCTTTCAAAAATATATGATTCGGTTTCTCCCAGCAGTTCTATAATGAAACTTTTCCTGCATATGAAATGCTAAGCATTTGAGATTGATTAGTATTTGATATGATAAAAACCAATTACGTAAGATAAAAATTTCTCAACATAAAGTTTACTTGCTTAACAAACACTATTCTCCGCGATCTTTTACAGAATAAAATTCTAATAATTGAATAATTTCTCGATCACACAATTCAGATTAATTCAGTCTAACTTTGAAAATAAAGAGTTTTATTTCATTATTCTACTCTGTTTAAAATTTTGAAAAAATCTTTAGGACTACCCCACATGACTTCTTGTCAAAGTTTTTTTCCCCCTCTTCTCCTTACTACTCTCTCTCTCTCGTTATATACAAACGAGGGCCGTTCAATAAGTGCTCAGAAATTCTAAGAGATGGCGCTCGTTGCATCGAAAAGTGTTTGTTTTTAGAAAGCCTCATGACTCACTAGACATTTGTCTAAGTCTTTGTTTCTTGCATTTGCACTCATGACGCCTTTCTCATCTCAAAAACTCTTCATCATAACTTTTTCAACCTGTGAGACCATCTTTGCTTTTTTGGAAAAGAGACACTGGAAATAAACCAACGTTTCGATTTTTGCTTGATTTCCGTTGCATAATGATGAATTCGACGGGGACAACTCGACGTGGTAACAATCAAATTTTGATTTGGAAACAAATGACTACCAAATCAAAATTAACTAATGAATCAATGTGAAATTTATTTCGGCTCCGTTTGACACATGGCAGCACACAATGGTAACAACAATTTACTTTAATGGTGCCATCTTTCTTCAAATACAAGTTATTTTTTAACCACCTTCGTATTTAGGTGAAGCTCTATCAGCGCCAGCTGTCGTGGCGACGGAATGAACTCATAGTTCATTTTAATTTATTATCATTGATAAGTTTTCAGTTAATAAAATGTAAAAAGAATTATTGTTTTAAGCATTTTAATGATTCGAAGATTTTGAATACAATTTCTGTTAGGACTGTTCTTTTACATAAATCAAATCCATTCGGTATATTATAAAATTTTGCGATTGACATTGTTTCTTTTATTCATTTCAACTCTTGAAAATTGTATGTGATTGTATAAATCTAAATTATAGAAATCTCTTGAAGAAGTGACATTGGATAGTCATGTTTGAAAGATTCATCCTAATGAATTCCTCGAATTTTATTAACCAAAAAATGTAGCAGTAATGTAATAAAATGAAATTATATTTTCGTACTCAATACTATTATCGTGTAAGATTCAAATATTGACTTAATTATAGTCTACTTATTAAAATAGCATTATTATATTTAACATGTGAATAAATTGTTTAAGTAATGTCTACATCCTTTTAAAATAGTATAATGGCAGTGACGGATCTATGGGATGGGCATGGAACACTAATTGTCGTCATAGTTTCACACAACAGACAAAATAACGTACCTGAACAAGAAATCCCAATCAAACTATCACAATTAAATTTAAAAGTCTGTTTTGTTGTTTTACTTCAAAGTTGTGCCCAAGCACAGGATTAAGATATATATCGCACTCTAAGTTTTTAGTTCTCAATTTGAATTCGATTCTTGAGTTAATATTTAGTTTATTTTTAAATTAAAGACTAGCAAGCATGGATAATAAAGGAAGTAAACAAACATTGTTACGTCTAATGAACTTTTTAAAGAGAAAAAACAATTGTGCTTTCCTGCTGTCGATCTTTTAGGGATCGGTCTCGATGGGATGGTATGTATCTCTGCGATATAATTTTCGTAATTTTTTTCCGCAATTAGGTTTTAGTTTCATTACTACAATAGTATTACCTCTCTATTAAATTTATGAGTTCTGTCAATAGTTTTTTGGCACGATGTTTTTGAATAATTCTTATCCAGTATCTTATATATAAGAACAGTTATAGTAATATCGATTATGTATAATCTGGTAGTTATGAATAAATAATTATTAGCAATGAATATCAGTTGTACAGTTTTCGGAAAAAAATATAACATTGTGCAAACTTAGCTGAAGAACTCCAAAGTACGGTAATTATAGAAAATGTATTGTGAAGTGAACAGTCATACGATGCATAAAAATTTTCAAACACATTCATAAATTTTTAAAAAAAAAACACATAGAATACATAAGTATATTTAAAAAAAATGTAAGTTGGATGCAAAATAAAATTTTGATATTAATCATATGCAAATCGAACTTGAAAAGTCAATTCCACCACGAAAAATACGTCGGACTGCCTCATTCCGAAAATGACAACATAATGAAATAATTCGAGATAAAAACCAACATTTTTTTTTAAAAAAAAACGTTTTTATATGGTGGCAAAATTTGTTAAATAAAATTATTGAAATATTAGTTAAAATTGATCTCAAATATCTAAATATTGCATTGTTAGGCAAGTTAGAACGGTTCCCAAAATTTCAGAGCTCTAGCTTGATGGGAAGTTGGTTAAATTAATGATAGAAAATTTGATGACACACTGATACACACACAGACAGACACACACCAAGTGAAATACATAAAAACGTTAAAACTAACTAAAATTAATTAATTCATACGGTAAATTAAATGGTTGGAATGCAGTTTAACCCTACCACCCTTGGTGACAAGAATTATTTGGCGGTATTTTGCCAAATGTGGCTACCCTGGGCCGTTTTACGGACTTAACATTCAGCTAAAAAAAAAAAAAACCGCCAAGTTTGGTGCCAATTTTTGAAATTGCGCCAAGTGGTTGGGCTAAACTGCGTTATTAAAGAAAATATTAGTTAAAACTTGTCGCAAATGTCTAAATATTGCATTGTTAGGCGAATAAGAACGATTCCCAGTGTTTCAGAGCTCTAGCTTGATGGGAAGTTGGTTAAATTGACGATCAAAAATTTGATGACATACCCACACCAAGTGAAATACATAAAAACGTTTTAATTAAGTACAGCCAGAAGCAGCATTTTAAAGAAAAACAATTTTTAAAAGTTTATTTCTGAATTAGAGTTATTTTTCGGAAGATTAATATTTATTATGGCTAAGTTTGGAAATATCTCGAACTATATATTTTTCAAAAAGAACTCACTCAACTTTTGTTTCCTGTTTATATAGTTGTAGTACTTATTATTAACACCCCATATTATAATCATTAATTGTGAAATCACATTATTTCTCAGTTCTAGCATTAAGGAAAATTGAGTTTATTTTACTCAAAGTTTAAATATAATCCTTACTTTTTTTAAAATTAAAATCGATTGATGTCATATTTCAACTTTGAGGTATCAGTATATATCTGTATCCGTTTATGCAAAAAAAAAAAAAAAAAAAAAAAAAGCTCAAATTTTAAACATGAGTAAATATGTGCGAGCAATTAATAGCCAATAGCGGTATTTACATTTGTAATTCGTGTAGTTATATTTAGCCATACATCTTGCATAAAATCTATTTTCATAACTTTAAAAAAATGCAAAATACTCATAAACACAACATTCTAAACGTTAAACAAAATTAAAGTTTTAAAACTGAATTTAATAAAAAATACAATTTTTTTAAAGTTTATGATTTATATTTCCCATAAATTTCCTACAAATATTGTGCCATTCTTAAAGTTTGTGAATGTTTATTAAAAAAAAAATTGTGTGTTCACTGTATATGAAATAGTTTCATTTCACATAAGTGAAATATTTCTTATATTTTCCACATTATGAAATGAGACTATTTCTATGCAGAGAACATTATTTTGATAGACAACTATTCTATGGAAGGAATAGATTTTCTGGAAAATGTACAGAATCCTAAAAAACACGTTTTAGGAAAAGCAAATGTAATATTTTTCTTTGTGGTTCGAGACGTTTGCTTACAATTTTAAAATTCACTTTTAGAACGTTCTATTGATCAAATTTTCATAAATAATACATCTACGCATATCCCGGAAAGGGCCCTCTATGTTTAAAATGCAAAAATTTAAAAAAATGCAAATTTTTAGCCTTATAGCGTCTCAGTTATCTTAAATAATTATGTGTGTTAGATATGTGCGTCTCAGTTATCTTAAATAAGTTTTAGTTCAGAAACGCTTAAGTGTTGTCTATATATTATGTACAATATTTTTAAAATAACTTACTTTTGTACCCAATATGCGACCATTTAAGAACTTTTAATTGACTTAACAAATGTGACAGAAAAAAATCTATTTTGAATAATTGCTAATTTGTTAGCGAAAAAAATTTATTAAATTTTTTTTAAAGGAATAGTGGTTGAATTGAATTGTTTTCAGAAGACTGCGCTTCAAAGAAATCAAGAAAAACAATAACTCAAAGAATGAATAATCGTGATATAATTTCTTTATTGTTAGTAACAGCAAACCGGGTATTTCAAAAGTTTGTTACGAACGTAAAAACAGTTTTTTTTAATCGATGTATTAGAGACATTTAAGTTATACGTTTATTTTAATCGTCGTGGGCGATTTGTATAAAACGAAAAAAGTAAAATATTAAAAGATTGAGACTGGCTTTGCTAATTTCATTTTCAAATGTTCTTTCTTCTTTAGTTTTCAAAAAATATAATTAATCAGGATGAATATTAATTAGCGTAAAGTAAGCGAACTTCCAACTCCTGGCTCCACAGACGCAATTACTGTTAAGAAAAGAAAATACCTTCTTCAAATTCTTAATACATTTTTATTTTCTCAAGCAAAACATTCTAAAGTTCAAAAGCATTAACAACAAAAAGAATAAAGCATAAAAATCAGTTATTAAATTAAGTATTAAAACGAGAGCAAACGATGAGTTATTAAAGTAGACAATATTTTGTACGTATATTAAAATAAAAACAGACGATAAAATATTAAATTAAACACTTTTTAGCAATGTAACTACTTATAATTTAAGCAAGCTAAATGTGATTCATAGAATCATAATGTATTATTATAGTAATGAGGGGGGGAACAAGAAAAGTGATAATTATGAAATAAGGCATTTTATATTTTCTATAATTTGCAGTCATAAAAGCTTGATATGTCTACCATCATATTCCACTATTGAATATAGTTGCGATATGAAGCCTGAACATGGCAACAGAGAACACTATGATCTTGAGTGGCTGGTACTTCCTACCTAATAACGTCTTTCAAAGTCATGAAGACTGAAAAATTACCTAATAGATACGTGTTTTTCATGCCTGATTGGACCGCGGTAGCCTAGTGGTCATGGTTTTGGATTCGTGGCCAGCGGTTTTCGTTCAGTCGCGGGTTCGATCCTTGGCCGCTAAAGACCCACCGAGTAGCCGGAGCTGATGCACGTTAAATCTGTTCGGGGCCCAAAGTCCTCCCGAAGGCGTGGTGTGGAAATTAGAAGAAGGGGGGGGGGGTGCCAGCTCAGGTATCGCCCTCTTCACTTGACCGAGGTTCAAAATTACGAGGTTTGTCGCTTCTAGTGTCGCCCTTGTGTTGCTTCTAGTGCGACGTTAATAAAAAAAACTAAACTACATTTCATGCCAGATTCGTATCATATACACCAGGGGATCTCAAAGTGGTCTATATGCACTCCTGGGGGTCGATATAGTATAATTTGGGGTCGATCCAATCTAGGGGATCGACTAGGGGTCGATGAATGAATACCACTGCTATTCAATTGCAAATTTATAAACAGCAACGCAGTATGTACAATTTTCGTTTGGAATCCCATTTATAATTACAATATAGTAAGTAAAGTTTTTATAATAGATTTTAGCTTATTTAATTTCTCATTCCTGCATATTTTTTAAAATAATTATTTATGTTTTTTTTACCAGTTTAAAGTATGCGTGTTTCGTGATGGGCTCTCATTCTCAGATTTATGAGAAATGATTCTTGAATTGTTACAAGATAGCCCAAATTGGAACACAATCTCTTAAATCATAACTGTTTGATAAGCTTTGCGAGGAAAATGATGAATTATCAAACTAATTATTACTATATACCGAAATACAATAGTTGTCGAGAGGTGCATTTTTACAAAAACTTGTTGAATTGCTTAAACAGTAACATAATTTCTTACTGAAATTCATCCGTCCTTAAGTGACGAATTGTAAAAAAATAAAAACAATATTTCTTATTTGGCCGATGTATTTACAAAGTTCAATGATATTCAAACCAAGGAAACGATATTACATTAATACAAGAGCGAGCAATTATTTTAGGCTTTCAAGTTAAATTAAACTTGCTTAATTCTTCATTGTTACGTATTTCCGATTCTTTTGAAATTCACGAGAATTGGATTAACCGATGTAGAATTGGAAATATTTACGCATCATCTCCAAAAATTAAGCGTTGATTTTATATTACGCTTCGGGTATATTAAAAATAAAATATCCAAGAATGGACCATCGCGCTACTTTCTGCTCAAGTTGAAATAATGACAATCATTTGCAAGATGAAATCATTGAATTATTAGTTGACCTTGAAACAAAGATGCTTTTTAATAATTTAACTGTGATTAAATTTTATACGAATATAAATATTAAACAAAAATATCCAAAACTTGTAATACATTTCCCTTTTTAATTGCATTTCCAAGCTCACGTATGGTTGAATTTGGTTTCAGTCATATTAATTCTATTTTTTTTTCAAAGAAGAGAAATAAATGGAACATGGCGAAGTAAGACTCAAATTAACAAATTTTGAGCCAAATATTGCTAATCTAGCCAAGAGTCATCAAGCACATCCTTTTCATTGATTTATAAAAAAAAAATCGATTTTGTCAAAATCAAATGAGAAAAACAACTTAACTGTTTCTTAAATGATTTAATTTATTTAAGAAACAGATTTCTTTTTCTTTTGTTATCATTTTGATAGTGGGGTCAATAACAAAATTTTAAAAGTTTTTGGGGTCTATGATTAAGAGTTTGGCGGTCCCTGATATAAACCATCGTATCCTAATTCGCATCATATACCATCATATTACACCAATACTCATAGTATCTATTCGTAAGACATGAATAGATACCGTGCTCATCGTGCGATCACAATAATATCACGGATTATTATTATTTTAGTGTTTTAAAAATGTGTACGAAAATATTGTGTCCTAATTTTAGCTGCATGCATTCGTCATTTCTATGGAATTATTTGCACTAGTGTCCTCTATTGTCGCGATTTTGAATTTCTTATAATGTCATACAAAATCTCTCATTGCTGTGAATATAAATTCATAAACTGCGTGTTTCTCCGACCCATAGATTACTTTTAATCTTGTTTTACTTTCGCAACGAACTTTTGAACATTTCCTTTTATATTCAGTAAAATAATATTCAAAGTTTAAAAAATTCATTTCTTAGAGCTGAATTTCTTATCTTAAAAAAAATTACTTAAATTTATCCCGTTTCAAATAATTTTCAGTTACTTCGGTGGCAAAAGCACATAAACGTAAGAAAATTTAAAATTTACGATGTCATTTCTATTCTTGTTTGCTCCAACATATCAATAGTTGAACGAAAATAAACCTTGAAACTTGAGAAAGTTAAAAGTTTATTGTTATCGTGTTGAGAAAACTTTCATCTACCTTGAAAACGTTCTTTTAAAACAATTGAAATAAGAAAGAAACATGACCGTTTTATTGTATATTTTCCACGCGAAAAAGACAGGAAATTCGAAATCTCGTGAATTTGAATGGAAAATAAAAAATCAATCTGTAAAATTTAAAGACATGACGAAAGGAAGTTTTTTTTTTTACACGTTCTGCTTCAATATACACTGCATGTACCGTGTATTTTACTTTCCGTTATAATACATGTGAATCATAACGAAAAAAAATAGTAAAAGAAAAAAGTTTTTGTTCATTTTCCTGAATTATATGAGGAATATATCGAGTTAAGTAAAGAAAATTTTTAAATATCAGAGTTCTTTTTTTTATTTAAATCATCAGAAAGAATTAATTATCTATATACTGCAGAGGGGTTTCACAATCCGAAATTATTAATAAAATACTTTCGTGGCTAAAAATAAAAGAAAATAAATCTATTAAAAGTAAATTATCCCAATATACTTTCTAATGTGCTATTACCGATTTTATTTTTAGTTAACTATTTGTTTTTATGTGTATAGCTATCGTTATATCTTATTCTTTCTAATTCTTTTCGTGCAATAAAAGAAGTCGTAAACATGTAATGTAAAAAGTTTATACATAAATCCTATAAATTACCGTAAAAACGTTGTATACTACTAACAAAATAGCTCATAGGCGTTTTATAATTTTCTGATAGGCATAGGAGTGGAATGACAATTTTTCCACTAAGTAATTGATATACGAGGCTTCCATAACACTTGAACATGAAATAGTTGAAATATCTTTTTGCTTGATTCTTTTATTGTTTTTACTAACGCCGCTCTCAGAAGTAACACGAGAGCTGTTGGCAACGGATCTCGTACTTTTGAACCTCGATCAAGTGACTAGAACGATACCTAAGTGAAGCTCTAAAGACAAGAATATGAACAAAGCCTTCGTGCACCTTGACAAACCTTTGACCTTCGTAAACGAATGGGATACAAATGGAGACATCTTCAACACGAAGATCGATTGAAAGGGCACGAACATGGCATATAACTTTTGATCAAAAAATGTACGTAATATTGGTTATAACAGAAGTATGCCTCTACCTGAGAGAAATAGAACCACTATACATAAACGAAGTAAATATTATGTACGTTACAACTAAATCTTAACTAATGTGTCTGAATCTTTTTATATAGAACAGTATACATTTTCAAAACATGAAGAACAACTGAACCAGACACGAACAGGTCTTAAAATTTTTGATTACAAACAATATAGTAATTCAATTACCTCTTGAGAAATTTGTTAAGAATTTATTATTACCCAATCAATAAATTATTATTCATTTATATTTTGTTTTAATTCATTAAAATAAATATTTCAAAACCATTTTTGATGGGTTTTTTACATCATTCAGTTTTCAAGAATTAATTAGGTAGGAGAGCCGAGGATTTTCAGTATTATAAATTCAGTATTTTATTGTAAAAACATAATAATTCTCGTAAATATAACACAACTTTTATAAAAAAAGAATGATACAACTTTGCATTTATCTGAACAAAGTTATTAAAACAAAAAAAGTAATTTTTCATACCAAAATTACTTATATTACTCTCTATATATGATTTATTTATTTTATTTATATCATACATATATACTCTTGCAAAACAATAATAAACCATTTTTATTGCTTCAAATATCAATCGATCAAAACATGCAATAAACCTGGAAATAGTTTTATTTGAAGTTTGACGGCACTATATCAACACTATAAATATCGCTGATAGCCAAAAATAAAATATGCTCGAAATAAAAAAAAAAAAACAATTTTATCAGAATACTTTAGAACTCTTCTTATACAGACATATATATATATATATATATATATATATATATATTCCCAACAACATTCCAAGTTTTGGAGTCTTCAGTTACTGGCGGTAATAACCTGATTATTTAGGTTCTTCTTTATACAAAAGCAGATAGAAGTTCCCCAGTTTTTCGAACATTTAAATTTCGTCAACATCTGTCTATTTTGATTTATATTTGATAGTTCTTTCCTAGAATATTGTAGCTTTGTCGCATCCAGATTAAAAATTCTGTCAAACATATATTTCAGAAATGATATTCTAAGGTGTGGGTTAAAAATAGCTTTTTTCTTTTGATTTATAATTTAATTAAATTCTTGGTTTATTTCGATTCCTAAATAATACATCTCTTGGAACTACAAATGTTATAAAATTGTTTGTAAAATAGTGAAAACGATTCTTCCTCTCTAAGACTCTCTGTCTGGATAGGGAGTAGAGAGTTTCGAGACCGCGGTGTTTGAAATCCTGAATTCGAACGCCAAATCTTATAAAACCTATATCTAATAAATATCGATGTAAATATAGATTCTATTAAAATTTTGTCCGGTGTAGAGAGCTGTATATCTTATATTACACACTTTTGCCTTTTTTCTCGTGTCTCATACTTTAGTACTAAATCATATTTAAATGAAAAGTTGGGTACTTGTGGATTTTTTCTGAATTTTAAAGAAGCAATTTAATTAATGGATATATGTGTTACAACCTCCCTAGTATGTATGAGAAATGGGACGTAGTTTCTATCTGAAAATATACTCTAACCCCTTAACATTGCATGAAGACAGTCTTAAATTTTAAATTGCATCGAATTAATTAAATATCTTTGATAAATTTGATTTAACAAAATCAGAAAATTAGTCATAACTATCTACTCTTTGTGTGTATGATTTAATTTAACTTTGCATTATGTGTTCGATATGCTTCATCATGTGTTCAATTGAAAAAAAATTAAGTTTAAATTGAATAAATGAATAATCAACATAAATGAAAAAAAATACCCAATAATTCTAGGAAAATATTAAAAACAATATATTCACTGAAAAAAATTTATTTTCTCCTTGTAATAAATACAAGGTTAACATTTGCATATGTGATTGATATTATAATCTCCCTGAGAAGCAACATGAAGGCTATTGGAGACGGATATCGTAATTTTGAACCTCGGTCAAGTGACCAGGACAATACCTGAGCTGCGCCTCCCTCACCAAACTTCCAGACCACGCCTCAAGAGGATTAGGAATCTCGACAAATTTAGCGTGCATTCCGGGGTTTTTGAATAGTATCACCCAACGCCGGTTACGAGCTTGCGACCAAGACCACTAGGATACCATGACCAGTTTAAAATACTAACATAGGAAATAAACGACCCATAAACTGATAGATCATACATTTGAGGTCTACTTCAACAGAAATTTTATAATTCGAATTGAACTGTGGCGAGGCTGTACGTTAAGTTTTACTGAACCTCAAACTCTATCATGGCGGGATGTGGGAGTTGAATTGATTGAAACTCTAACTTCGCAACGTCCTATATGGCGATATACTAAGAATTCATTATTTACTTCTGCAGAAATTTTATAGCGTTTATAAAAATTCAGGGACAGGCTCTATATTAAGTACATCTCAGAATTCTATCGTGGCATGTTGTGGATGTTTAATTGGTTAGTATGATAACTTAGATTGTGACACCCTTTCTTCGTTATTTAATTCTAAAGCCGTTGTTCCTTCTAACTGAACAGTCAATAAATGCTAGACTCAAACTGAAGATACATAAGAGCAAGATAAAATAGTTTATATGTTACTCAAGGATAAATAGTGTCGCTCTCTCTCTCTCGAAGAAAAAAATCCCACTTAACTCTCTCATCAATTCTAAATAAGGATCAACTAATAAAATTTTAGCTCACCATCACTCGTTCTCTGATTCATTCACTTAACACAAACAGACAATTCTCACAAAGATTCATTTCAGTCCCAAATATTACCTGTGATGCTTTTATACTCTATTTCCTTCATTTTCCTTTCCATTCTATTTCGTTCATTATCACTATTTTTATACCATTCACTTTACTTCTCTCCGACCTAATGATGTTTCATTTTGGTTGGGAAGAATTGGCAATTTTGTAAATTCAAATTACTATAAAGTCGCCGATGTTAGTAAAGAGAAAATACCGAATATTCTAACATCACAAGAGATCTTTGTTATTTTTTAACGTTTCTTCGCCAATTTATTGTGATTCTGTAAAGAGACGTTAAGTCAAACTAAGCCTATTCAATCTTTTCTAAAATTATTAATTGTTATTACAACTTGTAATTAAGTAATTATATCCCCAAAATATGTTTAAAGCTCATTATCGTAGTTGTAAAGATATTTTTAAAAATTTTATATTTAATTGAAGCTCAAATCAACACTGCGTGGTTTCTTTAGTTTCTTATATATATATATATGTATATATAAATTACTCTTCATTAAATATCTTAAATTTTAACGTCGAGGAAAAAATAAATAAATTCGAGACTTTAATATAAAATTCGGTCTTTTTTTCTGTATTACGCCTTAATTCCTTCTGACACTTCAGTTACGATAGAAAAACCGAATTAACATAATAATGCGTTGCAAAAATAATATTTTACTGACTTTGAATGGATAATGAGTAAAAATTCTTGTGAGGGTGATAAAATATTCCAGCTTATAGAAGGAATTATAAATTTTGCTTGTCAGAAAAATATTCTTTCTATTCATAAGGTACTTTGAACTTCATGATTTTTTAATACAGTTTGTTATTTTGGAAAGCAAAGAAGAGTAGGATTTATTATTACATTGTGGTCTTATAAAATTCCTTTTCTCTGTGTTTAAATATTCAAGGACACGCTTCAAAGTCTTCGCACGATGCATAACTATACAGATGAAGCATAAACTTCATAATTATATTTATGAGATCTTCTTTCTCTGGAAAAAAATTATTTTCCAAACTTGTTAATAACATGGATTTGAATTTTTAAGTACATTTTGTAAACTTCGTATTATACTTTTGTGGTGCATGTAGAGTTTGTTCTTTGAATTAAAATATATGCATGAAAGATTCCAAGGGATGTCCCTAAGGCATCTCTGTTACGTTAAAACATCCTTGGTACTAGGTTTTAAGTTTATTATGAATAAGAAGAATTTTCCCAATGAAAAAAGTATTCTTGTTTCGCTTTCATTTAAATCTTATAAAAGTGAAAAAATGAATCTGTTGATTAACGAACAAGGAACGGTACCAAATCTTACATAAAACAATAGAATAATTCAGAGAGTGATATTAGAAACCAAGTGAATGAGTACGAAGTGTGACTATTAAATAGCGAGATTGACGCTGTAAAACATTTTATTATGATTTCATGCATATTTACTTATTACCACCTTCAATTTACACCCCCTCCTCTGTCTCTACAATGCTCCATGTTAATTAATCTTCAATTGTTCGAAACAGTGCTGAAAGTCTTCTGTCAGCTCCTTCAGGACGCGTACCGCTTTCTCTTTCACATCTTGAACGGACTCAAATATTGTTCCTTTAATGCAGATTTCACCTTAAGAAACGCATAGCGCAAGATCGGGTAATAGTCTAACACTGGGATGCTATACTTGGCTAGAAACCTCTTGACAGACAATGCGGAATGACTTGTCCTTCAATTCGGGTCGTTTTTTCCTTATTCTTTCAAGGAGTTCAGTAAGAAAGTGAAGGTAATAATGTTGATTAATAGTTTGACATTCAAAAACCCAGTGAAGGTACACAATTCCATGAATGTTGAAAAAAAACAATCATCATTGCTTTAAATTTTAATTTGCTTTTTCGAATTTTTTTTTTTGGGGGGGAGGGGGCACTCGGTGAAGATTGGCTCTTCCAGTGCATAGATAGGCGCTTCGTTTCAGGATCATAAGTAAAAAACAGGATCCGTCACAAAGCTATTATTCATTCCAGTAAGTTTGGCTTATTTTCAATGGTATTCAAAGTGTCATTTTTGCGAGCTTCTTATTGTTCAAACGTGAGGATTTTAGGCACCATTTTAGCACACAATTTTGCATGTTCAAATTGCTATGTCAAATTTGCCGTACGGATTCGTTGTCGATTCCTAGAGTCTCAGAAATACTTAACTAACGGTCAGATCGAACATCGAACTAGATTACTGGTTTTTTCGATACTGTCGTCCTTTTTTTGACGTAGAAAAAGGCAGTCCAGGCGTGAATCATCTTCAAAGTCTTCTCGGCTATCTTGAAAACAATTAAAACACTAAAAATCATGTGCACGAGATAAACATTCACTGCCACACACTACTTTCAATAAATTTTAAGTTTTAGTGTCGCTTTTTCCAGTTTCATGCAAAATTTCACAATTCGTTGCTCATTTATACTTTTTTCAGCAAAACAAAAGAATACTCTGATGCGAACGGACGCTACGGCTATACGGATTTGCTTACAGAAGCTAGAGGCACTGCATTCGAAAGAAGAGGAGGCTTCACGCTAAACAACTGTTGGTCGCTAGCGTTTGGCGTATGCGTGCTTCTTCTGCAACAGTGTCAGTCTCGTTATTTAATAACCAAACCAATGTATACATATATATGAATATATATATATATATATATATATACAACATATTGAGAAAAACACAAATACATGTATTTTTCTCCTTGAGGGACACGTGTGTTTACAAATTAAAAGTTCAATTTCAAAATGTTTTGCTTACCAAATTCTCATATATAATACATGAAAGGATTCAGAATAATGTTTTCTAT
>BMAW01100788.1:425206-463229 GCA_019974015.1 Nephila pilipes | reverse complement strand
CGTCTATGTCGGAATTTCGGTCTCGAAATCTTTTGAAACATTGTTGGCATTTCCGCACATTTAAGTTATTTCATAAATCACGTTAATCTTTGCAGTACACTGCTTGCATTATGAGATCCTGAGAGAGTACAGCCGCCTGTGTTGCCAATTAGTTATGATCACGAGCTCGCAGCCGACTATGTTTCAGTCGATCCACCTTTTCGGACTTCGCTTCCAACTGTTCTGTAGTAAGGCCGATGTTAATTAAAATTGTCCGATTAATGTCCTCACTTAAGCGCTGGTTGGATATGGAGAGTAGGGTACGAGCTGTTATATCGACATCGTCGAAATGTTTCAAAAATTACGAAGTCACTCTCCAATAGTCCTCGTTTTTCTTTTAAGTGCGACATTTATAAACAATCAATCAATCTGAAAGAGTATATGATGTTTAATATGATTTTTTCTAGATTTATTGTTATATATATTTCGTAAATTGTATTTAATATTTTTCATGAAATGTAAGTGAAACACACTGCATATAAACACTATATAATCAAAAATGATATGCACTCAGTGTTATTACATTCTAATATGAAATATTTAAAAAATCATCGTTCCTCAAAATGACATTATTTAGAGAACCATTAGTATATAAAGAAATAAAATATAATTGTAATTAATGAATAAAAAATTATATTTTGTTAAAAAATGTCCGAATAATTA
Source organism: Nephila pilipes (assembly GCA_019974015.1). Lineage (NCBI taxonomy): Eukaryota > Metazoa > Arthropoda > Arachnida > Araneae > Nephilidae > Nephila > Nephila pilipes. The sequence continues at coordinate 462,527 of BMAW01100788.1, read as the reverse complement.
ACAAAAGGCTCAAGAGTTGTAAGTATATCTAACTCAAATGAAACTATAGTCAGCAGTAATGTATCTGATTTGGATATATTTTCGATTGAACAGACTTTTCCATCTACGTCAACATTTTTTATATTACTACGAGAGAACTGTAGTTTACACAAGAACAAAAACTCTTCCCGATGTTGTTACACATGTCTTATCATTTAAATAATGTCTTAAAAGTTTTGTAACATAGTGATTCATTTTGTACCTGACATATTTATTTCCACAATGTATTCATTTTATACAATTCGGAAATATCTATTCAAACTATACAAGGCTCTGCGACATTGTAATCAACTTTACATTCATGAGCTCATCTAAGATCTCCAAACTAATTATTCTATATTTTTCTGTATCTAACTTCTGTATTTTTCCTGATAGAATGGTTTGAATTATGTGGTTAAATAAGTATAGAAAAACTTTATATATATATATATATATATATATATACAATAATAGATCTTCTCGGGAAAACAATTTTTTGAATGTTTAAAGAATTATTTTAAAGCCCGTATCTCTAAAACATTAAATCCTTCTTTCTAATTTACATCATCAGGTCAGATAAGGTCATTGTCGAGACATCGAATGGGATTCGTATAATAATTGAATGTAACAAATTTTCTCCTATAACCTTGTTGTTGAAAATTTTGGAACAAATAATTGGGGTTATTGAGCATTCTATTTCATTGAAATGTCAAATTAAGAAATGTTTTTGACCACAATTTTTTTAAAGTTCTAACCGAAAAATGCGATTTTAAGATCCGTTTATTCTTTCGTAATCATGATTTTTCATATCATAGTCACAGAATTATCCTCTATTTAATCAACGATATTCTTATTTTATTGAATGTCTCTAAACTCAATAAAATTAAAATTATATAGTACATAGAAAAAATTATATAGGAAAAACTAACCATAAGTATAATTTAGTCAACGAAATGATTTTTTTTTCCTTCTTTTTACAAGCTAATTTTGGATGAAAATGTATATGAATTCCTTTATTATTCGAAACTAATTGTAAAAATTCTAGATTCTTTTTAATCGCTTTGAATGAAGCACCGATATCCTGAAATGTTTAAAAAATGATTCAGCTGGTTGAGCCAAGAATTGCGTCTAATGATCTACCATCTTAAGTCTGGATGAAAAGTTTCAAACTTGCACCTGATGTTGTTCCCTTATTTATTTTCGATCATCTTCCAATAACATAACTATTTTTTTGTAAGAAACGATTTCTTAGACGTTAAGTGCCGATCGCTGTATTTTCTCAATTCTTTTTGTAGCTATCGACATTGATTTACGATGTCTGACGTTTTTAAAGTTTTTTTTCATTAACTGCATCGAAAGTTCCTGATATATTTTCTGAACAATTTTAGTACCTGAGAAAAAAAAATTGTAATGTAATACTATATTTTTTTAAAAAAGAAAAAAAAAATAGTTGCGAATTGAACTTGTGTCATTTTTTTTAACTTTTTTTCGATTTAGTTAAACTCTCTTCTTTGTATAATCATTGAGTCTACAAGAAATCCAGGACAATGATTATCATATTTCTCTCCCCTCCCCCCGGACCAATTTTCCATGGCTGTAAATTTAATATAGTTTTTGATGATATCCAAAACTCTTATGTACCCTTCATGTAAAATGTCCAAAACTTATTTTTGTGGCTCAAAATACAAAGAATTCATTTCCTGCTCAGATTTTTATATCTGATCTTAATACTACTTCTTTTCTTTAATAACTTCAACTTTCTTGATTTTCCTTAATATTATGCTTTAAAAGACGAAAGGATTATTTTATTCAGAAAAAAAAATGTTGATATTACGCTGGAAATAATAAAAGTATATGAAATCTCCATTAAAGTAAATAACAAATCTTAATGGTTTCTTTCGAAAAATATTTATTTCAAATGCGTTTTTAACATATGTTAAAGTCATTTATTTTGGAAAAATAAGTAGTGCAACCCTAGCTCTCTTATGACAAAATTACTACCCCATTATAAATTACTTTATAAACTCGCAAAACGGTTTGCAATTTCAAAATAGTTTTTACGTTCTTTTTTATTATACCAGAAAACGAGTTATTATCCAAATGCACTAGTATTCAGAAAATCATCTTCTAAAGGACGTTTTTAATCGGAAGCATTCATGGCATTATTTTTTCCATTTAATTCCTTGAGTATTCTCTTCTTGTCCTTTGTTTATATAGGACCCCACCTAGTGAAATAGGCACCGTATTTTTATAAACACTCATCCAGATTTGTATTAAATCTGATTTTTCAAATAGAGATAAAATATGTTAAGTTAATTCAATCATTATTATGCTTTCAAGAGAGATTCGAAGAGTTGAAAATTAATATTAAAACTAAACGACTGAAGATATTCTGAAAATTCATCTTTCATCTAACAATATAAAAGAACATGGGTTTGTTTGTGTATGTGTGCGTACGAGTACGTAACAGCATAAAAAATGTGGAGGCACAGATATATGAAGTTAAATACACTGAAACAATGGTGACAATGACGTACACTTCGAAGTGGTTTTTTTCCCTTATTTTCGAAATTCGTTTCTTTTTTAAATTTATTGTGAAAGTGGCCGATGAGATAAATTTTGTCTTCACTGCGCATGGTTCTGGAGCATATTATATCACGTGACGTCATAGTCTTTGTTGTTTGTGGCTATCAATATTGAAGTAGTTTTTTGAAGACTGTTATACATATTTATTTGTGTGTGTATTTGTTAGTTGCAACATAATGTAGTTATTCCTATGCATTTCTTGAAGAATCATGATAGATTTCGAAATAATCATTTAATGATGATAACCGAGTGACTTATTATTAAGCAATATTTTCAAAAAAATGTTCCACATTTTACGACAGCAGCTGTGTATTTGATAATTCTTCTATTCAGAATATTCTTACTTATTTTAAATTTAAACGTCCGTGGAATGTTCTTTTAAATTCTAATGCTGCTTAGTTTGAATTTCTACTTCTTTTGCTCTGTTGTTGCGAATCGGATATGGTATGGTGTATAACATTCCCCATTCTAATTTCTTGATTTTTTATTTCCATGCTCCCTTTTTCGTTCTATCATATCTCGTATATTTTTTCTCTAATTTCGAATTCATCAGGAGGTTGTTTTTTTAAATTTCTATAAGAAGAGCTAATATATATATATAATCATTTTCATTCATGTTTTTGAAATTTTCTGAATAATGTTGGAGCGATTTTTTTTTCTCCCCACCCCTTTATGTATACTTCTAACTTCGTAAACTTTTTGTATAGCTGTCGAACATCGCTGTAAGATACAATTCTTCCACCAACTGAAAGATCCAAGTTATTTTAAGAAGGCTGAACTTATTTAGAGTCTGTAAATTAATCAGCCGATATTGACGATTTTATGAGAATAACATTAAAAGGTGTCAATTTCGGATTTTTTCAAAACTTTTAATTCGCTACGAATGCTTTTTCTCCGGCATTTTAAGTCATATAATGTCACGGTTTATGCTTCTGTAATAAGATTTTTTTTCTATATTCCGAAGATTTGTTTGAAGATAACTTTATTTATTTATTCTTCGGTTTTAAATATTTATACTAAAATACTTTTTTAAAATTTTGTTTAGTTTTATTTTAAATATTCATCCGGGCGAAGAACGGGTGTTCCAGCTAGTGTTTCTATAATGTTTTAAAAATCGAGTTGCAACATAATTAAAAGCATGATTTTTTGGCAAAATTATCACCAAATTGGTGGCTTTCCTCGTCATATTCGATAGGATGTCATTAGATTGTGACGATTACGAGGAAAAACTAACCCATGAAGTGATAAAGAGTCGATCGAAATGAATTCATTCTCGCCAAATGTCATCCGCATATTTTGCTCTTTAGTCCGACCAGAATTGAACCTTTTAATTATACTTTTTCTTTCAAACAAATACTTGTTACTTTGTAAGAACCGAAATGAAATGTAAGAAAAATTATAAGAAAAGCATTAACTAGCAGAATAAATATGGGTTATGGATTTTATTTTTCAATAATAAAATGTTCTGTTTACTTTCGGAAAAATATTAGTTTATCATTTTTTATTCCATCACACAATTATAATTTTTATTGCGAGATTTTCCATTAAAATATTCTACGTCATTTTACACAGAGAGATTCAGGCATCATTTTCTCGCCGATTACCTGAACTTCTTTTTCATTTCTTTCAACAGCGCTAAAGATTGTTTAATGGCTCTGAAAATTTGAACAGCTTCATCAAACGTCAGTTTTGATCCGAAGTGTAATCTGTTATGAAATGAATTGAAGCGAATCAAGAAGAATTTCATCTTTTATATGACTATTTGTTGACTCAAAAATCCGTCGAGTTTAGTTTTTTTCTGTATTTTTATGTATGTTCCATTATATTCTAAAGAATTTTGCTGGTTCCTCTTTTAAGTTCAGAAATAAATATGTTATGAATGAGAATTATTTTATTCAATCCGATGAAGGATAAGAAACTTGGTGATCGTCAGTTTTTTTCACGCTTAGTTTTACTTATTGCAAATTATTTTATTTTATTGATTCTACTTCTTTCAGTGAGCTCACGTTGTGATGCTCCCGCTTCTGTATTTAGGATCTGATCCATCCAAATGCACAAAGTAATCAATGAATAAATAAAATAGTCTGACAGGCAAATTTTTAAATTGTTTTTGTCATTGCTTAAGACTAATAAGAAATAAATGCTTGTGTCACGAATGTGTGGTGGTAACTAACTCGCTCCCTCAACGAAAGATTTACTGAAAATTCTGCTTATCTTAATATCCTTAAAATTGATCCGAATCCGAAACAATACTTAAACACTGGGTGCAAGTCCAGTATCAGCTATCTGATGATCGCTTAACTTTCTTAACTTTCTTTCTTCTTTCATCGTTAACTTTTCGCTACATTTTATCAAATCTCGCTATATTCTATCACCTCTCAATTTTTAACAAGCCCCATCTCTTTATTTCAGCCTCATTTATTATTCACTGCATTTCTAATATACGTAGCAATGCTTATTTATATGAGTCATGGTTTATTCACAAAGCGAAGCTCTTAAATCAAATAACGACATAAAGCGTGTAATATGGGCAATTCGCGATATTTCCCTCTAACATCTGGGTTTTCTTTCTGATTTTATATTTAAATACCTGGCTTCTTCGCAGTCAAATGGAACATGATGCAAATTAGGTAAACTTCGGAAGTAAAGTGAATAGATACAATCAAATCATATAAAAGCGACAGAGAATTGAATTAAAATAAATTCAGGTTACGGTTATAAGAAAAATGTCGACGCGATTTGCGCGGAAGTATTCTTACGTTTTAAGCAGATTTGGATAAATTAGGATTCAACTCTGTCAGAGCGATTGCAGTAATACTCGCATTTTATTTTCATTGGAGCATTTTTTGATAGATCATAGAACTTGTTAGTACTCGTCCAGAAGAAAGATAAACTGTTGGAGAGCACCTCCTCCAACAAACTCACTTATTAGGAAATTAAATAAACATATAAATCAGATAGAATTTGCTATTTTATTTACTTGGTCTGTGTTTGAACTAAAAGGGACATTAAGATCTTATAATTAGAATAACATTTAAGATGACAGGCGAGACGGGTAATAGGATTGCATCACAAGTATCCCAAAAGATTAGTTGAAGGGGGTAAGTGTAAGAATCCATTATTATGTTCATTTACTGGAGTTACTTATAAATATACAAAGGAGATGAAATCAAATTAATTTTCTCTTTAAATATATATCTGCTTTTCTGGTTGTAGTTGACAGATGAGAATGATTTTGTGTGTTGTACTATTTCCTGATGACGAATACTCGCCGATCTCAGTTGAACCTTTATTTATAAACTAATTTGGATTATATATCATCTCCTAAATTTACGACCACCTACATTTACGACCACAAAAGTAGGTCTTGTAGTCTGGTTGGAAAATAAGGCATTGATACGTTTAAAAAAATATTTGCTTTGAGTAAATGTCACAATAAAAGCAGGAAGAACTTTTTTTTCACAGAAAGGATTTTTTACACTCGTATGTAAGCCAGGGAATTTCATGTGTTGTTAGTCAATTTTACGTTACGTTTTATCAGGTTGCATTTTTTTATGCAGTTTATACAGTAAAATTCACATTATGTGTTTTTCACATTATGTACAATATTTGTACTAACATTGATTAACTTGTGACACCTCTTTTTCACTTTCATTTAATTGTGCCATCACATGTTAATCGTGCTCACACAATCCATATAAATAATGAGAAAAGTTAACCTTTAACTCAACTTTATTATTGTTGAATACTTATTTCTCCACATTTTATTCCTTTGTTGTTATTACTTTATTGAAAGGGATAATATTACTAGAGTCGCCTGTGATTCGTTTTTGCAAACACTTTGCATATTTATAGACGACTGATGAATTGGTTTTTAAATTGTATATTAAAGTACTAATTTACAAAATTACCGATAGTTTTTACATTGTCTTTCTGACATTTAATGCGTTCGCATTAATTCAGGGTTTCTTCGTGAATCCTTTATTTTCACTGCATGCCAAAAAGTCGAACAAAACATTACTATTGCCACAGTCGCCACTCACTCTGTTGGCTCGCTCATTCACTCTTGTTGGTTTTTGGAAGCTGTACGAGAAATCCTCTCCCCTGAGCTTATTATAATATTAAGTTCACCAAAATTGGAGTATCCTATGGTGTAATCTCAGCAGGCACGTCTGGAATCTACCTAATTATATTAGACGTCAATAAAGAAAGAATTAGTAGAGTCTAAATCCTTTCTGACTCTAACACTTCTATTCCTCGACTTGTTTTATAGGTATGCTTGTTGTCTGCAGGGTGCAAAGTTCCAGGGATGATTTTCCCGATCACTCCACTGCAGTAACACTTCAAGCGGATAAAGTATCTGTATCAGCCTAAGAAATTCTAAGTTAGTAATTTTTACTCGAACAAGTCTGGAAAATTTGTCTCTGGAGGAACTTCGGTCGCCTTTCGTAACATCCAATAAACTCTTTTCGGGTTGACGCATTCTGAAAATACGGCATCATCAGGTTTCACTTGAGGAATAAGTGCTCCTAAATATTCCAAACGGAATCTTTTAATTAAATCTTTCATTCTTCCCTGATTTCTTCTGCTTCCAAGCTCCTTTTGAAGCAATACTTTTTTTTTTCGATTTTCTCTGTTCATCCTGTTCAATTAATTCTTCCAGTCTTCTTAATTCTCCTTGTTTTAACTTCCCTGCTTGACTGGATAAGCTTCACACTTCCGTCAGCTTACTCAGTTATTGATTCTGTAGGTTTAGTATGTTTAATCTTTTCCGATAATGATATTTCGTTCACTTACGACTTTAGCTAACTTCGCATTGTCATCGTTTTCTTTTCTCGATTTTTCTTCTTCTTCTTCAAGCATCCTTTGATGTGATGCTTTTTCTTCAGAATGAATCTCAAGAAGTCTTGCTTTTCCTTCCTCATTTAGAATTATTCCTCAAAGTTTCTTACTCTTCATTATTTAAGTGATCCTTTGCGAGTATTGAGAATTCGTCTTTAATTCTTTATTTCGATTCACCAGAATCATGATCTTCTAAATTAAAGAATTTTCCTTTACGAATCCAAAGAAACCATCCACATAAAGAACAGTACCTTTCTTGTTTCCCTTTATACAACGATCATCTTTTATGAATTCACCAATTTCATCCGACATTAAGGAGAAGGGGGAGGTTCCCGCCATTTAGTTTCAAATCTTCCTGACTTGTCAGGGTAAAAAGTTTGTAGTAGGCAGGTAAATAATTTTCATTTCTCCCTCCGAAAACTTCTCTCTTTCCTACGTGAAACAGGTATTTTGCGGCTCTTATGACAATGATTCCAACAACGGGCAATGTTGACTCTTGGAAGATCGTTGTTGAAGCAACCCTTAATCTGCAGTGAATCTGTAATAGTCTACAGATTCACTGCAGGATTGAGGGAAGATTGTAAAACTTTTTCACAGAATTTAATTTTATCATTTTTCTATCAACATTTAAAAGTTGCCTAATATAAGGATAAATTTCCCTGTTTTCATGTAGTTTACTAATCAAACTATCTATTCTCTTCAGAACTTCGAATTCTATTCTATGGATGTTATCCCTATATTCTTCAACTAAAAGAAACTGATTTGTGCATTCCTTATCATCGCTTATATGATATAAATAATCATTCTAAACAAGCTGTAAGGCGTCTATCTTTTTTTAAGCCAAAGTAGACATTTTTCTGTTTCATAAATATTTGTAACATCATTATTTAAAGAAGTCTCTAAATCAATCCTATACTTTTGTAAATGAAGTACGTTGAGCTTTCATCATATGTTTAATTCTTTTCGTTTTTTTTAACTATCTTGACTATCACTGTATAGAATATCTATCAAATAAATCAGTATCAAATATCACTTATGAGCATACATACTTCATATACAGTTCACATCTTAATGAATGAGATACCTCTTGTGCCTTCATTAATTCATTTATAAATATTCAAAATTTTCTTAATTTTCTTCTTATATAAATGGAACGTAAAATCTTCTTACCTCAAAAATTTCAATTAAATCAGGCCAGCCTCCCACCCGATAGCACCTTTTGTAGAGTATACCTTTCTCGACATTTTATTCCTTTGTTGTGATTACTTCACTGAAAGGGATAACATTACTAGCGTTGACTGTGGTTTGTTTTTACAATTTCACTACACATTTAGAGACAATTCGTGAATTGATTTTTGAATGTATATTGAAGTACTAATTTGCAAAGTTTTTCAGACTGTTTTTACATCATCTTTCTGACATTATCAATGTAACTGCCTTCTTCCAGGGCTCAATCGGAGTCCTGGTTAGGCATTACATGTAAGAAACATAACAAAACATTATTATCACCCCGACCGCCACTCTTGTGTGATCTTCTCTCTGTTGGCTCCCTCATTCTCTCTTGTTAGTTTTTGGCAGTAATATGCGACAATTATTCTACCTTTAGAATATCCAGCACTCAAGATTTTTTCCACGTGTATGGAGTAAGTCCTCAGGTATTCACAATTAAAGAGTGCCTAAAAGTTCAACTTATTTGATCACTATTACATATGGGTCAATGTCAAGATCGCGTACCTGACTACAATCATGGCTAATCGTATAAAAGCTTTCCTATAATTAATTCTCCGATTTCTTATTGTCGGTTCCTCCAACCTCTTGTCTGTTTTTTCCAATAATCTCCCATCATCTGCTATGATCGCCCAGCTTCATTCTCATTTCAATGAGATCAATCTTATTCACTACACTTAAGTTTATATAGTAATGCCAATTCACATAATTCACAAGTCGAGGTTCTTCAGTGAATGTCTTAGGAGTATCCTACAAGCTAAGTAATGGGAAATATTCGTGCTAATCTTTACAAGCTTTTTCATATATAACTTTTTGGCCAAACGTCATTTTACAGTTTTAAGTTATTGTAATTTTAATATTTTGTGATAGAATATACTTATTTGTATATGTGATACTATATACTGTTTGGAAATTTTTGAACTAGGTATGAGAAACAGTATCTCTTAGACGATTGTCCAGTTCCAAATATGGGTCCTCTTCACTACATTTTTCATAACAGCTTGTTATATCTTTTGAATTTCTTGTCAGATATTGTTTTGGAACTCAGCCAATGTCTTAGGCTTATTAAGGAAAACACGATCTTCAAGACCTACTCACAAGGAGGAAAATATGTTGCTCTGAGATCAGAATATGAGGAGTGTTTTCCGGTTCTCGAGAAGGGCTTCGATTCTTGATTTTGCAGCAACGTTTGTCGCAAGAATGGCCTGGGTACAAATTAAGTTTGTGGGGGGGGGAATTAATGTCCGGTATCGGGTGCCCCTTGGCAATTGCAATGAAAACTTAGTGACTTAGAAAAGAAATCGCCAAAGTAGCGTACGCAAGCAGTGACGTCTTGAAGATGTTGCAAATGAAAAGCTAAACAAAATTTAGAGTAATCATAACCTAAATTGCCACATTTAAATTGTTATCGCACCCAAAAGTCACTGATCGACAAGGGTATCAGAGACCCAAAAGTCACTAATGCCCAACTTGGGTCACTGATATCATTTGGGTTTTCTACTTTCGTCTTCAAATCTAGACTGTTTTATCTATGTGGGTGTAGAGAGAATGCATTCAAAAGAGCAAAACAATACTGAAAGCCTGTGCGGAATTACATTTTTCCTTCGACTTTTAAAAATATTTTTACCCCTATTTTAATGATTCATTTACGGGTTTTCGGTCTTTAAGAATATTCAAAAATATTTTAAAAAATTGGAGGGAAATTGTAATTCCGCAGAGACCTTCATTATTTTTTGCTCTTTCGGATGCACTGTTTTGCATTCAAAACGATAAAATAGTATATATTTGAGGACAATAACAGAAATTCCATAAGATTTACTTAAAGTTCACGAAATCAAAATGCCCGGTAGATGGGAGCCTTCAATACAAAAATGAGTTTTATGTAAGTTTTATTACAAACATAAAGTAAATTTGAAAACAAAGAAAATAGTTTCATGTTCCGAACAAGAATAATTCTACAAGAAATTTTTTTTATAATTGCTTGGAAATTGAATAAAAAATCATTTTTATTTCTTTACATTTGCAAAAAACATAAGAAAATTTAAACAAATTATATTTTTCTTTTACTAATTGCGCATAGTTATTTATAATTACTAAATTTCTGTTATGAACAGTTTTTTTAATGTTTTCCAATATTTTCTGAAGTAAGGAGGGTAATAAAATCTAACCTTAATTAACATTTTTTCATTATTATTTTCAAACTAAAAGATGTTTCTAAGAGTAGCTTACAGTTTTTGGAGTAAAATAATATTTTTAAAAATGATTTTATGATATTTAAAGACTTAAACAAATTCATTATTTATAATATTAATTAATCAATTTATGTACAATTTCCAAAACGACAGTTTAATTACTTCAGAAGTTTAACTAGTATTAAATTAGGTATGAATTAAATTGAAAAATTCGTTTGCATTTATTTTTCGTACTTTGCAGGAAAATTAAATTGTTAGTCAGCTTTTTCCCCTTAAGGTTTGTTTATATATTTAACTAAATATGGGAGCTTTTTTTAGTTTAACATTTTTCAAATAATGCAAGTGATTTATATCGATTTTTTTTTTATTTCCCAACTGTTTGTTCTACGAAACTATTTTTTTTTCCCTCATCAAGGTAAAATATTTTGCCTCAAAGAAACTACTTTGGAAGAACTCTAAATAAACCACGCACTTCTGCGAAGTTGAGAGGAAAAATTAATTTACATAAAATTCCTATTTAGTTGTATGGCATTGTGAAGGAAAAAAAGTTTACGGTGTAAATTATTTTCAGGCGCTGAAATAGCTTCTTTAAAATGGAGGGAAAATTCTTAACATACATAGGGATTTAAAATGAAAAATTAACCTGCTCTTTTTCGAGAAAGTATTCAGGAAAAAAAATCTCCATAAAGAGAAAAATATATGAACGCACAGAAAATCTGGAAATATGTTTATGGAAAAAAAAATGTAACGCATGAAAGTCATTTTGAGGGGTTTTTTTAATGTCAGTGTTTACTGTCGCTCTTTGATGTGCTGGTAGAAAAAAAACTCTTTCTTTCTTATCTGTGAATGCATTTTCACCGTATAAATGTTACATCAGCAGAAAAAGCCACATTATGATTGGTTGGATGGCTTTAAATTAACATTTCTCTAGAGCAGTAACTCTTAACCAGGAATTTGGGCAAACGTATAAAAAAAATTACTATCTTTATTTTCAGTGATAACTTAATAGATGCAATATTTCTTTTCTTTCAAGTGTATACAAAATTTTACTATATTACAAGCTGCACCTGTAATCAAGAATAACCATTTTGAATTTTAATGTTCTTATTCAAGATAAAAATAGCAGCCTTCACCCTGACATCCCTTATTTATCAAATATTATTTTTTAAAAATATTTTGACGTTGACATTGTTGATCAACGGATATCTAGATCGTGAAGTACCTTCTAACCTGTATAAGGATAAATGCAACGATGCTTAGTAAAATAGATATTTAACCTGGCTGTATGTAAGGTGCTGAAAAACTGTTCCACGATTGGTCGCTCTTTGGGTGCCATTGCTTGCTGCGACTGAAGGCAAAGTTGGATGTTGTTGACTAAGTCAGGGGTCTTGAAGTCAAACTTGAGACCAGAGGAAGCTTAGCTTCTGTTCGAAGGAGAAGTGGTTCTATAGGCTCCCCATAATGTAGGGTTATTGTGAATTTGGTGTAGTGGGAGGAGCGAAGCGTAACCTTGTTTTAGAAATGCCATTTGTGTATATATATATATATATATATATAACTGAAGTAAAAGTATGTGAATTTTGTTTCTTTCCTTAATTATATTCGTCTCATTTCAAATAGAAATAAATTTCTGTTCATCAAAATAATAAAATTGTGTCTCTTTTTCATTACTCTTTTGCTTAAGCTAGTAAAATTTGGTAGAAATGGATTTATCTAGAAAAAGAGGAAATTGATCTTAATACCTTCACTGGCTGTATAACCTGCAGAAAGAGATATTTTTCGAAACATTAAATTTGAAATTGAAAATCTAAAGTGAAAACAAAATTCTTTTAAAAAGGCGAAGAGGAGAGATTGTACTAATGGCCGCATGTTTTCCCATTTTTTTTAACTTGATTACATTCATCACAATTTCAGATTGAAACATGAATGGCCATATTAATCATAGATACCTTACATTGTTCAACAATTGTTAAGGTACAAGCACAGTTTTTGAATATTTAATAATTGACATTAATTAAACAAATGAAATTTAGATGTATTTAATAAAGGTACTGTGAATTAAATATAATGCAAAATGTGACAGATTTCGATTTATATTTATATTTCGAAAAAATATTCTTATATTTGGAATGCAATATTAAAAAGAAGAAATCTTATAATTGGAACAATTTCCAAAGTCAATGTAAAATATTCTTTGCAGCCAGAATAATGACAAAAAAAAGTCATTGTGCAAAAAGTGTAACCTCCTCGCTCATAGTGACGCATTTTCTTTAATTTTACTCTACATCCATCTTAAAATCTAATTAAATAGTTCAAAACTGCAACTGAAGATACGTAAGAGCAGGACAAAACATTTTATTACCAAACAATAGGTAAGGTTATTCTCTCTCTCGAATCCCTTTTAACTCGGTTGATCGTTATTTATATTCTAATAATAAGGTCTTTGCTTACCAAATAATTTTTCGTTTCAAGCACTTCTCGATTTTAGCGATTCGAGTTTTAGTATCTTTATTAGAAGTCGCTTCAATCCAAGCGATTAATTGCAACGGTTCAGCCTAAATTACAGTTGTATTTCAGCATGTCGTTATGTATATCCTCTATTTCCCTTCTCTTTCCTTTCAATTCTATTTAACTTAAATACTACTATCTATAATTCAATTCGCTGCGCTTCTTATTATCTAATTTACTTAATCACGTTTCATTTTTGTTGGGAAAGTAAAATACTTTTTAAATTTAACTTTTTAGTCTTAACTTTTTTTTATTTTAAACTTTTAAAACTAATCACTTAACTACTTTTTTCACTTTTATTCATAAACTTCTTCAGCCACTTTTAAATTTCTTACAAACACTAATTCCTTACTTTTCTTTATAGTAATTTTTTAACTAAAAACAACGATTCCTTTCATTCTTTTAAATCCTGTCGCGTTACCTTGGTGATCTATGCAATTTAGTGTTAGCTTAACTGGTCACCTCCGCGAATTTCTTAACTAAACTATTGTCTATACTTCTGAGACAAAGATTAGAGAAAAAAAAAAGTGGTTGTAAAATTACAACAATGTCCATTAAATTCTATTTTTATCGCATTTTTGTGGGATCCCTACTCACGATCCCTGTTCGATCACTTACACAGTGACGCTGAGACTCTTTGTTATGAGTTTGACACTGATCTGCACTGATCGGAGTCTAGTTCTGATCTGAGGGGGTTGTGAAAATGACATCTTACGCTTGTCCCTCCACAAAACACCCTTTACAGGTAGGCTTTAAACACTGGAGATAACAGGAAGAAATTGTAATTTTATACAATTCAAATTACCAAAAAGTCGCCGAGGTTAGTGAAGAGAAAATCGCGAATAGCCCAACGTGCACATTTAGTATCTGATATAAATGCTCTCCTCCAAAATGTTGAGAAGAGCTTGAGAGGTATTGTCCCATTATATCAAAAAGCGTTATTTCACAGTTAAAAGAGGTCGCAGAAGGTGGAAATGCATGCTCTCAGAAAGCATAATGGTGTAATCTTAATCCCTGACTTACCACCCTATGTTATGAAAACTTCAGAAAAAAATTACATCTTTAGATGTTGCTATGGGAAATATTTACTGATGGATCATTTTAATTGTATAGCAGTGCAAAGCATAAATCAATATGCATTTTCTACATACAAAACTAATCAAATTACTTTCACTTTAATATTCAGTAACTACATTCATCTTATTTAAGGTTTCATCTATTAACCACCAAGAATTTACGAATTTTGTATAAATTCATGGAAAATTTTTGATTCTTTTTCTCCAATAAGACGATTGAAAAAAAAAAACTTTCTTTTCCTTTACATTTTTAAATATTTATTGCGTATCTAGAAAGTTTTAACAGATTACTTTTTATGTCAAAAATGATTGCTCAAGTACTTTATAAAATCAGAAAGAATAAAAGGAAAAAGTTAAAAACATTCCTAGTTTTTTTCCCTTCGAAATGTATTTTATTGTACACATTAATTTTATACAATAATATATATACTATATATATATATATATATATATATATATATATATAACCACCTATTATCCAACTAAAATTTTATCTGAAACTGAGATTAATGTATTAAAATAAGTTTCAAGCTGATGTTTTAAGTAAATATATATGAACAATACATGCATTTAAATTCTTCAATACTAAAGCGCTAAATTTATGAGATTTTTAAAGCATTTACTGGGGAATTAATCAGAATCATTTCATATTCATACAATTATTTTGAATAGACTATTATGCTCGTTATATATCATATTCTATTTTCTTATTATTATTTTACTAATTAGAATAATATACATTATGTACTTTTACATGAGAATACAGAATAAACATTTTACTGCTTTGAACAAGAATAAACGTCTCTGAACTAAATATCTATACTCTAACGAATAAATTCTGAAGTCTCTCAGTATTTATTAGCTAATCGTTTTAATTTCTGAACAATAAATTAAGACAGGCAATTTACAAATTTCTAACTACCTTGAGTACATATGGTTTCGGACAGAATAATTTATCACTAAATAGTTTAAATTATTATTTACTTGTATATATTCTAGCTTTACGTTGAAGTTACTATTTATGTAATTAAATAGATAACTAAAATATAGTTTGATAAAAAAAATGTTTGCCAAGATAAATTTAACAGTGTTTAAATTATAACTCATTGTATAATTAATTGAACCACACACTGGATATTTCTTAAAAAAAATAGCATGCTAAGTTATTTTATCTGCAATTAAAAAATGATATATTTTGCTGTACTCATAGGTACATGACACAAATCTTCTTTTTCTTCTATTTTAAATGTGTGTTTTTTTCTTATTTACAGAGATACAGTTACACGTATTTTTCCTAATAATTCTTTGCACGGATGTTATAGGTAGTCTCATAAATGTTAAATTCGACGACCCAGATTCTAAATTGTTTCGAAAAGCACATTCATTCGAAATCATTTTTATAACTGTCCTATTTGGTTTTATGTGTTGTTCTAACAATTTTGTGTCCAATTAAAGTTTTTATTGTCTAAATACTTATCCTTATTTCATTCAACTCATAAATGATGTCGGTAGAGTGCAGTTTATGTGTATTGATAGTGAGTCAGAGTTTTTTTGAGTTTATTCTTTTTTTTTTTTAATGTTTCATTTAGAGTTATTTTATTCTATTCTTTAAATTATCTAATTATTTTGGTTATTCCACGTTCATTTTTTTGAGGTTGGATTATTCAAATAGGTTAAAAAATAAAATGAACTTCATTTATTAGTTTTATTACATAATGTTCTTTTGGAAGCAGAAAGAAGAGATATGAAAGAGAGAGGAGAGAATAAAAACAAGATGAGTTTATTTTGTAAGCAGAAGATTAATCGCAATTTCTGTTATTGTAGATGACGCTGGATTAAATTCAGAAGCGTCGAGTCAAGATTTAAATTACGTCATTAGTTTTAGCGCCAATTCAACTGAAATTTGCATACATTTTTTCTTCTTATGTTTATTTGATGATTGGACTCTCAGATGGAGGCTTGATTTCATTATATCGATCAAGGTGAGAGTTTGTGAAGGAGATTTTTAAATAAAAAGAACTATGTAATTATTAGCCTGTTTCATAGAATCCGATAGTTTAAATCTTGGAAACCTTATAGTTAATACAAGAAACATATAGACACTACAGTTTACAAATGACGGGTTAATTTTAGTTGTAAGAATTTTAAAATAAAAGTTGAAGTGTAGAACTATTTGTTTATAGTATAAAATATAAGTTCAAATGCAATATTTACATTTTTTATTATATTTCACAAATATCCATTTCTCTTCTTTAATTATTTATTTCAACAATGCACATTTTTAGAAAAACCAGTATATCATTTATAAAACTTTCATTAGACTCGATCTCACATACGCTGCTAAAACATGGGTAGTGAATGAGAAAGATAAAAAAAAAACCTTTTGCTATATTTGAAAGAGAAAATTTTAGAAGTATATTTGGTGGGATTAAATGTGATAATTATTATAGAAGAAGAATCAACTCAGAAATTGTGAACTATTTAAAGACCCAGATATTATTAAATTTATTGCAATATGGTGGATTAAATTAGAGGAACACTTAATAAGACTGGATGACAATCAAGCCTCTAAAAGACTTTCTTGGGTGATCCATCTGGTACCCAAAAAAGAGAGAAACCGAAACTTAGGTGAATTGTCTGCCTGGATAAAGATTTGAAACCTATTAAGGAGACAAATTGGAAAACCTTGCCCTGTAACTGGACGGCATGGAATGGAATTCTGAGAAAGTACAGGGACCATCCTGGGCAGATGCGTCATTGAAGAAGGAAGTTTAATTGTAATGATTATTTTCAGAAAATAAGTTATTATTTAAATCAAGACTTAAAAACTACTATTGATTTTCAAATTGTATTGTGTTATAATTTTCATGTGAATTTTTTGATAATTATTTTGAAATAATTTTTTTAGATTTTTTGGATAGTTGTAAAAGGTTTTTGTTGAATGATACACATGACTAGATATCATGAACCCAATACATAGCATAAAATTGCTTTTTATGTTCCTCAAGAAACTTGATAATGATATAAAAGTACTCTTCAAAATAATTTTAAAATCATATTATGTGTATAAATTTAGATCAATTTATAAACATTCTGTACAAGAAATTGTCAAATCCCTTCATGATTGCAACATATTAATGTATTATTGAATTGACTGAGAAGAAGAAACCTTAATCATTTTGAAACTTCGCAATCATTAATAAAAGTTGTATTATTCAAATTTTTAAAATAATTAAAATATCTTGAGTATTTATTAATTTATTAAAAATTTTAAAAAAATCATTTAAAATTTGCTTGTCTGTTATGCATTAATTTAAAAATAGTATGTCCCCGAAATATTTCGTATTGGGACTTAGCAGAAGAAAATCAAATTATTAGCTTATAAATATGTACAAAAATCATGTAAAAATATGGAATTATTATATTTTTACTTGGTATCGATGTGTAAATGTCCGTTTCGTACATGAAATCTTTTGTACATGAAGTACATCTTCATTTTTTTTTAAAAGCCATTACGAAGAAATGTTACGTAACCATTTCCCCTTTATAGCTTTTGATAAAACGTACACATGTTAAAAAATATATTTATTTTAAGCCTTACCCTAGTGTTACAAAGAGATAAAAAGGAAAACACAGAAGCCCAGAATCAGGAAGAATTGTAGCTACCGTGATCTATAAACCTTTTAGTCTATAAAACAGTAATACCCATTAGCAAGCCTTCCTGCAACAAAGCAATTTTGAAGTCACGCCAAGTTCTTGAAGCCAATGGATGACACGAGTTTCCAATTTGTGGACACGGAAATCCAATTTTTATCGATGACAATACCAATTTTATCGCCGGTGAAAGTTACAAGGTCGAATTACAGTTGGGGAAAACTGCGTTGTTTGATTTATTTCTGCCCCTAAAAAGTTCTACCGATCTTTGTCATTTATCTAATAGCCTGTAACCCTTCAAAACATTCGAAGAGTCGGGGAACAATTTTTAAGCCGTTGTAGCATTTTTTTATATAATTATTAGATAATTCGAATAAATGATAACACCGGTTAGGAATAACGATCTTCACACTTTTAGCAACTACGAAATGGGTATTTTTAAAGAGGCACGCCCTTTTTATGGTATCCATGGTGACAACCACTGTATATTTTTGTTAGAAGAAGCCTGAAATGTCAAACTTTTCGTCAGCGAGAAGTGACAAGCTCCCCTAATAAATGCGCACTTGGCGCGAAATTTTTTTCCTTTGTTCCTTTGTGAAGATTAGTTTCCGCTCTCCTAAGTGCGAGGAGTGGCAGTCACCTGCGCAACGATATGAATAGAGACGGGGGAAAGACGACTTAATTCTTTGGGTTATTTCCTGATTCGTTTGAGTGAGCTTCGAATGAGATGCGGAAATTAACAAAGAAATTTCTTTGTAATTTGCATTGTGTTACTCTTAGACTTTGAACTTACAGGATTTAATAGATGTTCGATATCTTTGCGCATTTTGTTCAATTACGATAGGGTATTCAAGTATTAATTACAAGTCTGTGGGTGAATTCAAGCATTCATTTTTTTTTTTTTTCAAATCCAAAGGGACCGTAAAAATTAAAATTAAACACTAAATTTTCTTTAAAAAAAATACATACAA
Organism: Nephila pilipes; assembly: GCA_019974015.1. Classification (NCBI taxonomy): domain Eukaryota; kingdom Metazoa; phylum Arthropoda; class Arachnida; order Araneae; family Nephilidae; genus Nephila; species Nephila pilipes. The sequence continues at coordinate 443,453 of BMAW01100788.1, read as the reverse complement.
CTTTTAGTAATTGATCTTTTGTTCCTTGCATGACTTAAAAAAAAAAAAATAATAATTATCTCTTATTGACGCATCTTTTTACATATCTCATTTTTTTAAAGAAAAAGTATTATTTTGACCACCCCTCAATGAGTACGTTGGATCAATCTCACCCAGAGATATCATTGAGGAACTTCACTAACTATTCGACGTGCGTTTTTTTTTATGATTCCAAAGGTCTTCCATCAAGGCAAATCGCGTTGAACAGCTGATAAGCAATAGTTTAATTTTATCGCAAAATAGTAGTGTTGTTATTTTCCCTCAAAGTGGCTGATAGGTCAATCTGATGCCGTGTTCACATTAACGTTACGTTTTTGTAATATGACTGAGTCATCTAAAAAGTAAAAAATGTTTAGTCCGAAAAATATCGAAGAAATATGCTGCGGCTCTCTTCAACAACAACTCTAGAAGTTAAAACGCCTTATAATTAGCCCGAAAGAGACGTTTCTTTTAGCCTATTTGGTAGAGGCGCAGCTAGAAAAAGTAACAGGTCAACTTTTCTTCTGACCCACTGGTCCAGAGTTTGAAAAAGCTGCAGCTAACCAAGGCTAACTACATCGCCACCTTCACGGGTTTGAAAACCCCCAACGCAGAAGTGGTGACTCAGGATTTAAGCATTAGATGGCAGCACAGCCTAGAAATATTGGTTGCATATGCCCCCGACGCAAAACACTTGAATCTGTGTGTCTAACTAAGACAACCGCACATAAATCACGACTAATTATATTCCAACACGGCGCGTGTATCATCGAGACTAGAGATACCGCTCAACTAGAGACAACCGATGGATTAAAATGGAAACTGTTCTAAGCAATGAGAGAGAGAATGTATATCAATTGCAGTAATGGCTGGGAAAAGGACTTTTTCTACTAATTTCAATGTTTCTCTTCGTATCATCGCGATGATACTGAAAGGGGTGCCGCTGAGACTATCTTCAACAACAACGCCAGAAGTTCAAATGCCTAAATAACTATCCCGAGAGAGAAATCTCTTTTAGCCCAGTTGGTGGAGGCGCAGCTAAAAAAGCCACATATCAACTTTTCTTCAGACTCACTGGTCTAGGGTTCGAAACAATCGGCACGTCGGCACCAACTAAGATAATTACTTTCTCCCCTCCATGGATTCTGAAAATCACCTAACGCCGGAGATACACGTGCTTTTAGAAAACAATGAATGTTCCTCGAATGATGAATATTCATCGTTTGATATAGAAAGTACAAAAAAATGCAGATTCTGAAGAAGAAATTGACGTGGCTCTGCTGCATCATCAAAGATTCTAATTCAATTAGAATCAGGCCCCTTGTTATATTAATAAAAATTGTTCCCTGAAAAAAAATTTAATGATTGGAGTCACCAACAAATATTTAGTTAAGGAGAAATGACTACTAGAACAAAAATTAGCCTATTACAACCTCCCAAAAGTGATCAACTAGACAGTCCAAGAAAGAAGCAGCTGCATTGACTACTAGAACAATAATTTGAAGAGTTGTAAAAAGAAATGTTATGATTGCTTAAGTCATGCAGAAATATTTAATCAATATTGCAGTGAATTAGATAATGTTATGTTTCTTAGTCGTATCTTTCATTAGACAATTATCATCAAAATATACATGGCTAGGATATAGTCCATAATTTCATATTAAACTAGGGATTTAATGATATGTCCCCTTCAATAATAATTATTATTATGGAATTAAAGTGAATTAATAATAAGAGTAGCCAAGGTAGCCCAGTGGTCATGGGCGCGGGTTCGCGGTTGGTGTTGTTTTCGTCGAGTCGTGAATTCGAGCCCTGATACCACTTAAGACCCGCCGTGTAGCGGAACTGATGCACGTTAAATCCAGTCGAGGACCCAAGTTTTCCCGTTGGCGAGGTGTGCAAGTTTGAAGAGGGAAATGTAGCTCAGGTGTCGTTCTCGTCTTTTGGTTGCGGTTCAAAATTATTTCATTTGTAGTCAATATTTATTAATGTGCATTCCATACAATTCGATTCCGACAAAAATGAATGTATTTGAAAATGATGAAATATTTTATACCGAGACTATTTTTTGAAAATTATTGAAATGTTTCATACATCAATGTCCAGTTGAAAGATACTAAAGCTATAGCCAGAAGCAAAAAAAAAATTACTTGCATTAATCAATTCTATTTGAAATTCATGAAAACATTTACAAATTTCAAACTTTAATGAATATTCTGAGCCACAGAATCCAGATCTTACAATTATTATCAAATAATTTAAATTTTTGCGTATGTATTTCTTAAAATTCTATATACCAATATAAAATAATTCACTTTTTTGGAAATATCTTAATAATTTTTATCATCTGGAACAAATTGACGTCGCTTTAGGATTATTTAAAATCTTTTAATCGTTTACTATGAGCTGATATACAATATGCTATGAGCTAATATACAATATGCTATGATATGACTATTTATTTTTAATGTTTTAATATCTTCGCTATGCAATACATTTTCAAACGTAAAAAAGTAATGTCCATTCAATAATAATAAAAGTTGAACTAAAACTGATTTTAGAATAAAGGTTATGTTTACCCGTCAACGAATTTTAATTTAAGCCAGTAAAAGCTTTTACAATGTCTTTTGAAACTCTTAGATAGGTTTTATCTGTTTATGGTTCATAAAATAGTTCTTTTGATAAAAAAAAAAGGGAGTTTTATTACGGAAAGATAAAATTAATTAGCTGTCTTTTGTGTTTCAACAAACCAAATTATGTTTCCTTTATTAGAGTTTTTTTTGTTATTTTGATTTCTTTGTATTCATGCTTAATGTGTTTTTATTGTATCTGGAAGAGAAAAAAAACATTAATTATACAAGAACAAAACTTAAAATTACTTGCTATTTCAATACAAGTTTTGACTCTAATATTTTTATAGTAAGATTTAAGTCACTTTTCAGAAGTGAAAACAAACGTATAAGTTTTGAAAGTTATCTTTTATTTCTCGGACATTCGTAATTCAAATATTCTATATCTTACAAAAACACCGTTACCTCAAACTGGCTAGCCGAAGTTTGAAGAATGATTCAGCAAATTCAACATCACAGTCGTCAAACGTAATAAAAATTCCTATCACTTCCTCTGACAATACAGAATTCAGATCGAAATCATTCTTTTTAGGTATTCTCGTTGGCTCAGAAGAATTCGAACTCGAAGAAATGCTTTCCATTTTCACAGTCAAAGACTTCGAGAAAAAAAACGGTTTTGATATTTTTTTGCATATATTATCATAAAAAAGCGAGTTTTAAAGATAGAATGCGGAAATTTCTATATGTAAATCAAACAACTGAGTTAAGACATATTGATTTTTATAACAAATGGACCCATGACTTTTTATCCATGGAAAATGCTTGGTTCTCAAATTGGATTGAATAATTTAAATAAATAAATTAAATAAATTGTGTAGAAGCATAATTTAAAATTAAACAAAAATCTTGTGAAAGGCAATGTCTTAAAAAAAGTTTTTGAAAAAAATAACCTTTATTCGTAAAAATATGTTGTCCCCCTACAAAACAGCTTTTTAAAGCCATAAGTTTTTTTTTTTTTAATTTTTAAATGAATCTCACCTCTGAAACTTTTTAACAAAATTTCTGTTTCGTATAATATAATATTTAAATTTTTCACAAATTCCATTTCTTTTTCAGGATGAACATTTTAGGAATGAACTGTACTAAATTTAATTTCATATATCCTGGGAAATGTACGTTGGTTTTCTTTTTCAAAATTATTTTCTATAAAAAGAATTTTTGAGCAACATTTAATATCATTTAAACAATACAAAAATATAAAAATACAATAGTTCCTCTAGTATAGGACACCTCTATTTATGGGACAGTTCTGTCGATCGCAGTCTCTTTGAATAGAATATATATTTACCTTTTATTAAGGGACTACTTTATTTAAGGAACAAAATGTTTGGTCCGGTAGGGGAACTTTATTGGTCTTCACTACTGTATTTTCTTATTGAAACATTCTAAATAAAAAAACAAGCATCTGTTGAAAAATTTTTAAATTTTCAGATCTCATTCAAAAGAAAAACCTTCGAATATGAATACAGGAACAACAATAATAAAATATTATTAGTTTTCAAAATTGATCATTTTATTAGTGTTTTAAAAATACGTTGAAATTGCATTTTTTTTTTAAATATATACCATTAAAAACAATTTTTATTTGGGAAAATAAAAAAGGTCTAAGAATAGTTTAATGGGAAATGAAATAACATGTACATTTGATTCATCTCGTTTTTAAAAAGGGTGACTTAACTAAATAGCTCATTGATATCTACAACTATGAAAATAGCATCCCATCTTTTAAAACTGACATCTTTAATCGAAAGTAATTAAATATTTTTCAAAAAGCAACTACCTTAGTGTGTTGCCGGAAGTCACCGAAAATAAATTTCCTGGGGGCACCATTAGAACATGTGTTCCTTTTCCAAGTAACGCAGGGTGGAGATATCTTTTAAGAGGAGTATATTTATTATGCCTCAAAACACGCAAGGATCCAACGAAAAAAAATATCGATTTTTCTCTTTCTTCTTTCAACTTCTCGCGATAATACGCGGAAAAGGTAATTCCACTATAACAAAGAGCGGGAAGCTAGGAATCGTCTGCAGAATACGAGTCTTCAGGGATTTCGAACGTCTTTTCTTTCAAGCAGTATTTTATTTTTTCAGACTTATTTATTTACTTTGCTGTGATCAGGAAGCTACGACACAAAGAGTTCTTTTTTTTTTGCCATTTCTTTAAATGTTCCTTTTCCGGAGGAACACTTTTAAGAAAATTGCCTTCAATTTTGCATTGCGAAGTTTTGTACTGAATAATAGCAGTATAAAGAAGCAAGAAGAGGATGAAAACAGTTTTTAAACTTGCATATTATATAGGAAAAAATTTCCTTCAGTTACAATTTTTTCTTGTATAATTGAGTTTTACTTTTTGAAAAAAACTTAGTTCTGTATAAAAAATATATATATATTAGATTTTGCGGATCTTTTTTTTTCCGAATCCAAGAAGCTCTTACGTTTCAAAAGAAATTCCTTCTTTTGAAGTTGTAATCCAAAAATCGTATCTCTCTAAGTATGATACTCTTCAGCAAACAGGAAATGGAAAGAATTTTTAAATTAGATGTTTTTTCCAAGTATCAAAACTTATCCAAGCCTTTACATTGAAACTTTTGATACAAAGATGTTTGGTAGAGTAAAAGTGAATTTAAACAGCTTAAGATCTTTAGTATGCACATCCTTTAAAACTTTTTTTCTATTTCGAGCAAAAAAATAGTTTTTAAATATTTACGATGACAAGCAAGAAATAAATTAAAATAACTTTGAATAGAACACAAAGCTTAGAATAGTGATTAGTTCACTTCGGAAAGGATCCGGGACGGCAAGATGTGAGTGAGTGAGTGAATGTAAGGTTTATTGGCGCAAGAGCCAGATATGGCTATGCTGCGCCAAACAAGATTAAACTGTGGTCTAGAAGTCAAGTTGGAAAAAAAAGGTAAAAATGGTTGACGAGAAGGAGGGTCGAAAATAGAGAAGGATTGCTAGGGTATCCCGGGGAGTGCGTTACCCGTGTTTACCAAAGACAGTAAACCCCATGGGAAAGAAAAAGATCACTAGGGTACCTTGGGTTCGTGAAGCCCATACTTACCTGAAGAAGGCAAGTCCCTGAGATCCCCTGATATAATCCCCAGGGGCAGGGTGCCCGGCTATACCCCCAGACGCTGGGTACCCATTTTAGTCGCCTTTTACGACATGCATGAGCTACAGTGAGACTATTCTGTTAACCCCGGTCACCACACGGGTCCGGGACGGCAAGATAAACTATATTTAATAATAAGACTCATAATTTTTTCTATGATTTAAAACTACTAAAAATGAACATTTTACTCTTCAATTGTAAATAAAAACTTATATACCTCTTCTATCATTTCTCTAAATCGTGTCTCATAATATTTTTTGTCTATGTGATAAAATAGGTTGCTTTAGATATTTTACAGTGCGCATTCCTTTTAGAGAGATTTTGAACATTACATATATATAATATTACACATTAAGGAATTTTTATTATAGACTATACGTCTATCGAGAACAAAAGATACATAATATTTTAAAAAGTATAAATTTTAAATCGTATTCTCAAATAATATTTGAATGCATTTCTTTTGGAAGGAATGCTAAATGGTAGGAAGGAAGCACATATTTTCATTGAATTTAAATATACGAAATAGATAAAAAATGATAATGAAATATTTTTACAATTCAAAAAGTCATTGAACGTATCATTGACTAGAAGATGCACAATAAATGTTAATTTTACCAAACTGGAGTCTGACTTCAATATATATATATATATATATGAGTGTGTGTGTGTGTATGTGGGGGGGTGCGTATTAAATTTTAAACAATAACTCTTGAATTTTTAATCATATTTCCATTCTTTCGGGGCACAATGAAGGAACCTTGAATAATTGAAAGTAAGAATTTATTGATATACTTCGAGAGAGAGGCAATTACCTCGTGATAAATTACATCATGAATTTGAGGACGTCCTAATGCGGCGTTTCGTTTTTGTGGCTAAAGCGTAATAGAGTGACATTTTCATAACTTGGAATTTATATGCAAGGATTTCTGTGAATGTTTCAGAGTTCTCTTTGGAAATAATTACTATAGTATAGTTAAAGCTCACATTTTTACTTTTATTGTAGTTCACTTATTGAATCAAGACACAAAAGCAACAGAGCGTCGGCGTTTCACACGGCTGGAAGCTGGACGGCGATAGAGCTTAGGAGTAAGAGCAAACGAGGAATAAGTGACAGCAAACAAAAATTGCATCAGCTTTTACACTTGTTGAGGCTTGGAATATCTACCCACACGTCCGACTTGACAAAGGGAATATGACAAATACAGTTAAAAAGCCCTCAATTTATTAGTAGATTTATGTGAGTGATAAAATAGATTTTAGTGATAAAAGTGAAAGAAAGTTAAAATAGAGATCAGCACATATACAAGGGTCGTCCAATAAATCCTTAGAATTCCAAGAGATGGTGCTAGTTGCATCAAAATTTTTTTGATTTTTTTAACATCGTGACTCACTAAACAAATGTCTAAGTCTCAGTTATTCGTATTCAGGGTTATGAAGCCTTTCTCTCTTGAAAAATTCGTCAAACCTTTCCGCCGATGGGAGATCATTTTATCCTTTTCTTTTCTTCCTTGGAAAAGATTCAATTGAATCAACCCAACGTTTTAATTTTTATTTGATTTCGGTGCCATAATGATGAATCTAATTCTCCCCGACCGTGACAACGCGACGCAAACAGACGTCAACAACTCGACACGGCACCAACCAAATTTTTATTTGGCAGCAAATGACTACAAAATCAAACCTAACTTATAAATCAATATCAAGTTTTCGTCCACTAACAGATGGCAGCCCTCAATGGTAACAATAATTTACCTTGATGATGCCATCTGTCTTCAAATACAAGTACTTTTTAAACAACTCTCGTATACATATTGAACTTTTTTTTTTTTTTTTTTCTGAATTTGTATCCTAGAGGTACCCGATCGACGTACATGATAGATTCATCTGAAATCAAGCGATGATTATAATTATTTTATTTTCAATAAAGCTAATAAATTTATCTTTAAAAGATATGTTTAAAATATATCGTCAAGTTCTGAGATTTTTTTTCCTTTTAACATTTTTTTTTTCTTGGTGAATATTGATGGTAGAATATAATTTGTAACTTAAACTTAAATCTACATTTAAGTATCAATAAAGATGAAAATTGAATATATTCAACAAAATTTGTTATTTCATCCTCGCACAAACAAAAATGATTTGTCTTAAAGCTACATTAATTTTAAAAGATCTTATAATGAGTTATTAATTTTATGTACAGATAAATAAGTGAAATTTTTATTTCTAATACTCTTTGTAAAATCTGATGTAGCGCAAGGAACAGTAATTAATAATATTTTAAAAAATATGGCTTGCGTTATTAATGAAACACGAATTCCTTGAAAATCAATTATCATATATTGATGTCATAAATGAAAAGCAGAACATATATATTTTTTATTCAGTGTTGAAATGATTGTTCAGAAGTTTATTGCAGGTCTTTTTTTAAACAATTTTAATGCAGTTTTTTCAAAATTCACTTGAAATATTTTTTTATTCAATATTGAAGCGATATTTTGGTGCACTTCGTGGCCTAGTTTTCAAACAAAACGTCGCATAATTACGATTATTTCACATCTGTGAGAGATCTATATTTTTTAAGGAATACTTACTTTGTTTCTGCCGCATGAAGCTGATTTTTTACAAATTTTCAAAAATAACACCAAAAAATGGCAAATTCCGGGTTTTTTTTTTTTTTTTTTTTTTTTGAATCGCTACATCCAGAAATCTATTGGTACGAATGATTTGGTATTCTTATGATATACAGAATGAATATACCACCCTCTTAAGAAATGGAAAAAATATCAATTTAGATTTTATACAAATTCTTAAAAATATATTAAATGAGCAAATTTTAGCTTTTTTTCCTTTCCGCTAAGCAAGATTACCGCTCTGCTACGCATAGCTATGACGCATCTTAATTGTTTTAATTTACATAATCCCCTCGTGGGAATAAAATATACTGCAGCTGATTATTAAAATAAGTTGGTGCTTTTGTAACGCGTATGTCGTATTGCTTTCTAAAGATTTAGATATATTCAATAAATACGTAATTTTTCATATAAATTAAAAAACCAAAAATGAATGATATTTTAACATCTACTGCACTCTATATCAAAATAAAATCAAATATATTAAAGACATATAAGTCAAAATAAAGCTTTAATAATATTCTGTCTCGAAAAACTTTAAGAATTTAGAATTATCTATTGTGAACTATAGGAGATGTAACTAAAATATTCCTTCAACAGTCTTCAGTACTGTTATTTTTTTAAAATATTTTTATATAGACTCATTTCTTCGATAGTATTATAATAAGGTGCTTTTACAATACACAACTTTTCTTATACACATTAAGAAAACATAGTAATTAGTCTTTTAGTAATAAATACTTTTATTATCTTAATATCAGCCTATCCAGCGTATATCCAAAGATTTGTATTAAAAATAACTGTTATCTTTTCTATAAGAAAATTAATTACCATTCATTAAGCAATTCTAATGTAAAAATCGTTAGAAATATCTTCTTTATCAGGGAAGTTTCTGAATACCATGCTTTTGGGAGAACGTTATCAAATTACGTTCTTTCCATTTCTTCCCTCGGGAATTATGCTTAATACATTTTGATAATCTCATTCTCAGCAAGAGTTTTTAGTAATTTAATTATCAGTCATTTCAACCACCAAGAAACAAACAGAAATTAAGTGATAAATCTACTCCAATGCAATCAATAATGTCGTTTGATGCTTCTGTTTTGAGCGTATTAAAGAGGCGCTATGAAGTCATCTTAAAGGCATTTAAGCAATTGGTGAAATCTTTTAGAATATGATTTCGATAATAACTTTAAATTTATATTTGTCGTAGGAATGTTTTGTTACGAAAGGACGTTTCAGAAATCTTTTTGTAATGGTTACATATTTGATTTAAGCATGTAACAAGAAGTACTGCTATTAATTTATATACATAATCATTACTATGTTTCGATACTTTTCTAAAATATAACATTCTTTAATGAATGATGAATTGATAAAAGAAATTAAATTCTTATGCGCTCTAATAACATTGATAAAAAAAGTTATATTATACAAATTTAATATTTTAAACACGATTTAATTAGTGTTAATCTAGTTGATTATTTTAATTAAGATATTTTAAATTGCAGAATTAATAATATTTCATTATTTCTGAAGCGTTGAAAAAGCAAAAGTCCTTCCAACCTTTTAATGAATTATTAATTATAGCTTAATAAATTACTTCGATGATGAGAAGTAGTTTTTATTGGAGCTTTGTGTCTTGTAATATTTTGATATTTGAGTTCAAATGTATTACAATATTATGGCTAAAATAATATCATTTAACATTCAATAAAATTGAGAAACATATATTGGAACTTGATATCTATGTAACAATGATCTTTTATTAATTTGTTACTATTTGCTTCTAAAATTTCAAAAAAATAATAACTTATGTAAAATATTTTTTGTTGAATATAAATTGCATAAACACACAGTAAATAGATTCAATCTCATAAAATCATCATTAAGTGAAAATTAATCATATTTCGAATAAGCATATACATATTAATTTCATTTTGTGTTCCTTATTGTATTCCCAAATGTGCTCAGGGTTTTGATTTTTGGCACTTAATATGATAATGAAAACAGTGTTGATTTCTTTTAATTCATAAACGATAATTCATTCTAAAATTTATTAGTTATTTAAATACAGAATATCAACCCCTAAATTCTAATTATATGTGAATAAATGAATTGAATAAAAACTAGGATATTTTATCAATTTAAAAAAACTCGAAGAAAATGTTTATCCTAATTCTAAAATAGTTTCAAAAAACACTGGAATAAAAAAAATTCGAATTTTCATTAAAAAAATTATTTCTTTCCCTTAAGAAAGCATTCAGGATCTTTAAAAGTAATTGGATAATTTAATTTGAAACTTCTTAAAAATACAAATAAAGTTTTGATATTTTCATTTTCTCATTCAATTTTTACTTAATTTAAATTAACATATTTTATTTTAAAAAATTAATTAAGAATATTCTCCGAAGAATTTAATTTAGATGTTAAAAGGATTTTCTTTAATTATTAGAGACAAATCCATTTAGTCTTTTACTTTTTCTGGCTCAATAATTGAAGGAAAAAAAGTATCATAAAACCGTTACTACATTCAAGAAGCTATTTTCGGAAAGAAGTTGCTAATTTATTTTCACTAAAACGTTTCTCAATTATATTTTTTAATATAAATATTCAAGAAGAATTTTTTTTTACATTATGTTAAATTCAATTTCAAAATAAACTAATCTTGTTTTATTTTGTTTTAGAGCTGTGACTACCGTTGTGGATTAGAAAATGTGCCGAAAAACAGGTAAAAAAATTTTTTTTTATTAAATTTTCTGCATTGTTAAGGTTTCTGAATGTTCGAAACACTTTCTGTGTTTCATATGTTATGTTACTTCGCAAATTTTGGATTTTGTATGTATAGATATAAAAAGGAAATTTGAACTTTTTTTTTTACAAACAACTATATTTTTCTACTGAAAATATTCATTCCATTAAATTTTTTTATGAAAAGAAAAACAATATAACGTTTGTTTTAATTTAAAACGACTTAATATTTTCGAGGGAAAAGATGTGTATAGATAAAACAACTATTTTTTAAATGTTCTTTCTAAACGTTTCGGTTCGCTTAAAGATTTTAAGAAATTTTAAAAAAATTCCAGTTTTATTTCCTTCGGTTATATTTTTATATAAAAACATTATTTTTGGTTTAAGCCAATCCTAAAGAATCAAACTAAAAATTGTTTTCTCTTTTTTAAGAATCTCTAGCTACTCTACTTCAAAAGACTGCTTTGAATGCAAAACATTTCTTAATTAATTAACTCAATTTCCAAAAATGTGACGATTTTGAATTTTACAATTTGAGTACAATTAGATTGAAAAATGAGTGTCTAAAATAACCATGCTTTTATAACTTTCTTATGGTTAAGAAAAAAATAAACTTTTGATAAGAAAAAATATTCTTCATAATAAAATATTTCGTAGGAAATTCAAGCTCTAGCTGAATTACTTTTTTAAAAAAAAATAGGATTTCCATGGACGGAATTTTGAAGCATGCAAAAAGTATCGCAATTATAGGGAACAAAATGTGAAATAAAATAAAACTTAGAGTTACTCCATCTTTTCTCGTTTTTTGAATGAAAGAGTTAAAGTTAATAAATAAATTTATAGTTGCATTTTCATACAATATTTGTAGTGGTATACTCTATGCAATACATTTTTTTTATGAATCATTATTTAATTTTGCTATAACTTAATTTTATGAAATACACTGATGTTCAAAATGGAGATAATTTGTATATTTAGTTTTATTTCTGAAGTACTGAACAAAAGGTAAAATAATACTTCGTAAGATGCGAAACTTTATTCTCGATTACGTAAGTGTTCACGTCATCGCGTAGGTACCATAACTATTATATAAGATTTGTTTATATTATATCAATCTATGCACATTCCTAATTTCTTTATAATCTATCAAGTACTTTTGAAGATAATCAACCAAACGAGAAAATTCTCTTAATTTTGAAATCACCAGTATATTATGAACGATATAACAACTGAAACGTTTAAGAAAAAGTAAATTTTTTCAGCCATTATAGTGTTAAATCTAAATATATGTGAGCTGTTTCAACTTACTAAATATGTGTCTGAACTATTTTATCTTAATATATAGATAAATTTTAATTGGATGTCTGTTGGTTTACTTTCATAAATTAGGTAATTTTGAGTTAAAATGCAAATAGATTAAATGATTCTATTTACTAATTACTTGGTTACGAATTTTCGTCACTAAGTGTATTTAATATAACCACTTAATATAAATATCAGTTCTAAAATGTTTAACCCTCGTATTCATACTAAGATAAGCTATATCAAAACAAATTAATAATGTAGAACGGGTAATTAATCGCTTTTCTAACTAAATATTATATAAGGAATTCTACTTATCTATACTGCTGTTTGTAGAAAATGCAACACCATGAAAGAATCATCAGAATCAAATGAAATTTAATGCAGAAACGACTTGTACTGATACAAATAAATGATGAAATTTTCAAAACAAAAGAAACAAATTAAGCGTCCGAAATCAGTATTTGGTGCAGCCACCATGCGCTGCAATAAGTGCTGCTATACGACGTGGCATGGAGTCAAACAGATGTTGAATATCTGCTTGAGGAAGAGAATTCCATATCGCTTGTATGCGCAACCAAAGTTCGTCTTTGGAAACTGCAGGACGCGGATCACGAGCGAGACGCCGACCAACCATATCCCACACGTGCTCAATAGGCGACATATCCGGTGAATAAGCAGGCCAAGGAAGAAGTTGCATGCGTTGTGCTGAACAGAAGTCTCGAACAGTCCGCGCAACATGTGGGCGTGCATTATCCTGCTGAAAGATAGCTCCAGGGATGCCTTGAAGGAAAGGAACGACTTCGGGCTGTAGCACTTCACGGACGTACCTGTTGCTATTGAGATTACCCTCAATTCGTATCAAATTGGATCGTCCATGATACGAAATCGCACCCCAGACCATAACTCCGGGTGTTCGACCACTATGTCGTTCAATAATACACTCAGGAAGGCAGCGTTGACCGGCATAACGTCTAACACGAACACGGCCATCATGGGTCCACAAATTGAAGCGTGATTCATCTGAAAAGACAACTTGGTGCCAATCAGCTCGCCTGTCTCTGTGCTCAAGAGCCCACTGCCGACGCAGCCGTCGATGATTCGCCGTGAGGGGAATCCTGTATAAAGGCACCCTTGCACGCAATCCACGGCGCAGCAGACGACGACGAATTGACGAAGCCGACAATTGTACACCTGTAGCAGTAGACCAACGTGCTGCCAGCTGCCTGGAGGAAGCTGTGCGATCATTCACCGCCATGCGGAGCAGGTGTCGATCATCGCGCTCTGACGTCACCTTCTGTCGTCCAGTGCCTGTTTTTCGAGTTGTTCGGTGCTCGTCGGTCCACTGCTTCCAAACTCGCATCACTGTGGAACTGTTCCGCTGCATACGAGCTGCTATTGCGCGATAGGAAAATCCTCCTTCTCGAAGGCCGATTATCCTCCCTAGTTCAAACTCCGTAAGTTGCTTGAATTTCTTATTCTTCCGTCGTGGAGGCATACTCAGGTCTCACTAAACGTTTGCCACTAACAAATAATCATAGACTTTTTTCAACGTCCCGCTACAGCACTTTATTTATACGCTTTCAGCATCAATTCAGAGGGCGCTGCGCGCGCCGCGCACGCGCGATGGCTCTGAAACTTTATTAATTTGCATAATATCCTATAATTGACATTTGCTGCGAATTTCATTTGATTCTGATGATTCCTTCATGGTGTTGCATTTTCTACAAACAGCAGTTTAGATAACTGTAAGCAGATGATTCCAGATCACTGAATCTGATTCAAATAGACTTCCATTCACGGAATCTAATTCAAATGTACACTCTTAGTATGTCGCCTCACAGTAGATTGAATCATTATAGTGTTCCTATTAATCCATCAAATTCTTCTGTCTCCTTTCATCTTCCATTCACTTCACTTCCAATATAATAATGATAATTTGCATATATCATGATTCTTTGACAAGGTGAGGCTCTCAGGAACCCGTTACGAGTGTGAAGATTTGTTCTTAATTCTTTTTGATTTTGTTATTGTATCAATAGCAATGCTGTTATTAACTTACCATAGAATAAATAAATTCTTGAACATCAGATATATATACTTGTAATATATTTCTAATTTAACACATTTTTGAAACTTAGGATAGCATTTCAGTCAGTTATATATATTTTTTTTAATCTTACATTTAAAATATGTTTTTTCTTTGGAAAAATCATTTACATTTTTTATTTATCCATTTAATCTTGTATTTAAAATAAATGTCCAAGCCTTATCATTACTTTATACCAACTTTTTTTTTAATATTATAACATAAATTTATCATAATAATTTAGAAAACTATCAAACAGACCCCAATTAATTGCTTTGTCCATTTTAATACCTTCTATAGTATTTACAATTATACCTTCTATAGTATTTAAATATGTAAACTTTGGCCGTATGACATTCTTATGAATTAAAAAACTATACTATTGAAAATATCGTGTTTTCTCCGTATTGAAATACTCCTTCATTGTCTGAGAGATGTTCTATAAATGAAAAGTATCGATTTTTAACTTTTCCTTTCCCTTTTCATAAATGAATATCTATTTTTATATTTACAATGCATAGCTTAAATATGAGACGTGTAATTATCATCACTTTCAGGCCAAAAGTTTTATCGATATACTGTAAATCAAACGAAAATGATATAGTTTCTTATTTTTGAATAGTCTGTGTAAAAGGCAATCTATTTATTTTAAAATGGAATATTATGAGATGGTTATTATGTTTTTGACACATTTTTTGTATCATGCATTATTTTCTTATGAAATAATACAAAAAAAAAAGTTTTAGCGAGATTGCGTCGTTATTCATATTAAGAAGTATATTTACTTAATAAAGATCAATTCCAAAAGGTTCGATAAGTTTTATTCAAGTTTAGAATAAGCGCTACCAAAGAAATTATTAATGTGGAGCATTTACTTAGTCACTTTCTTTACCAAATATTATTATTCAGAATTCTATCTATCTTAAAACTACAAAAAGTAAAATTGGCAAATTGGATGCTATTCCAATATACCTCTAGCACCTGTATTCGAGTCGAGTATCCTCTTTTACTACAATATATCCTCACACTTCCTCACACCCATATAGTGTGCTCATCACACTGACTATACACACTCCTCTTTCTCTTCTTATCACTAATCGCTCAAACCTCCAATCTTTTTATTTGAAAATTTCTCATTCATTAAACTTCTTATATAGCAATGCTACTTTACATTAATCACGGTTCTTTCACAAGGTGAGTTTCTTAATTCTAATAACATAATAAGATAACCCCAAAGTTAGTTCAAAGGAAATGCGCGTGAAAGCCCGTTACAAAGTTTTGAATTGAAAACTCAATTCCTTCCTGTTAGTTTTCTATCAAAAATCTCCAAAAGAACTACTCTTACATTAAAGCTCATAAGTAAATGAATCAAAATTTTCTAATTTATCCTTGTACTTTTATTAAGGCATTTGAATTATTACTGTGTCGTAATTAAATAGAATTATATGCTTTATCGTGAAAATTCAATATTCTTTTTATGCATTAAAAACAAAGAATATTGAATTATTCACCGAAGGAATTATTCACCGTTATTAGAATAAAACTTTTTTTCTCCCTTTAATATACATATTTTCTTAAACTTTTTTTTATTTATTTTGAGATCTTTTTCAATTTCACACATAGAATTTTACACGCAGTTTTTATACAAGTTTGAAGTATAATTTTACATTATTAAACTCCAAGCTTCTAAAAGGTTTCTCGAATCTATAAAACATACTTTAATTATCTTTGAAAAATAGATTATGGGCTCTCGTTGGCAATTACGCACCACACACACACACACACACACACACACATATATATATATATAATGGAGGGGTTTTTCTCTCAGTTTCACTGCTGTAAATACAGTAATCATTGCAAAAAAAATTGACTGAGTTATATAAGAAATACTGAAATTGAAATTAAGATCGAGTGAATTTGAGATTTACATTACATACTAAAAATAACCATTGCTCGTTCATTTTGTTTAAATTTAAGCTTTAGATAGAAAACAAACTTTGACAGACCCTATCTAAATAAAAAAAAGGATCGACTATCTTTCTTTACTGTTCATTCTACTGGGCTATTTAGTAGTATTGCGCGAAACATACAATTTTAATCCAAAATTTGACTATAAATGACATCATTTAACATGACAGTGCTCAAATAAATTTATGTTGTTTTTACAATATTCCTCCCCAATTGTGCCATAATATTTTGTATATTTTTGCATTGATTGCTATTTTTGCCTTACAACTAAAACATTTCGACAAAAAAAAATAACAATTTGGTTAACTTACTCTAACATTGCTATCTGAGATAAACATATTTGATAAATTACATTTTACAATGGCATACAAAATCAAGTATATAATTTATAGACCCTAATTAAATAAATAATGGATCTGCTGCTTTCTTTCAATATTCAGCAATCTATAAGAACATTCAGCATCATTACGGTAAAAATGCAATTGGAATCCTAAACTTTACTAAAAAAGAAACAATTTAGTAGGCAATTGACAATTAGAACTCATGTTGTTTGTTGAAATATTTCTATCAAATTTTTATGCATTTTTTGCGTTCATTGCTATTTTTGTCTTAGAACTGAAACATTTTAATAAAAGCAAACTAATTGTTTTACTTTCTATTACATTGCTTTTTGATAGGTACTTTTGAAGGATTACATTTAACAAAAGCATTTTTAACATGAAATGAAATGTAAAATGTAAATTTGATGACCTCACACTGTCATCGCTTAATTTTAAGAAAACAAGATACAAACTAGAAATTTTTTCTCGTGTAAAAAAAAAACCATTTTATTCTTTTTATAAATGTGTGAAGTATTGACCCCTTAAAAGTTAAAATTCTATTAAGTTCTGGAATGTAGAATAGTTTTATACTAAAAAAATAGATTAATTCAAATAAAAATAAGCAGCAAATGAAAATATATTGTTCTATAGTGGGGTCATATGTGATACTAGTACATTGATGACCAAAAGTGGAGGAATAACTAGACTTTTTCGTCTAATTTGAAAACAAGAAGATTTAAAAACAAAATTATTAGGAAATGAGCTTTGAAAAGTAGTTTACTAAATTTTACATCAAGTTTGATTTGCATATATATAGTTAAATTTCTTGTAAGAATCCACTATTTGATTTAAGACTAAATCACAGATTTTTGTGAAAAAAATTAAATGTATGGGTTTTAATGAGGAATGAGTCCGCTTCCACTTGTATTGCATTGGTGACATCGACTTTCAATACCGCCAATTAAATTGTAGAAAATAGGAATGGGAAGTAGCGCCCAAACATGGAGCAACTCTTGTTCCAACTCATTTAACGAACCTGGAAGATGATTAAGGCCACCTGTCTACCGAGGTAGCCTCAAAGATTTTCGATTGGCTTAAGAACTGGAGACAAAACTGGTTATTTCATTCTCTCTAAACTTTAACCTTTAAAATATTCATCAACAAGCTTAGCTTGGGGAGGTCGAGCATCATCACCAATCTCTAGTACAATAACCCGATGATTTTATTCCTTTGTTAAGTGAAGTTTATTTAATCCACTAAAAGGGACTTCACTACCCGTGTTACCTGTAGTTTGATATCCAAGCCACACAGTGCATTAAATAAAGTGAGCGACGATTAATTTGAATCGATATCAAAATATATTGAAATACTAATTTACAGAGTTATATTGAGATAATTACTTTACATTTGGTTTTAGAT